>PVIW01000120.1:0-119221 GCA_004026585.1 Noctilio leporinus
AAAAAAAAAAAAAAAGGGAGTGAAAGAAAAACTATTATCCTCAGATCCTGAGAAAATTTTGTTAGAATACATTAAATCAAGCATAAGAAATTATTTATTTATTTGGGGGAAAATTTCAAGAAACAGATCAAAGGAAAGAAACCAATACATTTACTTCATTAGTTTCCTTGCAAAGAAGAGATGAGTTTAGAATTCCTTAAAGAAAATACATATAATGGCATTCTCTTCCTTGCTATTACTTTTTATTTTACTCTTCTTTAAGAACATGCTAGAATAATTCACCAATGAAGCCTGGAAAATAGAAATTAATCTAGAGGAGAAAAATTTGTGTAGCATAGTCTATCCAGTGTGCTTATCCTTCCACTTCAAGTAACCCAATATATGTTGCAAGAAGATAGATGGAGGATCAAAGAGAGGCATTTAGAAGGGGGCAATTTTTTGTTGTTTTGTTGTACATGACCTGTTGGCATTTTTAATCAATTAACAATGGTAAAAGATATATAGAAATATTTTGAGAATTGGATTATTATGAAAGTGCTTCCCCAAAGCTTGTTAACAGAAAAATAATCATAGTGACATAAAGGTGTTTGATAACATTTTATTTACATTTTAGAATGGATACACAGAATTGAATACACATTGATATAATTTTAATAATTTTTTAATTTCATTAAAAATATTAATAAATTTGTACAAAAAAGAGGCCCATTTTAAACCTAAACACATGTTTATATCATCACTCTGATTATTTTCCTACAACAAACTTAGAAAATATTTTCCATAATAACTCAATGCTGGAAATATCCCTGTACTTTATTTCACATGGGCAGTGGGATAGGTCGGTGTATTTTTCCAGGGCTAGGCACAACAAGCACTTGTATCTCACTCCCTGTAAAACTGGGATTAGAGTTATTGAGACATATTCAGGTCTGATTCACCTACCCTAACAAATCTTTCACTCAAAAGTTTCAGTGCCATTTTTTAATATTAGAGAATAGACTGATCTAATATACATGGTTTTGCTGGATATTTCTTATTCACAGCTCTTTCTTTTTCCATCTGAAACTTAGTAATAAAAATCTAGTTATGAGCCAATAACTTTGTGAAATTAAGCCAATAACTTTGTGAAATTAAACCATCTATCTAGCCTTTTATATTTTGACTCAAAAACAGAGAATCAATGACTTCTCAGAACAATTAACAGAGGATTTCACTAAGAATGAAAGAAAACTTTTGCTTAATTATAATCTTTGGAGATGTCAACAAACATTACCCTCGCAAATGACACATACTCTTGTTATTAAACTTTTATGAACAATCTGTTTATCTGTTATTTTTTTCTATTTACATACATTTATCATTAACCTCTATACATGGTTATAAATCCTAGGTATTTACCCAAATTTTGTAGTGAAGTATCAAACTAAACAGGAACTATATAGAAAGTTTTTTTGAGGTAAAGTATACATGCATGCATTCTATTGAACACATTGTGTTGCAGTTTTTAGCATATTTGTTAAAATTTAATGAAATAAATGGGTCAGTCTACCGAGTCACTATTTTGCTTCAATGATTCATTCAGATAAAAATAGATTCAACAGTAGAGTAGCCTATACTTAAATGAAACATTGTGTTTGGATAACGTATCTCTATGTGTCAAACCCCCCACCCACCCACCCACCAAGGAACACCTTCCAAAGGTAAACTAATGCAATTGGAATAATAAAGGTCTTATTGCACTCCCTGGCCCAGATGCTCCAAGAAGTCACACTGGTTTTAACTATGCATTTGCATTTATGGTTACGGAGATCACTTAGAGCAGTCTTAGTCTAAGTATGCATGCTGAACTTCTCATCCTTTATTAGTTTCATAGCTAACTTTCTGAAGTAAAATTTCAGTTGCCAAGTAATGTAGAAGCAATAATTCATTCCAAAGGAACATATTCTGAAAAAGATGACTACTAAAACATAAAGTTGTTTTATTTTTAACTAAATTATTAGAATGATTATTCCAATTTGTTCTATACACATGGAAGAAATGAAAAGATTTCCTTCAGGATGTGATCAAAACACAACTTCTAATATCTGTCAGTCATTTAATGATTCCAGAAAGATTAACCTTTCAGAAACAAATAAATTCAGTTATAATTATTTAACTGATTTGTACAAGTATTTGGAAGTTGCTTAGATATTTTAGAGTAAAATTTTATTTTTTTAAGTTTTTTTTGTTTTGTTTCATTTTTTTGCTGTGAAAAGCTTTATTGTTTCCATTTGGTCTAATGCATAGGAGCCGGCTTCAGGGTGGTCAAATGGCTGCCTAGCAGTTCCAGGGGGAGGCTTAGGCGAAAGCTGGGCACCAGGGGAATACAGAGGGGTTCCTGGGCCTCTGCTCCAAAGGCCCTTATTCATACTTAAAGGTGAGCCTTTGGAAGAGATGCTCACCCAGCGCAGCCTGGGGACCGGCCAACATGCAATGGTTCGACAGGTGGTCGCCCATCTTCTTGATGGCTTTCACCTTCCCAGCCTGGAAGTGGCTCTGCAGGAAGTCACAGAGATGAGGGCCACTGCGGGCAGAACCCAGGGCCTGCAGACCCACACGGGCCTGGTTCAGGTTTTTCCCCACTGCCCTAAGGCTTCCACGGGGTCCTGAGTTTTACCCCACTCGTGGGAAGGCTTTTGCCCGTCCTGGAACGGAACGCAGCGTGCTGCTTTTGCACGTCCCAGAGACACAGGTGCCCCTGTGTTGCTTCTCGCCAACTCACAGGAGAGGTGGCCCGCGCTCTCCAGGGCCCGCTCGTAGGTCGGCACAGAAGCCCAGAGACAAAGAGGTGTAGGACGCCTGTAGATGACGGTTGACCAGGGGGCTGACAGCAGCCTCCACCTGGCTGGAATAATTCTGAGAAATTTGAGAGGTTATGGGTATTGGACAATAAAGAGTTAGGGTGGAAAAAGCCCGTGTTAGCTGGTTTTAAAGGCTGAGTGAGGATGGCTGAGGGGCTCTGAAGGTGGTGACTGGAAAAGAGGTTGGAAGGCGGTTGGAGGCTGGAAGAAAGGAGGTCTCTGGGTCTGTTCCCTCCAAACTCTGTGAAGCAAACAACAAATCTGGGGACTGCCACGGCCACTGCCCATAAAATTTAAAAAGAAGAAAGAAAGAAAGAAAAAAGTCCAGATTATATCCATATAAACAATAGTTTATTATCAAAATGAGAAGGTACACTGGCGTTTTTGGTACTTGATTCTGAGTCCACCTAGTTACCTTTCTGTGCTCATTTTGGTTAGTAAAATTACTATGAGAAGTAGGAATAATTTATGTGACAGGCATAGTACAGTATCCTATACCCAAGTAGGAACTCAAAATATGGTAATTATTTTTTAAATATTTTTATTCTTTAGCAATATATATAAATTTTAACTTAGGCTGGACCACCACTTGGGTTGCTAACTAAGTATTTCAATCAATGGACTGTTAGGGTCAGGCAGGTACATAAACAAGAATTTGTAATACATGAAGTGCGCTCTTTTCAGTTCACATCGTTTTCATCTCAAAAGTTTTAATTGTCTATTTGTAGTCAAGGGCGCTGACACCCTGTGGTTATGACCTAGTGAATCTCGAGTGTCTCATTTCTTGATTCCCTTATATCTGCATTTATAATCAAGTGGCATTAACAGAGTTTACAATGGCACTTTATAGAAGAGAGCATGTGCAAACAGATGTTCCACTGTCAGAGATTATGACTTAGTTTTACAAACCAAAATGTCATCTCAGAGTCGGTGTCCCTTGAGCTCTGGTGAGGTAATACAGGGGATCCTGGGTCCTATTATGTTGACTTGACTAAGCTCATTGCTACCTCATGTCAGAACTTTTGTTGTTTCAATAACAATAGGAAATACTTTTCAAAAAATCCAAGAACACATAGCAATTGTACTAAATAGCATGAGCCTCTTATCACGATCATTGTAGTTTTGAAATTAATAAGGTAAAGAGTTACAGAAAATGTTAGAATTACAGGGGAGGATGTGGAATAGAATCAGGGATGTTCTATCTGATCTGAGTACAGTTTATAAGCACTTAACTCTGACATTTCCTTGTTGTGGTTTCACAGGATTTTTCTCCTAAAAATATCAGAACTTTTCAAACAAATTAAGAAATTATTATTAAAATGCATGACAAATTAAAAGTTCCTTTTTTAATTAAACAAGTGTTCTGCCAGTCTATCTAGCAATAACTCAATATAGTACAATTTGTGCTATGGGGCCAGAGAGACACAAGTAGGTAAGAGATGCATGTCTGCCACTTGACAGGTATCAGCTCTTGGGGAAACTATTTAACCTTGTAAACTCAACTTTACCAACTAGAACAGAACACAATAACATTATCAATTTTATTAAATCAGGTTATGAATAACATATTAGCACAGTGCTTGGCATGACAGAAACTATTACTATTAGTTAATTTTATTAATATAATTTTCTATTGCTAGTCTTCCACTATGAGCTATAAATACAGTTCATTTTGACCAAAATAGAATTTTATAGGCAACACATTTCTACTGTACTTGTTCAGGTCAAGATATGTCTTATCAGTGGGACATGATGACAATTATAACAAAATGAGGTTTAAGCAGAAGATACAATGCACATGTCAAAATTCTATGTTAAAGTATGAAAACACATATGTTTAACAGCACATATGGCTCAGTGAAATGTCACTGCTGTGGCAGGATATGAACTTCTCAATGTAAAAACAAATAGATGTGATACAGCCATAACTGCCAGATCATAATTCTTCTTCTATTAAACTGCCTAGTTGTCTGCTTCTCCCTCTAACACACAGTGAGACAGAAAGGCCAATATTCCCTTTATTAGTTAAAAAGTAATGAAAAGTAATGAAAAATGGGTTCTTGAAAAATCAATGGGATGTAAAGCAAAAATATAATAATAACACATTCATTATTTTTCTTTAAATTTTATGAAAATGACAGGCTTGGAAATGACTTAAGGAGATGAGTGTCTTTCTGTGTGTCTTGTGCAATGATGTAGTGGTCTCAAAGATAGCACGCAATATGGCAGTTGCTATGGTAACAAGATGTTTTTCATTGAAGGGCAGTAAAAAAATGGTGGCATATAAATAACACATGTACAGTATATTGTTTTGGGCTGAATGACCTTTGCTCCCAGACCATAAGGACTTTCTTTTTTCTTTTCTGAAATTCTTGCCTATTTTTGATGTACATATGTATCTAATAGACTGGTGATCAAACTGCCCTCTTTGAAGCTACACAGGGCACAGGGAAATAGAAGGTAGTCAATGTTGTATATGGGGTTAAAAGAAGTTGATGAGTTGGAAATTGAAGCCTTTGAATTAGGGGCTGTGCTGAAAACATTTCACACTTTACAAGCCCACATTGCAATTAGAATCTGTAGTAAAGTTATATTTTCTTATAATATATACATATTATAAAGGAAGATACATTCATAGATAATATAATTGTCAACATAGAAATCCATAAGAAACTGTATACCACTTATTGAATTAATAAGAAAGTTTGGCAGGGTTATTCAATCATATGTATATATATGTATACACACACATATATATACATACTTATAATATAGTCAACAGAAGTAATATATTAAGCAATATAGTCTAAATGTAAAACATTCCCTTTAAATAACATCAAACCATTAATGTGTCTAGTAATAAATCCAACAAAAAGTGAAAAATTTTAATGTAAGTATAAAATCATTGCAACACATTTAAAAAATCTAATTACATTGAAATATATTCAATGTTTATGTTTGGAAGACTCAATGCCATAAAAATATAAGCTTTCTCCAAGTTCAACACAAGTGTAACCAAAACTCAATGTAAATTTGTATGGAAATTAATGAGATAAATCTAAAATTTTCATGGACTACTGAAACATGGCCAAGAAGAGTTTAGATAATTCTGAAAAAGAAAAGCAAATAAGATATAATGAAGAAATAAAAAAGAATAGCTAATATTAAGATTTATTATAAAGCTAAGATAGTAAGTGGTAACAAGTTGCTAAATGTTAAAATATAACAGAAATGAGCTCAGAACAGATTTGTGCATATGAAAGCTTGATTTATGATAATATAAACTTAGATCACATTAGAAATAGTACATTTAAAAATTTATTTTTAAAAATTTATCCTGAGATTGTTTGCACATGAATGAAATTGGATCATAACTTATATATGTACAAAAAATCAATTCTAGATAGATTAAAGACTTAAATGCAATTAGAAAACTATAAAAATATTAAAAGACAAGTGGAGGAAACATTTTATTATACATATAGTTTACAGAGAATTAATATGTACAAGAAAAAGACAAACAACTCAGCAGAAAAATGGACAGAAGAATGAATAGGCATTTCACAGAAGGGTAATCACAACAGATTCTAAATCATATAAAAATATGTTCCACCTGGTTAGTAACCAGGGAAATTAAAATTAAACCATTCTGGTATCTTTTTTATGTATACAACGCTGGGGGATGGGAGTTAAAAGCTGGATAATGCTGATACAGGCTAGAATGTGGGTTAACAGGAATTCTCATCTATCTAGAAGATGTGTATAATTGTACAGCCATTTGGAAACAGTTTGCCATCACCTACTAAAGCTTGATATTTGTAAATTCTCTGTATCAGCATATATACTTTGTTATGTGCCCTAGAAAAATTCTCATATGACTTTATGATAATTTTTCTATATTCATAGTAGCTTTGTTTAATATAATAAAAATTATAGAAATAGTCAAAGTATCCAGCAGGAGATATATATATATATCAGAGAGAGAGTCATAAAATGGAATATTATATATTACTATACTACTACAAAATTAAATTTCAGCTGGTACATATCAGTGTAGATTTGTTTAAAAATGAACCAGCATTGTGATTCTTCTTTCTCAAGATTGCTGTGGCTATTTGTGGGTGTTTTTGGCTCCATATAAATTTTTGAAGTATTTTTTTCTACTTCTGTGAAGTCTGTCATTGGTATTTTAATTGGGATTGCACTGAATCTGTAGATTGCTTTGGGTAGTATGGACATTTTAATGATATTAATTCTTCCCATCCATGAACATGGTATATGCTTCCATTTATTTGTATCTTCCTTGATTTCTTTCTCATTGTTCTATAGTTTTCTGAGTACAGGTCTTTTACCTCCTTAGTTAAGTTGATTCCTAGGTACTTTAGTTTTCTTGTTGCTATGGTAAATGGGATTTGTTTTTTTCACTTCTATTTCTGTTGTTTCATTATTGTTATACAAAAATGCCTTTGATTTCTGGACTATTCCCAAAGAATCCTGAAACACCAATTCATAAGAACCTATGTACACCTATGTTCATAGCAGCACTATTTACAATAGCCAAGTGCTGGAAACAGCCTAAGTGCCCATCAGTGGATGATTAGATAAAAAAACTTTGGTACATTTACACAATGGAATACTATACAGCAGAAAGAAAGAAGGAACTCCTACTCTTTGAAACAATGTGGATGGAACTAGAGAGTATTATGCTTAGTGAAATAAGTCAGTCAGTGAAGGACAAATACCATATAATCTCACCCATTACAGGACAATAATGAACAAAATTAACAAGAAGCAAAACAGAACCAAATATATGAATACAGTGAATAGGCCTTCAGTGGTCAGGGGGAAGGGAGTTGGGGGGAGGGGGGTGGCAGAGGCAAGGAAGGGGAGCAGCTTAGACAAAAACCTAGTATAAAGGAACCATGGACATGGACAACAGGTGGGATTGACTTTGGGAGGAATGGGTGGGTGGGGAGGGGGACAGAGGGGAGCAGAAAGGGGATGGATGTAATACAACAACAATAAAATTTTTTTTTTAAATGAACCATATGGAACAGATTAGAGAGCCCCAAAATAAACCCAGGACTCTATGGTCAATTAATATTCAACAAAGGGGGAAGGAACATAAAATGGAGTGAAAACATTCTCTTCAACAAATGGTGTTAGGAGAACTAGACAGCAACTTGCAAAAAAATAAAACTAGACCACCAACTTATACCATACACCAGAATAAACTCAGTAAAGGACTTAAACATAAGCAGTACCACCATAAAGGTCCTGGAGAAAAATATAGGCAGTGAAATTTTAGATATCCTATGCAGAAATATGTTTACTGATACTTCACCAAGGGCAAAGGAAATAAAAGAACAAATCAACAAATGGGACTATATCAAACGGAAAAGTTTCTGTTCAGCTAAAGAAACTAGCAAAATTCAAAGGAAACCAACTGTATGGGAAAACATATTTGCCAATGATACCTCAGATAAAGGTTTGATATCCAAAATATATAAAGAACTTATATGACTCAACACCAAGGAGACAAACAGCCCAATTAAAAAATGGGCAAAGGACCTGAACAGACAATTCACTGTAGGATACATACAAAGGGCTCAAAGGCATATGAAAGAATGTTCAACATCACTAGCCATCAGAGAGATGCAAATTAAACCACAATAAGATACCTCCTCACACCTATCAGAATGGCAATCATCAACAAATTAACAAACAACAAGTGTTGGCATGGATGTGGGGAAAAGGGAGCTGTGGTACGCTGTTGGTGGGAATGCAGGCTGGTGCAGCCACTATGGAAAACAGTATGGAGTTTCCTTAAAAAACTAAAAATGGAACTGCCTTTTGATCCAGCAATTCCACTACTAGGACTATACCTGAAGAATTCTGAAACACCAATTCAGAAGAACCTATGTACTCCTATGTTTATAGCAGCACTATTTACAATAACCAAGTGCTGGAAACAGCCTAAGTGTCCATCAGTGGATGATTGGATCAAAAAACTTTGGTACATTTGCACAATGGAATACTACACAGCAGAAAGAAAGAAGGAACTGCTAACCTTTGCAACAACATGGATGGAACTAGAAAGTAATTTGCTTAGTGAAATAAGCCAGTCAGTGAAAAACAAATACCATATGATCTCACCCATTTCAGGATGATATGAACAAAACAAACAAATAAGCAAAACAGAACCAGATACATGAATGCAATGACTAGACCTTCAGTGAGCAGCAGGGAGCGGGGAGGAGGAGGCAAAGAAGGGGAGCAGTTTAGTCAAGGAACTAGCATGGAATAACCATGGATATGGACAACAAGTGGGATTGACTTTGGGGGGAAGTGGGAGGGGTGGGGAAGGGTACAGAGAGAAGGAAAAAGGGGATGGATGTAATAAAGGAACAACAAAATTAAATTTAAATGATTTATCAAGGGAAAACAAACAAACAAAAAAATGAACCAGGTAAGTCACAGAAGAATACACATATTTTTCTCATTTATACATCTTTCAACCCAGACAGAACTAAACCCTATATCACTTAGTGTTTAAATCATGTGCAATAAAAATAAAATGAAAAATGAGAAGATAACTAAAATTATGTTTGGAAAAAAGAATACATTTCCTGGACAGAGTGGAATTAATTGAGGATTTCTAAATGACTAATTACATTGTTTCTTTAGCTTTGTGGTGGCTAAATAGAAAATCATTTTATTTTAGTATGTTTAACTGTACATTTTATTATACTTTTAACTGTGTGTTATATATACTGTTATATATGTGATATATTTCATAATAAAGAATAACAAGATACCTATATTAATTTAACAAATGATCATTGAATATCTTTAATCTGGCATTATATAGATGTTAAATTAAATAAACAAGTTCTATCTTTTCAAAGAATAAATATCTAGCATCAATTATGGACAAGCACACCAAAAAGAATAACTATACAGTATTATCACATGTTCCATGATAAATCAGTGTACTGGGTAAAGACAGTTAACCTGTTCTGGGGTCTGATGCTTGGTTGGTTCAAAGAACACTTCTTATAAATTTGAAAGCTGAGTTGAGCATTAAAACATACATGAAAGGGTGTTAGCCAAAAGAAAAGTTCCCAAAACTGTCTTCCAGGAACAACAAAAATATGAGCAGAGGCAGAAATTCTAGAGAAAGCAGGCTTTTTAAGGAACAGATAGAAACTGCTATCTGATGCCTAAATCCTTTGGAAGAAAAAAAAATACTTTTAGATTTGCAGAGAGCTGGGGGAGAGAGAGATGAGAGAGGAAAGAGGAGAAAGAGAGAGAGAGAGAATAGGGTAGAGGGGGAGACTTAGAGAATATAGCCCTCTTTAGGTATGTTATATTCCTGTGGACCCAATACTTAATCAAGAAGCTACCAAAAGGAATCCAATTCTTATGATTGATTATTAGCTTTATGTTATACCAAGGGAATGGTATACATATATATATATATATATATATATATGGAAAACAAGTCCTAGCTGGTGGCACAGTGGATGGAGTGCCCATTTCTGAACCCAAAGGTCGCTGGTTCCATTCTCCAGCCAGGGCACATAACCAGGTTGCAAGCCAGGTCTCCAGCCAGGACTGTGGCTGGAGGCAGGTGAAAGGCAACTATACATTGATGTTTCTCTCCCTCTCTGCCTCTCTCCCTTCCCCTCTCTCTAAAAAGTAATAAACAAAAGCTTTTAAAAAAGTAATTAAATAAAAAGATGATATTCAGAGGCCAGTATGACTCTGAATTAGGTTCATGAGAAAGGCAAGAAATTCAATTATGACATGTGCTAGTCTTTAGTCATCACATTTTAAGAAAACCAATAAGCCTTAACACATTAAATTCAAACAGGAGTGATTAAGATATTGAACATACTAAAATGGGAGGGGCTAGCTTACCAAAAGACCTGATAAATGTTTAGTCTAGATAAGAAGAGACTCAAGGTTGAAGAAAATTCATCTTCAAGCTGTCAGCCTTGGATAGTTACAGGTAAATTTTGGAGCAATGTAAGGAAGATTTTTTTTTTTTTTTTTTTGTTTTTTTGTTTTTTTTAGTGGTAGTGAGGTCTTTATCACCAGGATTATCTTAGTAGGAACTATACATCTAATAGGCAGAATCAAATTCAATGAATGTATACAATCTCTTCCACACCAAATATATTTTTAGCAATGTTTTTCCATATATTGCAGTATTCATTTATAATAGGATATTGCATAATAGAAATTTCTATGATAATCATAACAAGTTGTTTAGAACTAAATTTCTATAAAAGACCTGGAATAATTTTAATCCTAGCTACCAGAATTGGGAAGGTAGTCAAGGTCACTGCTGCCCTTCTCCCCTCAACCTAGCAGTAACTTTCCCACATTGTGTAACTGTATTACATGGGACCTGCAAATGCTGTTGCTCAGGATTCTAGAAAATTAAAGGAAAAAAAACACTATAAATATAAATTTTGTACACAGTTTATTTGTGATTATTAGAGAAAACACCAGGATTACATGCAGCAGTTGACCAAACCCTTCAGTGATTGTTATGATGCAAAGGTCATAATAACACCTTGTATTTTAAAAAGAAAACACACGCAAACAATTCCTCTGAGTTCCTACATGACTTAAAATGATTCAAATATTCAGTGCCTGGAAGAAGGTGCAAATATAGCACATTAGAGCAAAAAGATCAAGACCTTAAAACCTAGCTGCCCTGAAGACAAATATGCTTTTTGCTTTCTTTGACAGAAATCAAAACTCATTCAACTCATTCATGTCCAGCATGAAAAGAATAATAAGTGATACCTAAGCCAGCTACTTTATTTCCTACCTCCTTCTTTAATTTAGGCAGTGTTTACTTATGTTGTATCTAAAATTGTACATAAATTTGATTAAAGGGTCTTTTCCTCAATTTTAACCAAAAAAATCCATCGGACAAGATGATTTTTATAATGCTACACAGCTCTAAATTATGTGAGAATATAAACCATGACTGTCTTTCTCACCTTCTATTCCTGATTATCAGCAGTACCTAACAGCATTTAGGAAATATTGCTGTGTAGATGATTTAATGAATAAAAGATGAATTGATATCATTCATAGTGCTATAGTTGCATCATAAGTGCTATGAATATTATCAAGAAATATATTTTAAATGTTTCTTTGCAAATATTTGTTTATTCATTGACTAAAAGTTTATTGAGCATTTATTGTGTGTAGGTTCAACTCTATGTAGTTGAAATACACCAGAAGACAAACCAGTAACATTCAGCCAATAAAGGGCAAACATAAATAAATGCTTAGTAGGAGGCAATGTTACTATAGAAATTAAGGTAAAATGTGGAACAGTGAGGGCAGGTTGTATTAATAAGTAAGGTGGCTTTGGGAGGCCTCGTTGGAAAAATGACATATGATCAAAGTTTCTAAGGTAATTATTGAACTAGCCTTGCAAAATACCTAGCAGAAAATTATTCTAGGCCAAAGAAATAGCTAGTGCAGCAACTCTAAGACACAAGCACATGTCACATGTAAAGGAACTGGAGAAAACAGAGTGTGTATCTAGATTGGGGGGAGCAAGTATGAGATGAGAACATGAGATTCTTTTAGTCTACTTGGGCTGCCATAAAAGATATTATAAACTGGGTGGCTTAAACAAAAAAAAATACATTTTCTTACAGTTCTGGAAGCTAAAAGTCCCCATTGGGGTCCAGCAGAGGTGGTTTCTGATGAGAGCACTCTCCTTGACTTATGGGCAGCTGACTTCTCATGGTGTGCTCATATAACCTTTCCTTTCTGCATGCGAGCATAGACAGAAAGAATGATCTCTCTCTTCCTCTTTTTATAAGACCACCAATCCTAGGAATTCACCCTTATGATCTTACTTTACCTTAATTACCTCCTAAAGCCCTATCTTCATATACAGTCACATTGAGGGTTAGGACTTCAACATATAAATTAGGCAGGGCAGAGGGGCATAATCCAGCCCATAGTGGAAATCAGCAAGGTGGAAAGTTGAAGGCATATTATACAGGGCCTTGTAGACCACTGTATAGAATTAGGCTGATTATTTCTGGAATTCTCTATACAGCAAAGTTTTATGATTCTGAGTTCTGTTAGGCCATAGAATTATTATTCACAGTATTTTTGGATTTTTATTCAGGGCTGAAATAGCAAGAGAAAATCTATGAAGATGCCTAAGTTGAATCTCAAATGTCAGCTTTGAATACTGATTTTGAATATAATTGGAATAATTTGCCTGAGCTTATTAATTCTATATAACAAACCCTGAAATTAAAGTCCCTTTAATTTAACATGCAAATCAATGCAGAAACATGCAAAACAAGATTCATAAAGCAACTGAAACATATCTTCAGGCTTTACTATAGGAGGTCAAAGAATGCAGATGGGAGGAAGGGAACATTAGTTCATTAAGGCCAGTTTTTGTGTAACCTATTAAACCAAATATATATAATACTGGTAAACTACTAGTTTAAGTCAAAAATGGGGTGAGTCACTGTTAAATTTAATTATAAAAATGATCACTGCATGCTTATAAAGTACACTAGCAGTTTAATAGATAATGTACAAAGCCATCTAATTGCTACTTAAGGTGAACTATTTAGCACATTTGTGCCAGGAATTCTTGGCAAAATATCCTTCTAGTTAGCCTACCTAGTAAAAACAAACAAACAAGCAAATAAAACAAAAACTAATTTGATCTTTGTTCAATGTCATTAAGAAAAAAAAAAATAAGTGCAAAGAAATGGAAAGGTGGTCTATGCTCATGGATTGGAAAATTAATATTGTTAAAATGTTCATGTTACCCAAAGCAATCTACAGATTCAGTGCTTATCTCTATCAAAATTCCAATGGCATTTGTCACAGAAATAGACCCCCAAAATCCTAAAATTTGTGTGGCAACAAAAAGACACCAAAGAGCCAAAGCAATCCTGAGGGCAAGGAAAAAAAAAAAAAGAATAAAGCCAGAGTATCACACTTCCCAGTGTCAAAGTATATTATAAAGCAATAGTAATCAAAGAATTATGCTATTGACTAAAAAAATATACACACAGGGCAATGGAACAAAATAGAGAGCCTAGACATAAATCCACACATATATTTATAACATATTTTATAACAAAGGAGCCAGGAACTGAAACAGGAAACAGTCTGTTCAGTAAGTGGTGTTGGGAAAACTGGACAACTATATGCAAAAGAATAGCACTAGACCTGTATCTGACGGCATATACAAAATTAAACTTAAAATGGATTAAATATTAAAATTAAGACCCGAAATCATAAAATATATTGATGAAACACAGGCAGTCAGTTCCTGGGCATAAGTCTTAAGAATGTCTTCGTGAATTTGACTACAAAGGCAAGGGAAGCAAAACCAAAAACAAACAAACTGGATTACATCCTACTTAAAAGCTTCTATACAGCAAAGGAAACTATCAACAAAATAAAAAGGCAATTACCTGAATGGGAGAAGGTATTTGCAAATGATATAAATGATAGGGGCTATTATCCAAAATATACAAGGGCTATCCAGAAAAAGTGCAGCCATTGTTAATATGGTTTGCATGACACCAATGCAACCTGGCAGCCAAGGGGAGTGGGCTGGAGTGCACATGTGTGAACAATGATGACTTCACCGTATTATTCAATAGGGGTGGTATATGCCATTGAGTGAGCATGTGTACTGTGTGACTGTCTTATTCAAAATGACTGAACGAGTAGAGCAACTAAACTGCATTAAAATTTGTGCTAAACTTGAACATTCCTTTGGGGAAACTTTTTGGATGATTCAGAAGCCTGTAGCCATGGGCAACTGGTGAATGGCAGCTTTATCACAACAATGCACCCACTCATGCATCATCTCATGCAGAATACTTTGAAAACACATCAGATCACCCAGGTGACTCAGTCCTCCTACATCCCAAATATGGTGCCCTGAAACTTTTAGCTTTTCTCAAAACTAAAATCACCTTTGAAAGGAAAGAGGTTTTAGACCATTGATGAGGTTCAGGAAAATGTCATGAGACAGCTGATAGTGGTTGGGAGAACCTCAGGAAGTCCCAAGGTGCCTATTTTGAAAGGGACTGAGGAGTCATTGTCCTATGTACAATGTTTCTTGTATCTTTTATCTTCTTCAATAAATGTCTCTATTCTAGATATTACATGGCTGAATACCTTCTGGACAGGCCTTGTATAAATAACTCATACAACTCAACAACAAGAAAAAACAACCCTATTAAAAATGCTTAATACATATTTTTTCAATGAAGACATACAGATGGCCAACAGGCACTTGAAAATTTTCAGCATCACTAAATATTAGAAAAATGCAAACCCCGACCACAGTGAGATATTACTTTATACCTGTTTGAATGACTACTATCAAAAAGAAAAAATAACAAGTATTGAAGAGGCTGTGGAGAAAAGAGAAATGCTCTTATATTGTTGGTGGGGTTGTAGATTAGTGCAGCTACTATGAAAAACAATGTGGAGGTTCCTCAAAAGAATTAAGAATCAAGTACCATATGATCCAGCTTTTCCACATCTGGATACTTATTGAAAGAATATAAAAACACAAATTTGAAAAGACTTATGCATCTCTAGGATGCTTGTGGCATTATTTACAATAGCCAAGATATGGAAAAAACTCTAAGTGTTCATTAACTGATGAATATATGAAAATGTATACACATACACACACACATACACACACACACATACACACACACTCACAATGGAATATTATTCACCATTTAAAAAATGAAATATTGTCCTTTGTAACAACATGGATGGGCCTTGAGGGGATTATGCCAAGTGATATGAATTGAATAGAAAAGACAAATCACCATTTTACTCATATGTGGAATATAAAACAAAAAAGAAAAAAATTAACAAACAAAATGGAACAAACTCATAGATATGGATAACACATTGGTGGTTACTAGAAGAGAAGGGTTGTAGGGGGCAAAATGGATAAATGGGATCAAGTGTGAGGTGAGGGATGAAAACTGTACAGATAAATTACAGTTGTACATATACCTGAAACTTATATAATATTATAAACCAATGTTACCTCAATCAAAAAACAATGAGAAGAGAAATGCTGATGAAAATGTAGTTATTCTTACACATTAAAATTACAAAAGCTATTTGTAAAAATTTTATACACATGTATTACTTTTAATCTTATAATATCATCACTATCACTAAATGGCTCACATTGTTTTATTGTAAAACTAATTTTCCTTATGTAATGGAATAAAGAACATTTCATCCGATGCAAATCTCTGAGAAGGAGAAGATAGAAAAATTGCACTCATCAGTATATAAATCCAAGCAGAATGCAAGAGATCAGTTGTCTGATCTTCTCATGTTACAGATGGAAAGAGATGCGGAGAGGTTAAATAGTGAAATGTGAAATTGAGATGATTTCCTCTCACACAGATTTAGTGGCTTCATTTCTATCTACAAATTCAGGTCCGAGTCTAGTCAAACAAATAAATAACAATTTTAAAAATCATTAAAAAATATGGCAGACTAAAATATAACTATTTGCTGTAAGTTTACCAATAAATTACAGATTTTAGACCTAGAGAAGAGGAATAACATTTTTTTCAAGATAATCAAACTAAACAAAATTTCTATCATTTTTCTAACATGCATCATTTTGTGTGTTAATTGGGTGTGCAAGTTATTTTATTGTATTGGTTTTCTTTTGCTCAGCCCTGGAAAATGATAGTTTTCCATCCTGTGTCAGACCCATCTCCCTAATCCATTTCCACCAATAAAGAAAGAAAAACCTCAAAATAATATAATTAGCATCCAAGCATAGATTTGTTTTCTAAATGAGGAATTTTACACAGGGTACAGCTGTGTTCTTTATCTACACTAGACCAAATTACCAAATGAATACCTCAAAAAAAAAAAAAAAAAAGAGGTGACAAAAGGTCTTTGCTCTGACCCCATGCACCCATGGGACACTGTTCTAGCACAACCAGCACTCATTGTGAGCTATGAGGTGATGACTTCTGTAACACTGTCATGAGTTACAACCCTGAAAGTAATGTGAGGCAAAGAAACCAGCAAAGCTGACCCAACAAAGGCATGTAAAATTAGCAGTGGAGTAGAGATAACTTTATGCCAGTTGCTAAGGGCAACATACAATTGATGGATAATGTAATAATGCACATTAAGCCACGCTTATCCTAAATAAGTTCACAACATCATTAATATCCTTAGCAGCAGGGGCACCATGCTGACTGAAGTAAGCAAAGGTGTTCATGAGGACTATACCTTAGGGAAAGGCCTAACCACTTAATGACCTAACAGGAGGCAGAACAGGAGGGGAACACGAGGCTGCCCTTTCTGCTTCATTCGTCCTTGCTTTTAAACTTAAATCACCCTGTCACTCTTTCTTTCTACTGCTGCCACATTGTACATGCCCCTCTTTTTGAAAGTGAGGGACAGATCTCTATTTTTATAATCTTATGAACATAGATTATCCCACCAGCAAGTCTTTTAATTTCTATTGTGTTCTGACTATTCTCCACTTGTGGACTGCTTCTTTGGTATACTGATTGCCTGTCTTCTGCTCTACATTAGAATGGGGGCAAGGAGGAAGGATGGAAAAGAAAAAAGAAAACTGAGTGTGGGTGGAAGTTGTACATATATGAAGACATTTTCTAGACAGAATCATGAAGGCAAAAATAGTGTCTAACTACTACTGCTTCAAATTTGTTATTCCCTGTTCCCAGGTCACCAAGTGATTTGGCCAGCTAGACCATTTACTATATGGCATGCCAAATCTGGATCTTTCTTTATCCCTGTTCCCCATGAATACACTCATCATCATGCCCCTAGGAGCCAGTTGACTTAATACCTTGATAATTAATTTGGAATTCTTCCGATAGAAAATGCTTTGACTAGAAGAAGTAAATCAACCAGAGCACCTTCAGACCTCATGACAGTTTCTGGAGTATGGAATAGAGAGAGCTTGCACATGGGATATTTTACATTCCTTTAATAATGCTCTCTAGCTATCAGCAGCTCTGTATCTGGTAGAGCTGACTTGACATATGTGAAATCACAAGGCCAAAGGCTGTTAGAATTCTCAAGGACCTTAGAGATTATCTAGCTAACCACTCTTGCTTTGCATCTGAGAATTTAAGAGCTTTCCAAAGTCCGTGATTGTAACTACAATAGTCCTACAGTGTTCTCTACAAATAATAACCTAAGGAACAAGTAGGTGCTTTGAGACTTGTAAATGAAAAGTGTGAGCTCTGCAGTCAGGGTGCCTACGTTTGAATCATGGTTCCAGGGGTTACTACGAATTTCTGACAGGGCAAGTCACTTAATCTCCCCATACCTCTTTCCTCATTGATAAAATTGGATTAATAGAATTATCTACTTCATTGGACCAATAAAATGATTATGAGGGTTTAATAAAGTCATAAATGGAAACACAGTAAACTGGAACATGGTAAGTGCTCAATAAACTTTATGCCATTATGAAAGAAATGGCAGAGAAGTCAAATGGGTAGTCTATACTTAAATGGTGCAGTCTTCTTTTCTTGTTCTTTTATGTTTTCTCTAAATCTTCCCCACTCCCTTTTTCTCCCAAATTCACTGCTCTCTTCCAGGAACCCTTCATTAAGATCAAGGACTAGTTTTGCTCAGTGTTAGAATGCAATTTCTAAAACATTGCCAGACACAAAGGAGGTACTCGATAAATACTTGTAGAATAAATGTGCGCAAGATCTGAAACCTACTGTTTCTAGTAAGTTATACTATGGCTTTTGAAACTTTTCAAAAAGAGCAATATTTTAACAATTTACTTCTAAGATTTTTTTTTTTTAATTCTGCCTTTCCCTCCAAGATTCCCAGTGGGTATGTCCCTGTACATTTCCTCAAGAACTGAGGCGGAAGCCACTCTGTGCTTCCAGTGTACAGGAAGGCCTGCTGATGCTCCATTGTCCCAGCGCAAAGCACAGTACTTTGTTACCTGCGGAAACTGATCTGGGTTGGAGTCTTAAATTTACTGTGAACCATCTGTGTGACCTTGGGCAAGTCACAGTCTCTCTGGGTTTCAATTTCCATCTCTATAAAAATGACAAGATTAGATTAGATGACTTATCTCCTAGGTCTCCTTTAGTCTAAAGATGCTAGGTTCTGTAACTAGAAAATAGATCTGCTTTGTAGCAATAGAGATTTAATAAATGTACATTTGATATACTGAATTTCACTTGAACAGCATTAAACTCTATAATCTGTAGGACCTCATGATCTTTTTTCATAATAATTTTGGAGGGATCTTATTGTTGTATTCTATTAGACTATGGCTTTCAATGCAGGTGGACCTTAGACTTCCAGATAAACTAATTGGAAGTCCTAGAAATGGACAAACAAGGCTTAAGAAGTGAGGACACACGTTTAGGGCTTGATTTCATGCCCAGGAGCTCTGTGGCTTTGTGTCTTTTATTTATTTGCTATTTATTTGAGATATCCTATTGAACATTAAGGAAAGGAAGTTGCCACTGGCAATGCTATTCATGAGGTAACGGCCTACCTGCATTCTTCTGTATTGAACTTCCCTGCTTCACGCTTCACTCAGGCCTAAGAACACACTTAGTGTGACCCAGAGGAAACTCAGTTGGTAATCAGCCCCTGTACCTCAGTTTTCTCTTCTATAAAATGACAAAATAAAAAAACCAACAATAATGATATCTGCTTTATTGATTTATGCGTGTCAAAATACAACTGCAAATTTACTATGTAAAAGCTGAAAAATATAACAGCAAGTTTATTATGTAAAAACTAGCCTATGAAATAATCAGTAATTTATTAGTCTGAGCATTTCATTATTCTTTTTTCTCTTTTATGTCAGTCTTGTTCCTCTAACCAAATCCTAGAATCTTTAAAAATAGGAATTGCATTATTTAATGTCATGAACCAAGCATTGAAAAAAGAAGCAGAAAACCTAGTATCAGTGTGAACTGATCAGTGAGTAACCTAGTGAGTAGCCTGTAAACTTAAATGGGGCATTCAGATTTTCTGAGACTTGGGTTTTATTTTTAAGTCTGTAAAATAGAGATATTTCTCTGTCTGGTATGACCACCACAGTGATAATGTTAGTAAAATATTTTTAACGGTAAATTTATTTTCAAATAAAATATACATCATTATTTTGCAGTCCTCATTTTCTAGTTTTAGGTACATATTAAGCACTAAATAAGAATTTGAAACTATAGACTATTAGAAAGGGAAAGGACTATGGGGATTAACTAATCTAATCCTCACTTTTTTTTTCAGGGCAAGAGATTTACAGATTTATAAATTTAATATATCAAGTATCAAACTAAAACATATATATAGTTAATATATTAGCTGACAATGTACTTTTTCCTTCCAGAGATGTCCAGACTTCTGGATTCTCTAGTGATGATACTGGAGCGGATAGTGATTTGTCTGTTTCCTAAGCCTTGAGAACAATAAAATGATATTATATTGACCTACCATGATTTCTATATATAAAAGGAGCCCTGGCTGGTGGCACAGTAGATAAGATGCTGGCCTGCAAACCCAAAGGTTGCTGGTTTGATTCCCAGCCAGGGCACATAACCAGGTTGTATGCCAGATCTCCAGCCAGGTCTGTACTATAGCTGGAGGTGAAAGGCAACCATACATTGATGTTTCTCTCCCTCTCTGCCTCTCTTCCTTCCCCTCTCTCTAAAAATAACAAATAAAATCTCAATAAATAAATAAAAGAAGAGATCACTCTTTAAGAAATGAATGACATGATGGTACTAGCACAACTTGTGGAAGAAAAATAAATGGGCACCATAGAACTTTTGTCACATAATAGAAATCTCTTTGATCTACAGAGGATCATAATGAAAGCATCCATCACATCAGGTCGCCACCAATTCTATGATCACCAAGAAGCTCCAGTGTAAATTAATTTAACACTCATTTTATAAATTTCAATCTTAGTGCTGTTCAAAGCATGGAACCTGACTTTGCCTAAAAGAACGGCTCCTTCCAGGACCAATAATGTCTCTAATCAATCTGTTAATGGTTGGCGCCTCAGACTTTCAGTTTCAGCCAATTACTTATACAGAAGCCTCTGCACTGCCTCACTTAAGACGGAATAATAGTGCTGGGGCAGATAATTTAAATCTAAAGCTTCTTAGCCAGCTGCTTCATTAAGAGGTAGGCTAGTAACTGATATTTTTAATTTAACACTCTTTTCTAGAGATCTCCCATCAGTCAGGAAGTGTGCCAGTGTAATACCTTCATTAAAAAAAGGAGAAGTTAAACAGCCTTGAAACAATGTAGGGGAGAAATAAAAGAAATTGACCTAGGGTATTTTTCATAATCCAAATGACTCACTTGGTAGTCATCCAATACTAAACCTAAATTCAAATGCTTTGAACGAGGAGGAATTAAGGGAATATAAAAGGGGAAGGATGTGAAATTTAAGTCAGTGGCAAAAAGGGGGTAAATCACCCAAAATAGGGTCCTCTCTGAAGGCTAGAAAGATAATGAGGAATCGGGAGATATTTCTGTATATTAGTGTATTATCTGTTTATTTAGATAACCTGTGTATTAAAGGTATAGTGAGGACACATTGTTCTGTGAGGCCAGCATCTGGACACCATAGCTGATTCAGATGGCGATAAGACTGAGGAGGAGGGAAAAATCAGTTAATGCAAGATGAGATATGCTAATGTGCTCAGATAGACATTAATAGAAGAAAGCATAGCGTGGATGTCTTCAAAACCTTTTGCTGACATAGTAACTAAAAGATTTTCATCAATTTAATTCATTGCATAGAATATAACTGATAATGTGTTGTAAGAATTGACATTTATTAAATAGAATAACTAGGCCCAAAGTACCTAAATATCATAGTACTCTGATTTTAAACAAACCCATTTTATTTTATTTTTTCCAGTTTTTAACTTTTATTGTTGGTACTACTACAGATGTCCCCCATTTACCGACCCTTTTACTTGCTGTTTCTTTTTCTATATATAATTTTTAAAAATTGATTATGCTGTTACAGTTGTCTCAATTTCTTTTCCCTTTGCTCCCCTCCACTCAGCACCCCCCTCCCTCCAGGAATCCCATGCCCCTTAGTTCACTTCCATGGGTCATGCATGTGAGTTCTTTGTCTTCACACTTTCCTGTACTGTCCTTAACATCTCCCTGTCTATTCTGCACCCACCAACTACGCTTCTTAATCCCTGCACCTTCCCCTTATTGTTTCCCTTCCCCTCCCAGCTGAGACCCCTCCAAATTAAACAAACCCATTTTAAAAGCTACATAAGAAAGTTTTCTTCTAAGTCAGAAATTTTATATTACTTTTCCTCTTGCATTCATATTTTCATTTCAATTGCCATACAAAATCATGTCTTGATGTAACATTTTATGCTTGTCTTTCCTGTCTCAAAAATATGAAAGCACAGTGGATAAGGTGCTAGCCTGCCAACCTAACAGTTGCTGGTTTGGTTCCTCAGCCA
Organism: Noctilio leporinus; assembly: GCA_004026585.1. Classification (NCBI taxonomy): domain Eukaryota; kingdom Metazoa; phylum Chordata; class Mammalia; order Chiroptera; family Noctilionidae; genus Noctilio; species Noctilio leporinus. The sequence goes on from PVIW01000120.1 coordinate 22,394, forward strand.
GAGCACATAATCAAGTTGCAGGCCAGGTCTCCAGCCAAGTCCCCGGCTGGAGGCAGGTGAAAGGCAACCATACATTGATGTCTCTCTCCCTCTCTGTCTATCTCCCTCCCCTTCTCTTTGAAAATAATAAATAAAATCTTTAAAAATATATGAATGTATGGATAAGGCACCAGCCTGCTAACCCAAAGGTCACTGGTTCGATTCCCCAGCCATGGCACATAACCAGGTTGCAAGCCAGGTCTCTAGCCAGGTCCCCAGCTGGAGGCAGGTAAAAGGCAACCATATATTGATGTTTCTCTCCTTCTTCTCTCTCTGGAAATAATAAATAAAATAAAATAAATAAATAAAATCTTTTTAAAAAATCAGACTTAAAAATATGAATGTAAATTAAAATTTTTATTTTTATTAAATTTTGATGGTAGCTTTAACAATCTCTTTGACCTAACATTATGTAATTAATCAAATCATATATTAATAGCTATTTATTATGTATAAAAAGTAAACTTTATTGAAGAGAATTTTAATGAAATGGTAGATTATCATTTTTAATTAGTTCATGTATCATAAAAGAATACAACATTGGTAAATGTTAATGGAACCATTAACAATTTTATTCTTATTTTTTTGTTTGCTTTAAAAATGTATCTGCTAAGAAAATCTGTTCTTATAAATAAGATGTAGATGGAGGGAGTTTTGCCATGTCAATGCTCCTCAACTCCTTAAACATTTTCTGAAGTGAATATCAAAAATTACCCGTGCTCTGTCATCATTTTAATGATCTATCACCTAGTTACTCAGTTAGGTCTTTCATCAATTTTCTTCAGTGTACCAAGTGATTCAATTGATTCATGTTCTTCAGTCATTAGAATCTTCTACTTTATTTCAGGATAGGGTTTACCAACACCTATCAAAAACTTAATAGACCTATTCCTCTTTCACTTAGAGGTGACTTTTTGACTTAATATATACCAAGTTAGGGAAACTTTAAAAATGCTTTGATGTCATCACAGATTTAAATATAATTTCATCAACAGCTTAGAGTTGCAGATTTAGTTCATTCAATTTATGGAACATGCCCATCATCTGACCTTATATGGTATGAAGTGGAACCAGAATTCATTTTCAAAACAATCAGCCAAGTCAGATTTAATTTCCAACATAAAATGACTATATTTCAATGTAAATAAATATGTAAATATTCATGTTCATGACAAACAACTAACTTCTGAATTTTTAAAGTAAGCAAATGATAAATGATGTTGCAAAGCTACATCATAGAACTTGATCCTAAATTTGTTTCTAGATTAAAAAAAAAAAAAAACTTTAACATTTCTTTCTAATGCTTTGCTCTGCTTGCTATCACTAGTATTTTCCTGTCTTTAACAAAAGACAGGAGGTAAAATAGGATAGGTGGTTAAAAGGAAATGGTCATCATTCCTACTGCTCCACACTAAAATAAATTTGAATTAAGACATCTAAACATATTCCAAAATATTTCAATTCTGATTTTATGTTTTTCATGAATAATAATATCTATAAGACAGAAATAAAATATTTCATCTCTATACATAGAATTTCAGAGATATTTTTATAGCATAGATTATTGATTATCCATGTTTATAAAAGGAGATAATAATGGGAGAGTGCCAAAGTGGCCAATTAATTAAATGTGTCACCTTTGGAATATATGACTTAATCATTAAAATGACTGTAGTACTAATACTCTACATTTACAGAATAGTTAACATCTTTAAAGTGTATTTCCAGCAGTCCAGGACCAGGCAAGAAACAGAAACTTCTCTTGGTTTTTCATGGTGAGCAATTTAAGTGAAATGGATGTGTAGCTAACAGAACAACTGAGAAGTCACATTAGAAAAGGTGAGAAAACTAAGAGGTGTGGAAACTCTAAAAGCTGCTACCCAAGGGCTAACAGGACAACAAAAGGAGGTGGTATGGCTGGAGCCCAGAAGAGGGTCCATCTGGTAAGAATGCAAACCCTGTAAGAAATATCCTACCAGAGTTGGGACCACAGAGGGAATGGCTGACTGGAGCATGTTGTAACCAAAGAGGAGCCCAGCCAGACATGCTTCCTAATAAACAAGAGAGAATAGACTAGCAATATTCAGGCTTTTGCATAATTCACATTATTGACTTTTCTAAAATGGCTTCTCATTGGCTGAAATGATGCAGGAGTCAAAAAAGCAAGGGCACATGGAATTTGTGCCCAATAGAGAAGAACAAAAGAGCAGAGGTTGGATCAGAAAGCAAACAGGTGACTGCTGAGCACAGTATCCCTCATTTGGTTCGTATAATCATTTCATGAGCTAGACAATATACTGCAGGCATATTTTTGTTCCTTTATTTTTATTCACTTATTTATTTTTTTTAAATAAAGGCCACTGGATTTACAAAGTTTCAGCTGCCAAGAAGAGTTGGATCTGATCCTTATATTAGACCTTTTATTCTAGGGACCTTTCAAGATCAACACAGAACTTAATGCACCATTTTAATCTTTCAGATTTATGTTTATGGTGGAAAATATGCTTGTGGGCTTTTGGGTTTAAAATAGGGAAAGGTGGTTGAACAAAATGAGCCTAGTGATTGTCAGTTTACCATATTGAGATTATTCATATTGCTTGCAAATCAATAACCTAACACTAGAATTATAAATGATAAACATTTATAACGTTAAAGAACTGCTGGCCATGACTATGGTTTGTTTTCTCAGCAGAAAAAGAAAAATCCAGATTCATTAATGACTTAATGCTGCTCCAGCCTTGTAACTGGACTAGAGTCACAAAAGCATATTCTCCTTGGTGTTCTCTGAAATTGTATCAAGGATGTTTACTATGAAGGTAGATTGGGAATGGCTTCTTTTACAGCTCCTGCTGTAGCTCCTCACTCTACTGGATAATAGGACAGTCTAGAAGAGAAGAAATAGTATTAACTATGAGAATTCTTAAACAGGAGCCTCTGTGTCTCTGAAAGTGAGTGTGGGTGTGTGTATGTGTTGTAGCTGTGTTTTAATTGTTATACTGCAATAATTGTTTCATTGTTAGTATGCACAGCAAAGATTTTATATTGCATAACCCTTGCTTTGATCACATGTTTTATTGTGACCTGAACTTGGAAATTCTGCATCCTCCTAGGGAGGAGAAAAAAAAAAAAAAAAAGAAAAAAGCAGATATTCCTTCCAAATAGTGGCTCACCATGTTACAGATCTAGCAATTTTATACTACATGAAATGGTTCTTGACTCTAGACTTCCAAGAATTGTTACAGGCAGACATCCATATGACTTAGTATCTTGCCAAACAGAACTGCTCTAAACCAGGAGAAGCAGGGAGAAATGTCACTGATGTCCAGTATCTTTGTCTGAAACATACTCAATAGCTCAGAAGGTGACCCCAGGGAAGAGTATGTTTGTGAAGAGGTTAACACAAACAACGCCATATTCATTCTTACCCCCTGTCCAGGGTTCTGAGAATAGAATCCATCATCAGAAGAGCTTCAGCACCCACGAAAGGCAATTAATCCAACATTTTCTCAATGTTTTATGGAACAACTCACAGTTTTTACAATCTGGAGGAAATTTAGCATCTCTCCTGGGTCAGACACCTGTGAGCAGTGAAGAGAATTTTGAGATATGCTTAGTCAATTTCTTGAAAGTCATCCCAGAGTGATTGGTAATGTCATTGTCAATGATGATAGCATTTATCTGAGGAACAGAAGGAAGCAAAATGATGAAACTATTGCCTTCCTTTTTAATTAGCAATATTACTTGAGGTTCCATAATTTTTTTCATTTGCCATGAATTATACAATATTTTGTGGGCTATTATAAGTCTGCAGCCAGATTTCACAAAATGAGAAAAGTGACTTCTCTCCATTAAATTTATTCTGCATAGATCAAACCAAATTCCTTTTGGTTTTAGTTTTTCATTGCTGCTAATAAAGTACCATAAACTTCAGTGACTCAAAAAGCACATATGTCCAGACAGATCCTTAGATGGAGGCAGGTGAAAGGCAACCATACATTGATGTCTCTCTTCCTCTTTGCCTCTCTCTCCTCTCCTCTCTCTACAAATAATAAATAAAAAAAATTGTTTTAAAAAAACACAAAATGAATTTATTATTTCAGAGTTTCTGTGGGTCAGGAGTCAAGGTAGAGGTTAGCTGGCTCTTGTCCTGAGGATCTCACGGTGGAAATTCAAGGTGTTAATCAGGCTGGTATCTCATCGAAGGCATTGGGTCCTTTTCCAAACTCACAGGTTGTTGGTAGAATTCATTTTTCTGTGGTTTTCTGTCTAAGGCTATGGTTTCTTTGCTAGCTATCTGCCGATGTCCTTAAAACCAAGTTTCACTTTCCTTCTCACTTCCTAGAGGCTATCCTTGAATTCTTGTCTATGGTCCCCTCCTTCACAGCATAGCTGTTTGCTTTCTGAGTTAGTAGAAGAGAATCTCTGCACACTTCACCTTATGTTAAAGAACTCATCTGATTAGATAAAGCCCACCAAAGATAATCTTGATTTACCTCCAAATCAAGTGATAAATGACCTAATCTTGAGAATAGTATTGCACCATATTCACTGACTCTGCTCACACTGAAGGGGAGAAAATCACGGAGGGTGTGTATGTCCAGGAGCATCTATCCTGGAGACTTAGAATTCTACCTACCTCAATTTTCACGAATTTATTTTGCAGAATTTATATTTCAGAATTTGTAAGAATTTTTGTAAGTATCTTAGAAACCAGATATTTCAAGTAAAAATTTGCTAGATAATGTATCATAAGTAAAATAAATTATGATTTTACATAAAGTTTGAGATAAAAACAATCACAACATCTGACCATATTATATATAAATGATATAATATATAATGTATATAAGCCAACATGTAAGGTCAAATGCAAGGTATTAGATATATGTTTTCATTTTTTTCTATGATCTAAGAAATCCTATATTATTCATTATGACTTTTAACATATAAAACCTTAAACACAAATATTAGCTCCCTTACTTGAGTATATAAGTAGTCACTGCATAGTATTACTTGATTATAAGTATGTTTATCCAGGACAAATGGTAAATGTGTACGTATTTTTAACTTCAAAGAGTAATAGCAAAACTAAAAGTTGGACTCAAAAGGTCAAATCCTTAATCAAATTGTGTTGCATACTGCAGTAACTCAGGCTCTGATTTGGTTTCAATGCATAAGCTTATGTTCTTTCACTTGCAAATTCTTGCAACTGACAAAAGCTAAAATGATGATTTTTCATACTACACCATGATCTAAAAGAAATGTTTTACATTTTTTACGGTACTTCTCAAATAACACTTATGAAAGTGAACAATTTTTAACTAATAAGCCTTGTGGAATAAAATGGAATGATGCCAATTCAACAATGTTGATCTAGCTTGTGGTAGATTCTAAAACAGCAATGTCTGAAGTATGAGCTTTAATTTTCCATAAAATCTTAGGAAAAGCAAGAAAGAAGTGATTCTTACCTGCTTCTTCAAAGGAAGAAAAAGCAGTGAGTTAGTTGTTTTTATTTTATTTATTTTATTTTTTAAAGATTTTACTTCTTTATTTTTAGAGAGAGGGGAAGGGAGGGAAAAAGAGGGAGAGAAACATCAATGTAGGGTTGCTTTTCACCTGCCTCCAGCTACAGACCTGGCTGGAGACTTGGCTTGCAACCTAGTTGTTTTTAAATGGGCAAAGGAAATCAACTGGACTTTTTAAATAGGAAGGTAGTGGTCTTAGAAAGGAATGCAGGCATCTGAAAATACTTCTGAACTACCAAAATAATTTCTTTGCATAGTAAGGAATGGTGGGTGTTTCTGTTCATATCTAGACTTTATGGAATAATTTAAATTCTACTCTGTTTTAACGTGCTATGCCTACTCACAGAGACTAATGAAAGAAGTTGTATGTAAAAGTTTGTTACTGTAGTTATTGCTAAAATGCTACATGGTTACTCTAAATTAATGATATTTAAACATTTCCCTCAGTGACTTTATTTCCCAAGTGGAAAGGAGATACATTTTAGGAGTGTATGTTTTTATTCCTTTAAACTAAATGCTCTGTACGATACAACACAGCACTCCATGATCCATGCAGGCTTCCATTTATAATATTAATAGATGACATGTTCCATGCTAATCTATCTCATTAATATTAAAGAAAGGACTCCAAGACTGGTGAGCACTTAATCATTTGCAATTAGCACCTAACTGTTAATTCTACGGAGGGCTCTTAGGGAGAGAAGCAAAAGAAGTAGCTCCTGTTTGCTAAATGTTAGTTGATTTAACTTAGGATATTTAATTCTGGGAAAACTCAGTAATTAGAGCAGTTCATGTAACTAGACAAGTTTAATTGATCAGTTAAAAATAAAAGAGTCCCCCACTGAGAGTAACCACGAGATATACATTTTGGAAATGTCCATGACATAGCCATTTTGCTAATTTATTTTATTAGGTTTTGTGTACATCTAGGCCAATGGATTTGGCATCTGAGCAGAGATGAATAAACTTTCAGCACAGATCTATCTCAACACAGATCCCAAAATCTAATTAGCAAAGTGGGCAGGTTGTCTGGTTTGGCTCCAACTAGAACAGCTTGTTTCCTTGATGTCAGCTCAACCTGAAAAAAGGGATGACTGTGAGGTTCCTACTTTAAGACTAAGAAGAATGTCAAGATCCGGAATAAGAGGTTTATGCCAATGACTTCGAGCAAAACCAAGCTTCCCACTGTGGTGCAGCCTTTCTGCTTTCCTCCTCCATTTATCCTGCCATTTAATGGGCTCTCTGCAAGCTCTAAAATCTGTCTCTTGTATAGGGGCAGATCCTAGTATCAATCATTTGTTGCAAACTTCTTGGAAGAACTAAAGGTGTTGAGAGTATCAAATACAGAGGACCAAAGGAGACTTGGCCACAAGATAGTCATGATTGAGGAAAAGAAACCTCATCATAAGTACTCAGCTCTTAAAGCTATTTCCAGCATAATTTCTTTATAAATTGAAGTAAAGCTGAGATTGGCAGGATCCTTTAAAAAGGAGTGGGACTCCCCAAAATGAGGAGAGGCAAGCTTGTCCAACCCTTCTGTTAATGTTGTTTTACTCAATTAGTAATGATGGCATGCCCCCAGGACATACCATGTAAACATTGACTGTGGTGACTTTTAGCACCAGTTCCACTTCCAAGTCTAGCAAATTAACCAGGTTACTAAGCACTGTTCTAATAGCTTTCCATTGCTAGGACAATCAGGGCATTTTTAAGTGTACCTCTTTAGTTAACATTTTCAAAAATGTTATCAAAAATGTTATACCACTATCTCACCATCTTCCTTACAGGCTTTTCTCATTTGGCAATGTGTTGTTATACACCAGTTGCTTTTCTTCCTTCCTATGTATTCTATTGTGGTGGTTGTCCTCTTCCAACTCCTAAACTTGACCTTGCTTCTATTCACATTTGCTAGCAAGGCCATCTGTCGCCTTTGCCAACTGACGGACCCTTATTTTACAGCAGCTTTCCAGATGTGTATGGGAACTACATATGCATAGCCCAAACTAGCCCCTACAGCTGGCATGAAGAAATCTGTTTTCAGCCTTCTGCCTTATAATGTGCTTAATCTTTACCATCTGCATTGAAGTGCCTTAACCTTTAAGGATTCGGATGAAAGAACATGCGTAAAGCAACAAAAGTCATCACCATTAGACACATACCAGACACAGGCTCTTTTATGGCATAGGATGATCCACAAGCAGCACTCCAAATGAGTCCTGTTGAACAACTAAGTGCATAGATAGAAAGGTAGTCTGTAGATAATACCTGAAACAGACTCCATATATGGTGAATAGCAGGTACCAGGTTCTGAGGTTCTGGGCTCATCTGGTGACAACCTCAAAAAGCCATTCATTTCAGAGGCAGATTTGGAGGGGCCCTTGTGAGAGTCTGTGATAACGAACAATACATACTGTTAGGGTAGGAGCACAGAGTCTAACAGGCTATCGATTTAATTTTGTCTCTGCTACCCGCTGACAAGTTTGCTTATTCAAGGTGCTAAAACTCTTTGAGACCATTTCCTCGTCCATAAGACTAGGATAGTTAATAATGTTTACATCATAGGGTTCTGTAAAGATTATGTAAAATCCTGCACTTAGCACTGTGCCTGGCACATGATAAATGCTCATAAGTGATAGTTATCAAAATTACTATAATTTTAGGTAAACATTTAGATAGGCGGTTTCTGGCATTACTGTGCTTGATATACAATTATAGCAAGTCCAGAAATCTCTGAAATATTCTTTGAAAAACAAAGACAAGGAATAGGGCTTCAAAGGGCTGCACCACTGGCTGAAGAGAGCATAAAAGAAAAAATATGTCAATCTAGTAAGAAAGGAAAGTTGCCATTACAGTGGAAAGCAGACTTGCCTGTGATTAACCACTATCGTGAATTCTAAAGCTAAACCCCAGTATGTATATAGTTACAGTTTTTATATTTGTGTGCCTATTGTCTCAAAAAGTTTACTAACCTATGATTCAGTCATGATGTACACATAGCAAGATAAATTAAATTAGGATGCCTTTTCTTTCTTCTCACTTTATATCTAACCAGGTTAGACAATACAGAAAGGACATAGAGGTAGACTTTTAATTCCAGTTTTACTGTTATTTACTGTGAGATACTAAGCAACTTGTGTGACTTCTCTAGGCCTTAGTTTCTGCATCTATAAAATAAAGGCATGATACCTATTTGGCAATAGTCACTGAAAATATAAATAATTATTTTTAAATGTTTCAATAGTTTTTGCAGTAATAACTATTACCACAATTAATATAATAAATATATTAGATTTTGATTGCTATGTAACAAATTACCACAAACCTAGCAGCTTAGAACAATACTGACTTATTAGCTCACACTAGGACAGAAGTCCGGGCATGGAGGGGCTGGGTTGTCTGCTTAAGTCTTAAAAAATTAAAATAGCAGTGTCATATGGGCTGTGTTCTCATTTGGAATTCAAGATTATCTTCCAAGATCATGTGACTGGCAGAATTCACTGCTACAGGACTAAGGTCTTCATTTCCTAGCTGTTCACCTGACAGCCATTCTTAACTCCTGGACATACCCACCTTCCTGGATACATGATCTCTTTCATCTTCAAAGCCAGCAATGGACAATCTCCGTTGCATTAAATCCCTTTCATATTTCAAATGACTCTCTTTGGCCAGGATGAGTCCCATCCTATTTACAGGTTCACCTGATTAGATTAGACCCACAGAGCACAATTTAGTCAACTGACTTGGGACCTTAATTGCATCTTAAAATTTTTTTTTACAGCATCACATAAGAGTAGATTAGTGTTTGACTGAACATCTGGGAGGAGGTGTGTATACACCAGAGGGCATCAGTCTTGAAGGATATATTAAAATCTGCCTACCACAGTAACTTTGAGAAATAAGTATTATCCATAGCATTACTTTTGAGGAAATGAATTTCAAAGGCTCAGTTAAGTTGTGCAGACATCCAGCTGAGAAGTATGTCAATAGAATGCCCCTAGGGGATACTTGCTAATGTTTGGAAACATTTTTGGTTGTCACAACAGGGAGAATCTGAAAAAATTTTAGCTGGGCCAGGTTAAAACTCTATTAATATACAAGAAGAACAGACACTGGGGACCAGTGGTGGTCTCTGCCAAAGACTCTGCTTACATGCCAGGCAATTCTCTGAGAATGAGGATGGGGGGTAGGGGAAACAGGATGCAGCCAACTTCCATTCCTACAAATACATGTCGATTAGAAGCTTTCCTTTTAATGCGAGATTTCTCCAGTTTAGCAATACTGATATTCTAGGCCATGATGGGAGTAGGAGAGTTGTTCTGTTCATGACAGGATGTTTAGATGTCTGTTAGACATCAATGGTGTCATTCTCTCCCCCATCTCCCACCGCTAAGTTGTGACAAAAGCTTGCAGGGAAATTTCTTGGTCTATGCATGGCTGGATCTTCCTCTGGGTCAGCCAGGGACATAGCCTTACGGTTAATCTTATCCCAGAGCCCCAGAACACTGAGCCCCAAGGGTAACCAATTTAGCAACCCTCAATAGACAGATGTCACCTTTGGGCATAGAGCCTCTGTGTTCTAATGTGTGTATAAGATACCCTTGCTGTAAGCTTAGGGCACACTACTGCTGTACAGCGTGGGACAACTGTGCATGTGCTAGCTGACAACCCTAGCTGCATGGATGCAAGAGGGTGGGTGTAGAGATGCCTGGACTCTCTGCAGTCGTCAACCTGAGTGCAGCTGTGACAGGAGTGGGCCAACCGAACGTGAGCGCCGGCACTCTAAGCTGCCTGGCCGTGTGGTCATTAGCCTGCCGATTGCAACAAAGCACGCAAACCTTCCTTTGCCACCAGACCGGAGGCCTCCCTGCCATCAGAACTTGCTGGTCCTGCTGTCACAAGCAAGATATCAATGTGCCAGGACCTGACAGGGGAGAGCCCCAATCACCCTCAGCTAAGAACCCTGCTCTAAAGAGAAGCAGCAAGCTTCCCCTTGACTATTCTGCTTTCCTCCCTGGCTGGAAGGCTGGCAGGAGTCTGTACCAGAGCAGTCCCGGTGGACCGAGCTCTGGAAATTCAATGCTACAGGTGCTGAAACCAAAGCTGGACACCATGGCCTGCTTAACCTAAACTATTACAAGAGATGGAAATAAACTCCTATTTTGTTTAAACCACCATATTCTGGGTTTTTTTGTTTCTTGTTTTTTCAATGTATGGTTGCGTTTCACCTGCCTCCAGCTACAGACCTGGCTGGAGACCTGGCTTGCAGCCTCATTATGTGCCCTGGCTGGGGAATCGAACCAGCAAACTTTGGGTCCACAGGCTGGCACCTTATCCTCTGTGCCATCAGCCAGGGCTCTTTGTTTTTTATACTAGCTAATACACACTTTTTGGGAAAGCCATTTTGGCAAAGCTGGTAGGTGTTAAACATATTGCTTATTACCTTAAAATCGTGTAGCTCCGTTTCCTTTATGTTATCCAGCACATTATCCTTATGATATAGCCTGTCCCCACAGAGGCAGTACTTACAAGGAGGAGCTGTACTTGATTCTTCAGCAAATACATACTTTGTTTGATCGTGTTCTAACAACCCAAATGGAGGTTTCTGTTGTAAACATTTGTTTCACAAGCAAACACATCTAAATTGAAATGTTTCTTTTCCTTGTCGCGGTGAAATAACCATTTGCTTTCCATCCATTAGGGAATGCTGAATGCTTCTGTAAATGTTTCCACAGGCTGCTGGCCATTCTAGGCCCATTTCACTCCCACTACTCAAGAATTTCCAAATGGTCAGGAACTCCTTCCTGAGAGACACATCTGGGAGTCAGTGGTTGCAAGTGATCATCAAATTCATCTTGCAATTGAGAAAAAGAATACTAAAATTCTTTTTTTTTTAATCAGAATAACTAGTTGTCCCAGTGAATACAATATTCTCTTTCAATATATTATGCATATATAAGAATCTATAATAATGTTTTCAAGCCATTCATCAACTGTTTACTAAATGGGTTCCCTTGACCTTAAGAAATTACTTCCATGTTACATATTGGAGATAGTTTTTCTGCTGTAATAATCATATATTTTTAATAGTGTTTATTAAATAAGATGAAGACATGAGAGGTAAAATGAGTTTAGGTATATTAATATCTACTGACACTGGATGTTTTCTGTGGGCACATTCCGGGGACTCAGCAGAATGCCTTCCCCTCTCTGTCCAGCTACTAAAATGCTGCCTGTACACCAGGTTTAAGCTCACGCCCCTCTTAGATAACCACAAACCTCAACGTTCCTGCCAGATCCACAGCTTCTTGATAAAGAGAGTGGACTGTATGTGTGTGCGCACACGCATGCACATGTTTTAAAAAATGTGTATTTTTTCCTTATGGTGGGTTAAACCCATCCTCTTGACCTGGGAATATTTGATTGGACAAAGGATTGTAGCAATAGTCAGAATCAACTGTTCATATACATGCTAAACAACTATCACCAAAGCATGCTACCTCAATCCCCACTCATTAGCAGATGATGGCAAACTAGCCAAAGGTTCTTTTGGTGGTGGGGTGGGGGGCAGGGAGAATAAAATATGGTAAACCATTCAAGCTCAGGTTATTATCTGAATAAATCTGATGAGCATCCCTTCATCAATGGCACTGGGACACCTCCAAGTGATTACAATACCCTATTCTCCAGGGTCATAGTGCACTTTTGAAATAAATGGCTACAAAACTCTAAGGGTTAACAGGGCACATTTCTTCTTTGAAAACATATGAGTATGCGTTATAGCATTCATCTGAATTTTATTTCCAACAAAGTTGGATACAAACTTGAAGTTTAGAAAATTTAGAAATAGTAGCTAAGGCTTGTTCAACACTTACTATATGTCAGGTTTTACCTTCAGTTATTATTCAATCCTCACAGCTCAATAAGAGATTGGATTACTGTACTCATATAACTGCTAGAGAAACTGAGCTCTACAAAGGGTACATGTGTGCATATGTGTATAGGCACATGTAATTTTCCCAAGATCACACAGCTAGTAAATGACAGAGCTGGGTTTCAAAACCAATTCATTGGGAAACCAAAGGTTGCTGGTTCTATTCCCAGCCAGGGCCACATAACTAGGTTGCAAGCCAGGTCTCCAGCTAGCTCTGTAGCTGGAGGCAGGTGAAAGGCAACCATACACTGATGTCTCTCTCCTTGTCTGCCTCTCTCCTTTCCCCTCTCTCTGAAAATAATAACAATAAAATCTTTTAAAAATGTTTTTTAAATTAAAAAATACTCATTTTGTTTGTTTTTAATTTTTCACTTACATTTAATATTAAAAAATATTCATTTTTGAAAAGTACATACCAGCACAAAAATTTTTTGAATATATTTTTAAAGATTTTATTATTTATTATTTTCAGAGAGAGTCAGAGAAACATCAATGTATGGTTGCCTTTCACCTGCCTCCAGCTACAGACCTGGCTGGAGACCTGGCTTGCAACCTGGTTATGTGCTCTGGCTGGGAATCGAACCAGCGACCTTTGGGTTCACAGGCTGGTGCTTATCCACTGAGCCACCAGCCAGCAACAACACAAATTTTAAAATACACTATTAATATAATAATGCTTAGAAAAGGATGGGATTTATGAAGTCCAGTGGATAAAAAATGGAGACAATAAAGTAGGTAAATGAATGAATGTAGACATATTTCTCCTGAAGCAAGTATCTTTATGGCTTTTGGGACCTTGTCCTTGAGTTGTCTACTGGAAACCTCAAAGGTCAAGTATGATGGGCAAAGAACACGATAAGACCTTCTTCTTTTTTTTTTTTTTTTGGCAAGTCCACCCTTAGGCATGTGGCCCCACATTTTATTCAAAACCAGCAGTGACCATGGTAGAATGGGCCTACATATTGTAGATCGTATGCCTACAGTCTAAACAGAGCTACCTTACCCACATAACTTACTGTCTGCCCAGTGAGCCCTAGGGCCTGTATGGCATTATGAACACACAGGCCTAAGAGTATATTTGGAGAGTCGATCTAGGACTGCAACTTTGAGCTATTGAGACTTAAACAAGTGTTTTAAACTTCATGTACCTACACTTGGACAGTGCTTTTGTAAAGTTAAGTCAAAGATTTAAGGCACAGTCACCATATGATAAGCGTGTATATCAGCACTCAATGTATCAATCAAGTTGTGCTTATATTGAACCACCATGGTCAGCTCTTGGAGCCCAGTGAGTGCCTGGTTCATGTTTAATTAAAGTACATTTACCACAGAGTTTAGGAAATTTTCTGCACTGTTTATTTACTATCACTGAATCTGAAGTTCTGAAATAGATCCTGCTTATAATTTTTTCTGTCTTCTAGTTAAATACATGTTTAGGAATAATGATACTCATTGTAGTAAGGTTTGACCTGCATGTTTCTTCTTTTATATTAATACAATGCAGAAGAAGAAAAGAATTAGACAAATGATAGGTGATAAACCTGTGATTTCCCAACTTCGTATTTTTGAAATGGTTATTTTGTGAAAGGTTTGAACTGATTTCTTTATACTCTTTAGCAGAATGGGTGTGATTTCCAACCACATTTCTTCAAAAAAGGAAAATGTAATACACTCTTAACTGGGGACAATGTTCAATTATTTTGATTGTGTTTCCTGAATGAACACATTATTTCTTAATGGGCCTGACATTACAAATAGTTCAAAGAAGAAATGCCCATGCCAACAACCTACATTCAGCTATTCTTCTACCTTTGGAGGCATTGAGTGAAAAGTGATATATTGTTCGTGTTTAGCTCAGCTTTAAATTTTTGGAAAAAAAAATGTAATCTTTCTGTTTTGTCCGTCAGGCAATCGCTCCAAGTATCTTTTTATACTAGAAAAGGAGGTGTGGCAAGACAGAGCCAAGGTTGGTAGGTCTCCTATCCAAAGGCCTGTAATATAAACTTAATATCTGCAAAAGAAGGACAAAGAGGGAGCAATAGAACACTAGCTTGGCTAATATAAAGCTACTTTTCCCCCCAAAACCTCCCACCCCCAGATCAGCATCATATCAATCATATATGGTATCCTTGCCTTCTCCTAAAGTAGATGTAAAAATATGGTTTAATACATTATTAGGAATAGATGCTTTGAGAGAGAACTCTGTGAATTTAATAGCTATTTAACCTTTGTGAGTGTTTTTTTTTTTTTTTTTTTTTTTTTTTTTTTTAAGAGAGGGGAAAAGAGAGGAAGAGAAACTAATCAGTAGCCTCTCTCATGCACTCCAGCTGGGGACCAAACTTGCAACCCAGGCTGTGCCTCTACCAGAACCAAACTGGCAACATTTCACTTTGCAGGATGATGCCCCACCAACTGAAGCTCTATTCTTTATGTCTAAGTTTTTTTCACTGTGAAATGATGACACTAATATGACCCATTCATAGAGTTCTTAGGAGGACTGAATAAGTTAATACATACAAAGCAGTTAAACAATACCTGGTATATCAAAAGCATATTAGCATATATATGTAAGCTAATAATTATTTACTACTATCTCTCTAAATTTTATGATGTTACATTTAGACATTATCTGTAAGTTTGAAATCTTAAGTTTACAAACTTACAAAATCTGTAAGTTTGCTTTTAGAATTCAGGTTGTTGGGTTTTTGATGTATTAAAAAGAAAATGTAATCACCAGTTTTAAAGTCAAGAGAATCCCAGAGTGGAGAAATCAAAACATACCTACAGACAAATATGTAAACATAGGTAGCCAAGTACTTTGTTTATATTCATATATTATTCTGGATGATAGGCCACCTGTCTTTTGCAAAAATAAAATAATTAGAAATAGTTTTGCTCTTTTATATTAGCTCAAACATCTTCACAGTTGACAAAATTTTTTTTTTCCAATTTAGTGGCCCCATTCATGCTTATTGCAAGCTTTGTTTGATGGCTGTCCTTCGTGCTTTCTAAAAAGCTTTGTTTAAACTATTGTTTTCTGGAAATGATATTAAGATAAACAAATGAAAACCAAGAGTGAAAAGAGCAGAAAGTAACTCACAGGAAATTGATGCAAACTGCTGCTTCTTTCAACTAGAGTTTCCATTGGATCAATGTGAGCTTTCAATTATAATGTAAACTTTTGTATTTCTATTACCTTTTATTAAATAATTTATGGAAGAATTTTAAAAAGGCAGAATTTTCTTATAGCAAATGTGCATAACCTTGGAGCATAGAAATAGGTACATGTTTATTCAAATGTGTTCAAAAATGATACAGTAGATGGTGCTGCTATGTTCATGGTGTTGCTGACATAGCTGATTAATAAATCACTCATAGAATCTTTCTCATTAAGAACAGTTCAAAGTTTCTTACTTTGAGAAAGGGCCGATAGCCAAGCTTAAAGGGTCTATCTTTTCTTCACTTCCTTTATTTCACAGGTTGTATGAATTTTACTGTTCTCTTGAAATGATTCATCACGTAGTTCCTGATCACTCCGTGTTAACCAGTCTGTCTTCTGCTCTTATTTTTCAGCACTTGGTAAACAGAACAGATTTTCTCATGACAACCTGAACATTTCCGTCTGCTTTTCTTGTGTTCAGTAACATTTAAATTGGTGAAAAAGTTTAACCGGAACAAGTTGGTCGACATCCTTGTAAAACTCATTATTTCTCTGATTTGAGTCTTGTCTTTGCATGCTACCAGGTACATCCTAAGAGCAAGGATAATGTCTTTTTCATATTTATGTGTCCTGTTACAAAAGACCTAGTGTGCAGTGGGCCCTCAAGATATTTGTTGCTAGATTGCTGAATTGAAGTGGTCAGTTACCTTAGTATTTACACATCCATTTATTCAAATACAACTGTGCTCTGAGCAAAGTGGCCAGGTTACTTAAACAATTGTTATCTACTTTTAACTTGCATGGAGCCTGGTGAGCACACAGGGTACATCATTTTGTAAGACAATGGTTCCTTCTCAGACTTTTTTAAATATCTCATTTCTTCACAAAAGTAAGAAGATCCTGATCACCAGGTCCCTGAATTGTATCAATGACCAAAATAAAAAAAATTTTAAGAATATTTGGAGTTGTGGAAAATATTCATTCTAAAGTGTGAGAAGAGGAAAACTAGCAGGGTACCCTGCCCTCCCCTAAAGCGGAGACAGCAATAAGGATATTTTCTCAGAAGTTTTCTTTAAAATCTAGCGAAACTTAAACGCTTTAGCTGAGTCTGCTATAGCACAAGTATTCCTATCAGGTACATAACTTAACAGTGTCACATTTCTTATTCCCATAACGCCGCCCAGCCACACTTTGAAAGGCAAGGTATATATAAACAAAAGTACCCAATACTGCTCTGCCAAATAATGGAAAATGGTTTCTGCAATGTTAGAGAGGTGATTTTGTACAATATAGGAAACTAAGATTATATTCTGCCTCTTCAACAGTAACAATACTAACAAAATGTATGTACCAGCCACTGCATTTGTGGTACTGTGTTACACATATTAATTCATTTAATCCTCATAGCATTCCTTGAAGAAGGTCCTGACATTATCCCCATTTTTCTTTTTACATTTTCACAGGCTGGAGTTTAGAACAAGATCAATAACTGGAGAATGCTCAGGAATCCAAGAATGACATTAATATTTTCAGTGCTCTCCACCCCTATTAAATTAGAACAGAATAAAGGAAGTAAACACTTGCTGCAGTTTCTTCCTTTTGCTGTAATTATCTTGAGTTGCCTTAACACATTAGAAAATCAAGTACAGGCCCAGAGTTGAGTTGAGATGTTGCAAAAGTAAGCAAATACAAAGTAAAGAAACTTGTAGTCTAGCTTCCATAACTCTAGCCACCTGCTTTGCACGTGGGAGCAACATTTCAGAGACAGGCTGTGTATCTAAGCAGCTACGGAGACCAAAAAAAAAAAGAAAAGTTAAGGGCAAACCTATTAACATTTGAGGGACGTAGGGGGCAGAATGTGGCTTCAAAGGACTGCTTGGATCAACTCACCAAAAAAGAAATATTCTTCCTCAGGGCATGGATTATGAATTAGAAGTGATTTTTGTTTAAGGAGGCAGAGAAGTGGAGGGAAAGGCTGGCACTTGGGTTATGTGTTGTCAAGCGATAAAAGCAAGGAAGGGAACATCTGATATGAAAAGAAGTCAGCACACATATGTTAGCAGCCATTATACATGAAAGAAGTGTAAGCTACTTTTAATTGCTTTTTGTGCCATTGTGCATTTCCTAATATCATTATGATTTACAAGTACTATCCTTTATATCCTAGAGCTGCCACTAAAAAGTAATTATAGCTACATAATCACAGATAGCCAAGTATGGCAGTGATAATATGGTAAAGATCATTTCATTTAGAAAGGCACATTTTGTCTATGAGAGGCCAAGGACATGGGTGCCAAAAGCCTGCTCCACCACATGCCAGCTTTTTAAATTTTTTTACTTTATCTTATTTTATTTATTATTTTCCAGGGAGAGGGAAAGGGAGAGAGGCAGAGAGGGAGACATCCATGTATGGTTCCCATTCACCTGCCTCCAGCTACAGACCTGGTTATGTGTCCTGGCTGGGAATTAAGCCAGCGACCTTTGGGTTTGCAGGCCAGCACCAATTCACTGAGCCACACCAGCCAGAGCTTGAGCTGCTTAATTTTAAAAATACCTAAAGGCAATGTTAAATAAGACAGAATGTTAGTTCTCTGTCCCATAACAGTCTACACAAACAGGCAACACAAAGTAAATGAGAAAAATCGACCCTCCTCAACTGCTGGCTTTCAAAGTTGACCCTGCCTTCACCATTTCCCAACCAGCAGGAGAAGAGGGGAAGAGAAAGCCTGTGGCAATTATATTTAAAGATAATATTAAGAAGTTGCACATATCACTTCTATACTTGTCATATTGATCATAGAGGTTACACCTGGCTGTAAAAGAAAATAGAAAATACAGTCTTCAGGTTCTATTACTAAATTTTAAAGGAGAGACCAGATGTGGATGGAGCAATTCCAGGCTCAGTCGTAGGAGTGTAGTGAGCATAGGTGCATGATTGTTAATGTCTCAGAGTTTCTTTTCTAAAGTATATTTGTGTCTAACGACTGATGACAGTAGAAAGTGCAACAGCCATTGTGAGAAGGTCCTGTCACAGATTTTATTATTGATCATTGCCACATTGATGAAACCAACATCTTTCTTTTATTTTAACAGCGAATGCTTTGGCTTCCTATTTCAGTACCACCTATGTGAACAGTGCCACAAAACTGGGCGATGCAGTAACATTGGGAGACTTGCTCTGTATACATTGCACTTTAATACCTGCCAGTTACACTGCATGGTATTACAGGAACTAGCTTGATGAACTAGCTTTTATGTTTTAGGGGGACAGGGTATTGAAATGTAACTTACTTAATCATTCAGGATTCTATGAAGATCCTCAGGAGATACTTCTCTCAGGCCTCATTGGCAGTAAAATCTCTTTTACAATTTTTTTTCCTCTTATTGAAAGGAATGTGAATCATTAAACTGTTTTGTTCTGGTTACTAGGAAACTCAGAAGAATTCACAGGCTGCATTCACAAATTTATAGGGCTGGTGTGTTAAATTGTTCTCTTTTGTCATCTTACTATTCTGCTTTATTGTCCTTCCCTGCAATTTATTTAATTTTCATGCCTTCACAATTCACCTGTAGAACTGATGTGTGTATACAAATAAACAAATGCTGGAAATTTTGTATGGAATTCTGAAATTCTACTACATTTATTTACTATGATTACTCACATAATTAGATATGTCTAAAGATCATAATTTTTACTTTAACTTAAAGCATCTTTGGCTTTTAAAATGACAGGAAATTTATTAATAAGTGTGATAATTCCTTACAAGTTATGAATATAAAACCAAGAGTTGGTAAATTGAGAATTTACTTTTAGTTAAGAACAAGTGCTGTCAATTTAACTTATGCTTAATTCGGAAAAAGGAATGGTTACATATGGTGCTGCATCTTCAGTGGATTTGCAAACTAAAAGGATTTTGCTTGTGATAGAAAACTGAAATGCCCATAGTGGCTCTAACTTTTGTTTTTATCGGGAGGGGAAAAAGATGAATTACTTTAGGGGAAAATTGGGGTTCACAATGCAAGTTTTAATACCTTTCCAGTGATTACCTACACTTTTAGCAGAAACTTCTTTTCTGACCCTATGGGTCTTTGCTATGGTTTAAGCCAGTTGGGACTTGTCAGAATAGTGGATAATCAATTTAGCCTGATTAAAGGCAGTTCCCATCTTAAATTATGCAACATGTAAGGACCCACGGGGTGAAACAAAGGTAGAACTGAGGCCCATAGGCATTCTAGCAGTTAAGCCACGAGAGCTACATACAGAGCCTGTGCTGTGGGAATGGGGGTTCCTAGTTGAATTACTTGAATAATTCTCTTTGCTTCGAAGGAAATGATGATGCATGCTGCTGAAGTCAAAAAAAAAAAAAAAAAAAGTTCAACGACTTAGATTATGAACATGACTATGAAAAAACCTGAAATGTAAAGCCCCTTCCGTCAATAACAGGGCAGTTTTGTAAACCACTTAAGGCTGTGATAAAATCCTACTTGACTGGCCCACGAACAGATGTGACAAGTTGAATTTATTTCCTCTCTTACCAGGAAGCTTTGCAGGAAACTCTTAACATATGGTGCTTTTCGCTTCCATCTAGAGCTATAAATGTTATTGGAAAAGGAGGTTCCCAGGAGCAGCGAGTTTCTGACATCTCTGCCAAATGGAGTCCAAATGATCCTTCTGTGGTCCTGAATTCCCCGAGTTCTTAGGAGTTGGCAACCAAGGGTCCCTGGTCTAAGCACAGCTCACTAATTTAATTATTTCATTATAGATTTGCGGGAGCTCTTTCAGACCAATGACTTAGCATCTGTATTGTATCTAGCTACAAAGAAGTCTCAAATTAGAAGGGTGTAAATATTTTGTTTCTTAACTGCTTTCATTTGAAAATCATTTCACAGAGGAACCAGTCACCACAACAAACTGAACACCAAAGAATGAGAAAAGCCAAATTTGTGGAAACTTTTCTCATGGTGATTAGCCATACAAAAATGAGGTATAGCCAAGTCAAAATCATTGACTATGTGATGTATAGTTTTTAAGACTCCACAGATTGCTGAAAAATGTACACCGGAGGGTACATCCTTATTTAGTGTCTTTTTGAAACATTTTATTTTAATAAGTTATCAGGAAGACATTGATGCTTTGACCATTAGAAGTTTGCTTCTAGCTCCTGGCTGGTGTCTCAGTGGATAGGCACCAGCCTGCGAACCCAAAGGTCGCTGGTTGGATTCCCAGCCAGGGCACATAACCAGGTTGCAAGCCAGGTCTCCAGCCAGGTCTGTAGCTGGAGGCAGGTGAAAGGCAACCATACACTGATGTCTCTCTCCCTTTTTTTCTCCCTCCCTGCCCTTCTCTCTAAAAATAATAAAATCTTTAAAAAAAACAAAAAGGAATTTCTTACTGCAACTCTTTAAAAAAAAAAAAGGGGAAGAAGGTTGCTGCTAGCTGAAACAATAACATGATTGCTAAATTGCAAATAGTGGCATTAACTAGTTTTTATTGTCAATACAATGGACTATGTTGAAATATCATTCAGTGTGAGGAAGCAAATGCATTAAAGTAAAATATCTGAAAACTGACATTTTAAAAGTTGTACTATGAATGATTTAGTATAAATAATTCTGAACTGGTTATTAAGTCACATATATGTATATATCTAATATGTTTACTTATCTTTAACATTTTAAAGCATTTTAATAACATTTTGGCACTTATAAAAATTAATTATTTTATAGTCATTAATCTCTATATTTTCTAGTATATTTTACAGTTTCATAATACATGAATCTGTTGCTGAAAACTCAAGTTAAATATATGTGAAATATAGGTAGGAGCACATGTTCTATATATATTTTAGATACATTTTTATATATGTATCTCTATGTACTAATCAATAACTGTCATAACCATAATGCTTTTAGGTAAAATTTATTAGAAAAGGTACATGTGCATATACTAAACTATAGCTCTTATAGTAAAAACACCTCAAAAGTTTACTTGTAATTATAATTTAACAGCTGTCTTTGAAAATCTTAATTATCATTTGAGTCTTTGAACAAAAAGTCATAACATGCTAAAAGGGAAGAACAAATTATACCAATAACTACATTTAAAAACACTGTTACAAAATTTAATAAGTTAATCAATATAAATTAAATGCTAAACTTTTAAAACTTGTTTTAAAATTCTTTTTTTGCTAACTTCTTAATACTTAAGAATCAATAAACATTTTAAAATTATCAATAACATTTTAGACAAAATGCCTTTATTTAAATATTTTAATTTTATCTTTTATTCATTGTGATATATTATCAAGTTCATTTTATCACTATGTGATTACATGAATTTGATTTATACAGAATTTCCCAGAAATTCTAAGAAAATACCTTTTTCTATTTGTATTCTCCCTTTCAGGAAACTATGCCCCTAATTTTAGTTATTATAAGCATTAGAATTATTTTTTAATAGATTTTATTTATTATTTTTAGAGAGAGGGTAAGGGAGAGAGGCAGAGAGGGAAAGAGACATCAATGTATGATTGCCTTTCGCCTGCCCCCAGCCACAGACCTGGCTGGAGATAGAATTATTTTTAAAAGACAAGTTCCCTATAACAATGCCAAAGAAGGAGGATATAATTCTGAATGCCATTGAACTATCATTTTGTATATTCATTAAGCAGATAGTTACTTAAACTACATCTGCTTTATTAATAGAGTATAAACATATCACCATGCCGTATTTATTTGCTTCCTCAAGTGTTTACTCTCCAACATTGTTTCCTTCAGTTTTAAATGAAAAAGAAAATTAGGCTCCTACCATAATATATGTCATGACTTTTCTAATTGAACTTTGTTATCTTTTAGTTGTTGTTATTTTGTTTCATTGTAAATGATAAGTTTTTAAACTGTTCAGAAGAAAAGTGGCATAAAAATATTGTTATTTGGTATTTACCATTCCATGATTAAATAATCAAAAGCAATTGATGGGTCGCTGAAATGATCATGTCATTTCATGCGATTAAGTTAAAAACAAAATCTTAACATACATAATTCTCTTGTTTACAGGAGGGAAAAATCTATAAAACTAAAAACTAAATATGGTTAAAAACAGCTTTAATATATATATATATATATATACACATATATATATATATATATATGTAATCTGTGACTCTTTCCTAGTCACAGATATATTAAAACTTGAAGGAGATTTGGATTTCATGTAACATAAATGCCAAATTTTTCATATGAGACAAACCCAGAAATTATAAGACACATAGATTTTGAAAGCTGCAAGGACCATTGAAAGATCATGGAATAAATTTAAATCATGGAAATTGTTTTACTCAGACAGGTGCCCTGAAGAGACTAAATTGCTAATGACCAAGGCCCCCTGCACCTTTGCCCCTAAGAAGTTGCTCCATTCTTTTGTCACATGGGTTAAGTGAGGACAATTGGAATAAAAAAGCAATTGCTAGTTTATATTGGAAGGGCAAAGATTAACAAGGCCAATGCTCTCTATCAATCCCCAGCAAAGTAACACCAATTTCCAATTAAGTTGATGTACTTTTAAATGATATGTTCCAATTCAGTGGGGGTAATTTAGCCACTCCAGATTTTGCCACCTCGGCAAACAGAGTTCAAGAAGAGAAGTTGGAACTTTACTGAAAAGCTAATTTACCACTCTTTTCTTCCATGAGTGTGAATGAATAATGATGACAAGTTTCTTTAAGTATATAAGGTTTCTCAAGCTGCTGATGAATAAATGATCCATTTGCTTTTCCATAAAATGTCATCGATTATTTGACTAGTTACTATGCTGGCTTATAGGTCATATACCACTCATTCCTCACATATTATTGATTCTTCCTAATCTCATGATTCACGTTAATATACATATTGCTCTCAATGTTCCCTCTGGTTTTCCATCACATTTTATTTGTGTTAACCTCTCTATGACATTTCATCTTATAATGACTGTCTAGATACTAGTAGGGGTCAATAGTGAGAACATAATGCCAAGAACTTGAAATGTTTTTCTGAGTATTTAATTAAGCAGTTATTTGACTTTTAAAAAATTTCATTCATTATTTTTAGAGAGAGGGGAAGAGAGAGAGGCAGAGAAGGAGAGAAATATCAGTGTATGGTTGCCCTTCACCCGCCTCCAGCTACAGACCTGGCTGGAGACCTGGCTTGCAACCTGGTTATGTGCCCTGGATGGGGAATTGAACTTGACTTGTTTTTGATCTACAATATTGACATGTCCACAAAATAAAAAGCAGACAACACTGAAAAAGAGTAAGATTTAGTGAATAAATTTTTCAGCTATCCAGCAGAGAGAAAGAAATATTAATTAGCTGGGAGAATGTGTAAGAGGAGGCAAAGAAAAGAGCAAGCATTAATATTCTGGTTCCTAAGGATAACTTAACAGCTTTCGCTATAACCTGAAAACGACTAATCATTTACCACCATTTTCCACTTCTTAGTCTGAATCTTCCTATTTGCCAAGGACATAATGACATTTGAAAAGTCATCTGTCTTTAGTTTTTGTTTTTTATTTTTTTAATGGTCAGCCATTAGTGCCCCACATAGCTGAAACATCTAGCAAGCACTTGGTGCCCAAGTTAGGACAGCAATCTTCCTCAGCTTTATAGTGCTAATATACAAACCCAATTTAGTATAATTTCAGCATGATACCCATTTTTAAAAAGTGACTGAGGGAAGTCTTAAAACTCAAGATTTGAACCTCAGAGCACAAGTCAGTATGTCTCTCACCATCAGCCTATTGTGTCTACTATCTGTCAATCTAGAGTCCCTTTTATAGACAGGCAGTGCAATTAGTTTGGCAAAAAATAAAGTTTGTATTCCCAGAACAACATAGGTAGGAATTTGCATACTCTTCTATAATCTGCTGTAAGCTTTACAAGTAAAGAAGATGGGCAGAACTAATTCCTGCCACACATGTTTGCCCCTGCCTCTAAATGAGCAAACCCTCAGGATGGTGTCAATATTGTGTCTACAATAACTGTCAGTCAAGTTGATTATACCTTCTTTTAATTCTTATTTTCTCTGCTTTCAACTATTTGTGAAAATAAAAGTTTATGCACTCAATCATGCCTGAACATTGATACCTCTTCTGTTTATTAAATACAAATTGATAATTATATTTGCAAAATTTGAGAGTATAATTAAACCTGCACCTATTTTTTAACTAAGAACACGTGAAAATTAGCACATACCCACCCACAGGTCTCAAAAATTAAAGAAACTATGGATCCATTATTAACTAAAGGTAGATAACACAATTCAATGACCCAGGGCACCAGACTCCAAAGAACCCTGGTCTTGGAGTCAGGTGGCTTGGCAGGGGTGTCCCGCCTGCCACTTAGTCTCTTTGTGACCTCAAGTAAGTTACTAAACTGCTCTGACCCATACACTCATTATTATTAAAAGAAAAATAACTCCAGTTGGTTGTGAGCATTAAGGGGATTCTTGTTTATAAATGTGACCTTGTTTCTGAAAGTATAAACTGGTTTATAAATTTGAAAGACTGTTGCAAACAAGAATTGCCAGAATTATCAGGTATGCAGTCCTAGGGATGGCATTTGCAAAGCCTCATACAAAGTCGGCTTTAAAACAAACAAGCAAGCAACTATAACAATAATGAACTTAGTTAAGGTTAATGCCACCTTAAATCTCAGGCCTTCATATCGTCATACTTGTCCCTTTTGGTCCTCTTCTAACACGATGCGAATCATCAAAGCTACAGCAATCTCTGGCCATAACCTCCTATCATTAGAAACCGCTCATCTCCTCACTTCTAATAAAATCTGTTTTCCAGTCTCATTATTGCCCCTCCCTCCCCATCCCTTGATAGCTCACTATGGCCTCAGTTCATCAATCTTTCTTCTGGCCTCATTTGCTTGCCTAACCAGCCTTGACACTAGGGTCAGCCATTTTATTAGATTTTCACACTCGCATGTCCCAGAGCTGCTGTTCCGATCCCCAAGAACGGGTAAATAGCATCATTCGCCTTCTCAGCAACCAGTCCCAGGCTGCCACACGTGGCCTAAGAAAGTCACAAAGCCAGATTGACTGTTTCCACTGCGGTTCCGAGCTATCTGACGTCAGCTGGGCCCTCGTTCCTGCATGACAGCACTTGTTCTCATCTGTGATTTACAGTCCTTTCTGTTCCTCATGGTGTCAATTCCAAGATTTCTTCTCACTCTGAGCTTCTTCTCTGGTACAATCTCCCAGTTCCTAGAAAAAGTCAGGGCCACTCATTTGCAATGACTCAGTTATTTTCTCTTCATCTAAAAGCTCACCTTCTCCCTTCTGTTCTACCTTTCCGTAGGGAAGTGCTTCTCTCTCCCACTACCTCTAGCACATAGAGGAACCCTCCCTCTTTCACCAGGACTTGATCTCACTCTTTACCTACATATCCTAATAACCAGATCTTTTTTTCTTTTCCTGATCTATATACTCCCTGGATTTATTATTTTGTTTCCTTTCTTAAAAGATTCCTTGAAGAAAGTCATTTATACTTGCTGTTTCCACTTTCTTGCCACCAACTAACACGCTGTATGTAACCTGCGTTCTGATTTGATAAGTAAATCCAATGATAACTTTTGGCCCACCCTCCTTTCTGTTCTTTCTAACACAATTACCATTATTGACAGTGCACTGTGCAGAAATTATCCACTATGTTCCCTCCAAAATCATTCTCTTCTCATTTACATTTCGTTTCAAAGGTCAAAAGTGCCCATTGCTTCCCAGATACCATGCATTCAAACTCTAGCCTCCTCGTTCTCTTTTGCACCTTACAGCCAACAGTGGACATGTTCTGGTGCTTTCATTTCTGTAGTATTTCTCAAATTTGTACTCTATCCAAAATTACTGTTTCTAGGACTACTGAAACAGATTAATCAAATATCTCCTCACCTCTCCTCTTTCAAGCCTTTTCCATGACAGTATATTTGCATCCTGGGATCGTCGAATTCTTCTTCAATCTGTCCAATTTCTGTTCCTTCTCTTCTTCCCTTTATCCTGTCAAAGGGAGTTTCTTGCTCTTCTCCTTATAAAACCTGAGATTATCAGCCAAGTACCTTTACCCAAAGGTGAGAAACAGGGGAAGTGGCCAGGATAAATTATATTATTGTTGCTTTTGTCCATTCAAATCAAATAATACTGATACATATGACATCTGATTTTAAAAAGCACAAAGGGCTTAGATATATGAATACTTTCAGATTCAAAAAAGTCAATAAATATTTTTAAAAAACAGCAACAAAAGCTGTGTTAAATGTGAAAAAAAATAGAAAACATGGCAAAATGTAATCTGAGCAGTGGATTTAGTAGGATAAAAGTAAGAAAAAAAATATTATCAGGATTCACTAATTCCTTTTTTTAATGCTCTGCCTCCCTGAGTCCTTCCAAATATCTGGTACCCACAGAGGCACTGAAAAAATCCAGGAAACCAGGATTATTTATATGCTAAGAAAAAGTTATTTGGCCATTCCTTATGACTGCATTTTAGTTAGATACAACAGTTAGGAGAGACATTTGCAATTATAAGCATGTCTGAATTTATAATATGATATATTTTCAAAAGTCAAGTGGCTGATAAATGACATTTCTTTATTTATGGATGGATTATCAGCACCACTCCTGAATAAAAAATAAGTTAATAATAATAAATTAAATTAATAAAGAAAAAAGCACACAATGCCTTGTACAGATATTGTATCTGAAAACCATACACTTGAAGACTATATGATTATATTAACCAATGTCACCCTAATAAATCTAATTAATAAAGTAAGAAAAAAAAAAAACAAAAAACCTGAGGATTATCTAAGTAGCATATTAAGTACAGGTTTGTGAGTCAAATCCAACAGACCTTAGCATTGATTCCAGCTTAGTGATTTACTTGCTATGTGACCTGGGAATACAGCCTGAATTCTATGAATTTCAGTTTCTTCCTTTGTAAAATGAATATAATAACAACTACTTTGCAGAAATGTGGTAAAGATAAGAAAACATATATGTAATTTGAATAATTGAAAACAATGCACACACTCAAAAAGTAGTTGTTATTATTATCTATAATGTAAGGAAACTAAAATAGCTAATTTTTTAAGTCTCCTCAAGTTCCAACTTTCCATACTTCCTATTTTTCTATTATCAAGGCCCCTTTTCCATCATAGCAGCTCTTACTTACAGGTTCTGAGAAAATATTAAAAGGTAAGAAGCCAATGTAATTTGTGGAATTGTAATGATGTCATAGTATCAGCACACATTTCAGGAGCTATAGTTTGAATATTAGCCTAAGTCAAAAAACAAATTATTCTCCATTTTAGCTCCCTCAAATATAAGCATGTGAAGTTGGTCTATGCTTCAGTTTTAGAGATCTTTTTTCTGAGTTTTTCTAATTTTTTCTGTCTTCACTGTATCTATGATATTTATTTCCTTCCTTATTGCTAGTATAGTCAACAACCGATGATTACTTTAGGTAGATGAAATTCTAAGGAACACAAGTTCAGGGTTCCTGTGTGAGCCTACTTAATCTTTAAGAAAATACTGATTGATAGAGTACAGAATGTCCATGGTAATGCATGCTGAGATGTGTCAGCCGGATCCTTCAGGATTGAGGCACTCATTCTCCCACATATCAGGAAGACTGTTAGCTGCTGACCCCTCATGGCTGAGTATGTTTCTGGCCTCACAAAAGTTTACACCCTTTTCCCTGGAGGCAGCCTACTGATAGACTCAAGGTTCAGAGGCCTGGCTCCCCTTCCTTAATTCAAGGCAATTCCCACCTCCAGACAATTCCATTGAACTGCCTAAGGCTACTCTTATAATTTCTCCCTATGCCCTTCCTCATCTCCTTCACCCAATCTGTATTGTTGCCTATAAATAAAGCATCTGCATATAACTCTCCATTTCAGTCTGTTTCCTTGGAAACCTATTCTACCACATCCATTATTATCAAACACTGGAAAGTAATTGGGAAGACATTTTCACCAAAAAGCTTTAAAATTAGAATCTCTCTACCTAAGCTCGAAGTTCCAAGTGTTTTGGCACCACCCTTGTCCATATGAGCAGACTAATGTTAACTCAGTCAACTTCTACAGCTACAAGAGGAAAATATACATGGAATCTATAGCAACTTTGAAACAAAGAGCTTTTCTATTTATTATACAGCTCCTAATATTACCTAGAAGATCAGTGAGTAACTAAGAAATTTGACCCTCTTATTTGTGAAATAGTTCATTTTGTTAAATTTGCCTGTGGATGGAATGTGAGTTATACTGAGAATTCATCATAACAAACTTCATGATATGCTGTTGTGTTCTCAGGAATGTGATATGCTTGAGACTCTCTTAAGGCCCAGAGGACAGAGAGGATACAGTTTGGTGGCACAAAGGCAGCAATGCCAGGACAATGGTGGGACAGTGGCTATGGCCTGCCAACAGAAAGCACAGTTACACACTTTAAAAAGTAGGAGGGACACCTGGGGAACACTCCCAGCACCAGACCAAACCACTGGCTTGAGTGCTGGCTTGAGGTTCCAGCACTGGGGGTAAAATAAAGCCATAGTGCTTCTGACTATGAAAACCAGTAGGGGTTGGGACAGAGGAAGAAACTTCTAGTCTCTCAGCAGCCTGTCGGTTTAGAGGCTGCCACAGTCCTAGAATGCCTGCAGACCCATTCACCCTGGGAACCATCACAAGGGAAACAGCTAGAGATGTGCCAGTCCCATAAGGGAAGTGGAAGCAGTGCCTAGAAAGGGGGTGAGTGTTTAGCAAGCAGCACTGCTCCCTCTCAGGACCCTCCTGCACATGCAGTGCCACATCTTGGTGAAACGGGTTGCTCCCACAATGATGAATACCTAAGGCTCCCCCTCTTGTGACATAACAGGTGCAACATCTCTACCTAAGACACAGAGGCAAACACAGGAGTCTGTCAAGTTCAGGAGATAGAGAAGTATGGCCCCCAAAAGAGAACAGATCAAGGTTTCAGTGGGAGAACTAAGCAACAAGGAATTAGTCAACCTAACAGATGCAGAGTTCAAAACACTGATGATAAAGATACTTACAGACTTGACATATATGCTTGAGTATGGTAAATGCAAAAGAGAAGAGGCGAAGGCTATGCTAAGTAAAATGGGGAAAAATCCACATGAAACCAAGGGTAAAGGGAAGGAAACCAGGGTTCAAATCAATGATTTGGAACATAAAGAAGAAATAAACCATCAACCAGGACAAAATGAGAAAACAAGAATTGAAAAAAATGAGGAGAGGCCTAGGAACCTCTAGGAAAACTTTGAATGTGCCAACATCTAAACCCTAGGGGTGCCAGAAGAAGAGGAAGAGCAAGAAATGAAACTTATGTGAAAAAATAATGAAGGAAAACTTCCCAAATTTGGCAAAGGAGAAATAGAAATGTAAGTCCAGGAAGCACAGAGTCCCAAACAAGCTAGACCAAAGAGGAACACACTGTGACACATCATAATTAAAGTGCCAAAGGTTAAAGATAAAGAAAGAATCTTATTTTGTTTTTTAATTCATTTATTGTTGTTGCATTACAATTGTTTTATTCCCCCCTATTGTCACCCCTGTCCCACGCACCCCATCCGCTCTCCTGCAGTCAATCCCCAACTTACTGTCCTTGTCCATGGGTCTTTCACATCGGCTTCTCAACTAAATCCTTCTCCTACTTTCTTTCCTTTCCTGCTCCCCCTTAGTTACTGTCGTTCTGCTCCATTTTCCCCCACCCATGTCTCTGGTTCTGTCCTGCTTGTCTGTTTGTTTTGTTCATTAGTTTTCTGTATTAAGTGAGGTCATATGGTATTTGTCCTTTGCTGCCTGGCTTATTTCACTAAGCATGATACTCTCCAGTTCCATCCATACTACCTCAAATGGTAGGAGTTTTTTCTTTCTTTCTGCTACATAGTATTCCATTGTAAGAGAGAATCTTAAAAGCAGCAAGAGAAAAGCAGAAAGTTACCTACAAAGGGGTTCCTATAAGGCTATCAGCTGATTTCTCAAAAGAAACTGTGCAGGCAAGAAAGGACTGACAAAAGGTACTCAAAGTGATGGAAAGCAAAAACCTACAACCTAGATTACTCTAGCCAGCAAAGTTATTTAGAATGGAAGGGCAAATCAAGTGTTTCCCAGACAAGGTAAAGCTAAAGGGGTTCATCATCACCAAGCCATTATTATATGAAATGTTAAAGGGACTTACTTAAGAAAAAGAAGATCAGAAGCCCTGGCTGATCAGTGGATAGGAGCCAGCCTGTGAACCCAAAGGTTGCTGGTTCAATTCCTAGTCAGGGCACATAACCAGGTTGCAAGCCAGGTCTCCAGCCTGGTCCATAGCTGGAGGCAGGTGAAAAGCAACCATACATTGATGTTTCTCTACTTTTTTTCCTCCCTTCCTGCCTTCTTTCTAAAAGTAATGAAAAAAATCATAAAAAGAAATTTAAAAAAAGGAAAAGATCAAAACTACAAACATTGAACTATCAATAAACAACTATTAACAACAGAACCTAAAAACAAGCAAACAAAAAAATAAACCTAAAACAAAAACAAACAAAGCAGACAACTAGAATAAGACCAGAATCAGAGGTATGTGGATCATTTGGTGGGTTAGAAGCTGGTAGGGGGATGGGGGATAAATGTGGATATGGTGCAGGGATTAGGAAACATAATTGGTGGGTATAAGATAGACAGGGGGAAATTAAGAATAATATAGGAATGTGTGAAGCCAGGGAATTTATATACATTACCCATAGACATAAACTAAGGGGGGTGGGATTATTGGAGGAAGGGGTTGTTGGGTGGAGGGGAGCAAAGAGAAAAGAAATTGAGATAACTGTAACAGCATAATCAATAAAATATATTTTAAAATATAAAGAAATATGTAAAGAAAGTCCGGGCTGATATAAATATGTAGTTCAAAAGGAATGAATAGTTTGATAACAACTATGGATATTTTTCTATGATATTATATCATAATTTGACATGTGTTTAATTTCTTAAGATTAGTTGCAATGTGAAATCTGAAACCATATCATAAACTATCCATGCTCTATTATATTAAAATTACTGGATTGACTTGCATTTTGAATGGATTTTTTACCCATGCAAGATTTTCTAACATCTTACACTAAAGATCTGTAAAATATTGATTCACAGAGTAATGTAGATTTTCCAACTGTTGACATATTTCCTTATTCAATAAAAATCGTATTTATGAATACCCAAACTATCTCATGAGAAAAATGTTTAAGTATTGGGAAGCTATCCAAAGTAAAATTGTTCCCAAACTCTAATTTTTGAAATTAGAATTCTACATTTCGTCTTGACTTAAAAACTCAGATCTTACCATTGCCAACAAATGTTGTCATTTTCCTTGAAGTGACAAGTTTATTTGGTTCATTTTTGATAAAATATCTGCCAAATATCCAAGCGTGAATAACCAATTTGGTCTGCCAATTGTTCCTCTGAGTAGAAATTATGTTTATAGATGATAATACAGCTAGTTCAGCTCACAATTCACAGTCTCACAAGTGCTTTCCTTTGTAACAAGCATCAGACAGCAGAATTTCCTTTTGCTTGCTTCCATTTTGTCATATTAAATATTAAAAGAAGGCACATTAAAAGGTATGGCTTAATGAAATTAATAATGCTTACTGCCACCTCAACAGTTTTTAGTGAAATTGTCATTTTATTTTTTTAATGTCAAGTTTCTGTCAGTGAAGAATAGGATGACTACTATTACAGTTTGGTACCACTGCCTTCATCTTAGCCAGGACACCAGCAATTTTTCCACCACCACCACCCCCTTTTTTTTTTTTTTTTTTTTTAATGACCAATGCAAAAGTTATTACAGTGGAAAAGACAACATCTTAGTATTTACATAAAAACTGTTAGGGCTTTGCAGACTTCTAAAAATGTGTCTACTAACCCTGGGGTGAAGGTGTGCGGTGTCTGTGGATGCTATTTTGAAATTACCCTCCTCTGTTCTTGGTTCCACCAAATCACGCATACAAAACTGGGGTTGAAAGTGGGAATGAGTTTAATAGATATAAATACCATTTTCCCCTGCGGTAGCAGCTTTATAAAAAATACCCATTAAGTCCTTTTTATTTGTCCTTTCTGAATGTAAAAAGGACCCATATCCATAGCTGGCTCAGTCTTGCCAGCTCCCTGCTTCTAACATCAAGTAAATTCCCCTCGTATAGTGGCCTTTCACATCTCGCAGGAAACTATTTGCATCAGATTCCTTCATAGAGTGCCTCTGTGTAGAACAACCATTTTTCTCCCCCCAAAATGTTTCTTTATATCTAATACAGATCTAAGGCTGCAGAATAAATATCCCCCTGACTCTCCCATTAGATGCATGTGGACCAGCTACTCAGCAAGCTCATTATAAGAGCCAGGCAGATATTTTAAACAGATAGTAAGTCACCCTTTAGCCTTCTTGTTCCTTCAGCCTAAACTGTGTTAGTTATTAACCTTTCCTCTCAGGTTCTGTTTTCTCACTCTTTTATCATTTTTGTTGCTCTTTGCTGGACTCTCCAGTTTTGCTACATTCCTCTGAAAGTGCAGAGAACAAAACTAGGCACCATCCTTTAATAAGGTCCTTTCCAGTGCCTGCGTGGAACAAACATCGCTTCCCGGACTTGGCAAGTTAATGTTACCACGTTAGCCTTTTCAATAACAGCATGGTTGGGCCAGCTGGTATTTGATCTTGGGTCTGCAATTACTGCAGACTTTCTGCTGTAGTGGTGCCTATGCAGACAGCCCTTCTCTTTAACCCCTGCTTTTTGTTTCTGGCTTCTGAATGGCACATCCTGCCCTTGCCCTTTTTTGTTGTTGTTGTTGTTGTTTTTTGTTTTCAACATTTCCCTAGGCTTTCCTGCCAATATCCTCGATTGATCAAGCTCACACTGAACTATATATGAACTATTCCTGGCCTCCAAGATGTAAGCAATAGCAACCACTTAATGTCATTCACACATGCTCACAATTCCATCATTCTAGACATTCACTTAAAAAAAAAAAAAATACCAACTTGATTTTGTAGTTACTGAGACAGGAAGTGCAATCGCTAAAATGAGCTTTCCAAAGTCACCTCCTTCCTACATATCACTACTCAGAAAAATACTCATATCCCAGTAAAAATAGAAATAAGCACATCCCCATTCTGTAATATACAAAAGGTGTGTCCCAAAATTATCAAGCCAATGTGTCAATATAATTAAAACAGTTTGGGCTCTACACTTCAGGGTCAGATCTCTAGTAGAAATCCTACTACTGAAACACGTGTTAAAGTAGACTAGGCTGCCATTACAAAACAAACCAAAAAAAAAAAAGACCAAAAAATGCAGTTGCTTATAGAAAAGCAACTGCTTACCTGAGGTCTTTTCATAATAGACCTTAGGTAAGCAGGCAGGTTAGAGAGGTGAAGGAATGGATCACAGGTTCATTCAAAGATGCAGATTCTTTCATGCTATGGCTCTGCTATCACCTGGAGTATCCTTCTGATCTTCATGGTGCAAGTTGACTCATGCTCAGTTTATCAGAAGAGGAAAAGTGCATGAAGGGGTGTGTGCTTCCATTAGTTTTATTAGAAGATGAAGGAATGGATTTTGGTGGATCCTTGCAATTTTTGCCACCAAACACCTAGATGAATTTAAATTGTGTGGTTTTAAATACACACATAGGCCCTGCCAGTGGTCATGAAAATTAACCTTTCTCTCCCATAAGTGTTTGCCAGTCTTGTTCAGGAGGCTGATCAGAAACTTTATTTAAAACTGTTTTCCTATAAAGGCCAAATCTCCATCTGTAAATGCTGTTAGTTAGCCATGGTCTCCCAAGCTAATTCTGTAACACCATATGTAGAACCACCTACCCTTCACTCTCTTCTCAGGCTAATTGTTTTATAAACCTGTGTTTGCTTCAAAGTGCCTAAAAGTGAGTGAGTGAGGTAGGCCTCAGAACTGGCCTCAGTGCAGTATGTCCACCATTGAAGAAACAGCCTCAATTCGGGCTGTGTATTTTAAGCTCCATTTTTCTGGGCCTGGAGGGAACCATTTGATTTTTGCTCTTTTTGTCACTTACAGAGTAAGAATTGCTTCACTTTTTCTAATGCCTTTTAGGTGACTAAAGGTAGACAGTGTTAAAAACTCATGGCCCTGTGTTCATAATACTCTAAAATAGCCCATTCCAATCAGATAAAAATGTATATCAAAAAAAAAAAAAAAAACACACTTCAAATCACTTAGTCCATGCCCATTCTGTTTGCACTCCCCAGAACCCCTCTCTGGAATGAACAAGAAGGATGACGAGGTTTTGGATGGGATACCAATAAAGTTATAGCTGGTTTCAAGAATATAAAATAAGTACATTATTAATTTCTGTTGCCAGGAACAGAAGGACTGCATATTCACATGAGAAACAGCAGCCCCACAAGGAACTAGGCTGCTCACCACCTGGAAACGTGTTGCAGACCACACCCTGTGAACAAGTGCTTTAGAATTACTAAAAGTGAATTTTTAAAAATCTCTTAGATATGTGTCTGGCACATTGTTTGAGCCCTTTCCAAGAAAAAATACCACTGTGCATGATTATTTTTTGCATGCTAATTTAGCTATTTTATCTTTTTCCCCCTGCCTTGGTCTTGTTTCTTAAGAGTGTTGTTCACTGTCCCCTGGGTTAGAGCGACCCAGCTCCATTGGAAAATGGTGCTTTGGGCATTCTCGGGTTCTTTCTATTTCACTCTTGCCATCCGATTAGCTCATCTAATTACACAGTAAGTCACCAATTCTATGACACAGGGAGAAAAGTCTCACTGAGCTAGTCAATTGATGCTTTTATTTCACTCAGGGAAAACTTATCAAAGGAGACAAGGAGCCCTAAAAACAGCAGATATTTGATACTAGTGGCAAGCTTGTATTGTTGCCGTAGCAACCTTGTCATTAAGGATGTTCCAACATTTCCTATTAACCTCTATTTTCAGAGGTTTATAACTTATTGGTACAAATTTCCTGTAGGCTAAAATTTGGTATACATGATCTCATATGTGCCAGGTGTCAATCAGTATATACATATGTATTGTCAATTTTCGAAAAAACATCTGGTGAATTTCTGAATGAATCGTCTTAATTTTCATAAAATAAAAGTCATTAACTTTAACTTGGTTATTTTATATTTAGGTTTTTATGGTAATGTGAGTAAATCCTTGTAAGATTTAGCGTTTGTTAATACTTTCTTTCCTTTTACCTCACTCTTTGGCATGGTCACAATGATTAATCTCAAACATCATTTGACTGGCAGAGATCAGTTTTAAATTCACCTAAACAGAGGCAGTTAGAAGTAGACACTGTGTGACTCTAATGTTTGTATTTCACTTTTATTAGAGTACAAGGAATATAAAAAGGAATCTCACTGGCCATACAGGTAGGAGACAGGGTAACAGAAAAGCAGCTGAATACATTATTGTCCACTTCTTTGAAGAACAATGGGACCACGGTTTCCATGATTCCCAAGGGATTAGAAACCCATTCTGTCCTCCTACTGAACAGAAATAGGCTTGGGCAACACCATAGTCAGGTTTTGTTTTATTTTGTTCAAGAGATTTTGTTGTGTTTTGTTTAAAGTAATTTCTTCATACACTTTCTATAAAAGATTTTATTTATTATTATTTTTAGAGAGAGGGGAAGGGAGGATGAAAGGGAGAGAGACATTAATGTGTGGTTGCCTTTCACCTGCCCCCAGCTATGGACCTGGCTGGAGACCTGGCTTGCAACCTGGTTATGTGCCTTGGCTGGGGAATCAAACATTTGGGTTCACAGGCAGGTACATTTTTAAAATTATTTAATTTTTCTTTTCCTTTTGAAAATTTTAACTCATAGAAAAGTTACAGGATAATAGAATAAACATCCATTTACCTCCTATATTAACCAATTGTTAACATGTAACTGAACCATGTGAGTGAGAGTTGTTAACATTATTGTACTTCAGGCCTAAATATTTCAGTAAGTATCTAAGAATAAGAACTACCTCCTATGTAATTGCAGAACCATGATCACACCCAGGACTTTTATCATTACTACAATTATCTGACAGAATTCATGTAAAATACTCTCAATTGTCCCACTTATATCTTTTTTAGCTTTGTTTTCCATCTAGGACCCGATGAAGGATCATGAATTACATTTGGTTTTCCCATAGCTATATTCTCCCTGAATTCTGATATTTCTCTATTCAATTCTGTCCTTCATAACATTGACTTTTTTAAAAAAGTTTAGGTCAATTGTATTAGAATACAGAATATTCCTCAAATTTTGTTCTTGCAATTAGATTAATTATAGTTCTCTTTCTCTAGAACATATTCCTAAGAGTTACAGAGTGCTGTGTCAAAGAGTATATGCACAAATAACAGCTGCTTGATTGTTTTAAAGGCTTTAATAGGACATTATTTGCATAACCACCAAAAATATATTGTTGATAGTTTTAGTATTTTTTACCATGTTAGGTGTAAAGTGATGATATTTCATCGATTATTACTGCCTTCTTCGGACTAATGTGCTTGAGCAGCTTTTTATGTTTATCAACCATTTTGATTTGCTCATCTGAAGTAACACTTGACATCATAGGCTTATTTTTAAAAGAATTTTTATCTTTATTTAGTGATTTTGTAAAAGATTTTTGTATATTACAGATACTATCCTCTGTATATTATCTATGTTATGATTTGTTTTAAATACATGTTTTTGTCTATTGATTTTATTTTGGGTATTACTTGCTATTCAAAGATTTTAAAATATTTTTATATGGTTAAATATGTCTCTTTTGTGTTACAGCTTCTACATTTCCAATTTTAGAAAGCAGATCACCCCTGTTCATAAGTTTTATATGTAATCTCCTACATTGTTTTATTGAACACTCATTATTTTATATTTTTAAGACTTTTATGTACTATAATTTAATTTATGATATACAGCATAGGGCTTAATTTTATTACCTTCCAGATGACTGGTCATTTAACAATTTTTTGAAATAACATAATTTATTAAATATTTTCCCCTACTGACTACAAATACCATGTTAATCATGTTAAATTTTCATATGTACTGAATTCTTTCTCCATTTTCTATAATTTCTGCTGACTTATTTGTCTCTTTGTATGCCTGCATCATGTGAATTTGAATACATCTTCTCCCACAGTAATGTATCTATTTTGATTTATGGGTTGCTTAGCTGACACCTGTTCTCAATTATTTTCTTAGGTTGGGATAACCTGGCTAACATTTTAAAAATTATTTCACATGCACAAATATATTTTTATTCAAACGGGTAAATAATAATTTGTCTGCTTATAGAACTATTGAAATATATATTTGGTTCTTAAAAATCTGTAAAATATCTGTTGATTGTGTTTTTTTCTTATAGCTTGCATATTTGCACTAGAAGTCTGATACTAGTCTGATTCTTTTTCCTTTTCTGAAACATGTCCTGTCTCTCCAGAAGTACCATGTTCTCATGGAAAAATGTACCTGTATATGTCTATTCATGTTTCTCTTCTAATCAATCCTTCCTGGAACACATTGAACCCTTTAACTCTACAAATCAGGTCATTAACCATTTTAGGAAATTTTTTCAGTGATGTGTTTAATTACTGTTCATCATCCATTTGTTTCATTTAAATTCACCTTTTTGGAAATTTGAATAATGTCATATGAAGTCTCCTGGATATATCCTACAACTCTCATATCTCACCTTATTCATTCCTTTTACTTTTTTTATTAGTTCTGTTTTTTCTTTGACTTTCAAAATGAAAATCTATAGTCTGCCTTTCCAAGCCATAAATTCACATTTCAACCATATCCATATCCTTTTTGTACAAATTATTCAAATTGGAAATGATGATTTTATGTCCAGCAATCTCATGTATGTGCCTGTATGTAGCATACGTACACCTGAATGCTACATTTGTATTTTCTAAGATGTTTTTTACAGTTTTTCTTCATCAGTTCATACCTATCTCCCTGTACTAGTTTGGAATCAAAAAGCATTGTGTTTTAACTGTTCTGCTATCACCTCAGATTGCTGAGCAACTAGAGATATGTGTATGATTATTTTTTCTTTCTAGGCTTATTGATAATCTCTCTGGTTGTTATAGGATCTGAAATAGTAACACTTCCAAAAGTGGGAGAAAAGAAGAATCCTAAGGTAGGCCAGTCATGTAGCATCAGAAGGGCGTCAGGTACAAGGAGAGGCAATCCATTGAGCTACTTCTCAGCCACTTGAAAGTACTAGGCGTCATGTACACTAAAGTGAGACCAATTTTGAACTTTGGAAAGAGCTATACTCCCCTGAGGACCAAGTTATTCAAAATATACAGTGCTTCATAACTTTCTTTATGGGGCTCTCTGATTTGGGCCTGTGTGTTCTTACCAAACTAAAAAGAATAAAGCCCCACCTCTGATGGAATTACAGTGGATTCCAAGCACGAAAGCAAATAGTTCAGGGTCAATAGAGGAGGGGATGAAGCAAGGCTGCCATCTTTCAATTTGCTTTTTCTAAGGTAATTTTTATTTTTAATTCTACAAATGTTTCCCCTAAAATTGTACCAACATATGCTTACATTTACATTCAATTTATCATTACAATTTAGTTTAATATTTTCCACTGTCTCTTGTAAATGAGTTTTTGAAACATTGTCTACCTCCTGCCCTCACATACACCTTCTCAGTACTTGTTTCTCATTTGAAATCATAAACTCTATGACTTTAACTTTTTTCAAATTTCAAAAGAAAACCTATTATTACATTTTAATCCTATTCAAAATAATGTTAAAATTTGCCTCAATATAGTTGACAGATTTTATGGCTCAACCTGTTAGTTAACTTCAGCCATGATGTTCTCATTGTAATTGGATTTGTGTTTCGTCATTTTGGAATGGATTTTCGGGTGGTTTAACTGTTTATATTGAAAAGAACACAAACTGGGCAGCATAGGAGTAAGCTCTTGCATGTCAATGAATTGTTTTCTCCTGCCTTTGTATATAGCAGATTGGTTAGAAATATAAATCTTGGGACAAAACATTTTTCTTTCAACTGTTAGAGTTGTTACTCCATTTTTTTCCCCCTATCATTCTCCTTTCAAATTTTCCCTTAAGGGATCACTTCCTTCGGGGTCTGAGATTTTTTCCTAAGTTCTACTCAAAAATTTTTTTCCAAATTCACATAATCTGCCAGAAAAAATCCTGTTTATCATCACAATACAATCCTTTCTGATGGCATTTTTTTTTTCCAGCTGGATTTAAATTTCTTTGTTGAAAAATTCCAGAAAGAGATAAGCACATATTAACAGGAGCCAAGATGGTGGCCATAGAGGGTTGTCAGCCTAGTCTGGACAAATGATGGATTGGTTAGAAGGCAGACCCAACACAAGCTCTCCAATGCTTGGGAAGTTGATTGGTTAGTTTGAAAGAGCCCCTGGTCCTTTGTTATAAATATAGTACAATATAATATAACATACAATATAATAATTAATGTAATTAATATAATTAATATAAATGACATAATCCTAGCTAACAAAGACTCTCTCTCTATCTCTTCCAGTAACATGCACTCAGCTAGTTGGTTCCTTTGTTCTTTTCTTAGCAAGCTTCAAGCAGGAGCCAAGTTGAGCCTGGGTACCGGATATAGCAGCACTGGCGGCACAGGTGGGAAAATAAGCTATGCTATCTAGGTTGTAAGAAAGGCTGAACTGGACTAGACTGGCATGGTGCAAAATGTCTGGACATTGACCTTATTTCTGGGAGTGATGAAGGCGAGATTGGACTTTTTCCATGGTGAGATGGATGGAGATGAGATATTGGAAACCCAGGGGAACCTCTTTGGTGTTACATCCGAAGCCACAAATAACTCTTATCATCAGACCTCATTCTTTGTGGGTCTCCTGGAATGCTTTCCTTACCACACTGTCAGAACCTCACTTCCACTGACAGCATAACTGCCACTTGAAAATTTTTATACACCAGACCTCTATTTTCAGGAACAACTTATATATCATAGCTGGAATACTAGGGATCTTGAAGTTTAAAAATTCTAAAGACTTTTAAAACATGACTTGAATTAATAACCATTATCATCTTATTAATAAACAAATGTGTTAAACAAATTAAGTAACAACACTTAAAAATACTCTTGAGTTTGAAAGGCAATGTGATATTCCTAAAGGTGCCCTATAAATTTCAACTTCCTGGAGTCAAGTCTCAGTTCTGTCAATTTAATTACCAACTAATCTTGAGCAAATTGTTTAATCTCTCAGAATATCAGCTTTCTCATATGTAAAATGGAGTTAACATTGCCATAATGCAATATACTAATATACAGCAATACTAACAAAGTAATCTTGTTTTTACTATTTAAAATATTTTAAATCAATTTGTTTTGTTTCTATGTCTTGTCCTCTTGTCTAGAAAGAGTAGTTTGTTTACTTCTAAAAGATAGCAACTTTCTCCCTTGAAGTTATAAAATCAACACATCTAATAAGGTTGTCCTTTTCAGCAAAAGAGGATGAAAAAGTTTTATAAATGGTATATGTTTTCCTCTATTTGTTTTACTACTAAACATGAAAATCATCTTTAATTTGCTTTATTTAGTGATTTATTTTATATATTGTTATGATGAACTTGAATGGTTCTATATTTAGCTCCATGGCAAGAATTGCTACTAGAACTATGAAAATAATTCATTTTAATTATGTTTCTTATATGACCCAACCAATTTATATATATATATATATATATATATATATATATATATATATGCTCAAATATTTAAATTTTTTCAGGTACTTTCCCAGTAAATAGTTTTCAACATTTTAATAAAAATTTCAAGACTGACCTTTTATTATACTTTCAAATCAGTTCTTCCTATGAGCCATCTAAGACTACACCCACAATTTTCTCATTTAAGGTAAATTGGGCCCTGGCTGGTAGCACAGTGGATAAACGTGATGCTCTCCAGTTCCATCCATGCTATTGCAAATGGCAAGAGTTCTCTCTTTCTGTCACATAGAATTCCATTGTGTAAATATACCACAATTTTTTGATCCATTCATCCACTGAAGGTCATTAGGCTTGACTATTGAAAATAGCACTGCTATGAGCTTAGGGGTACATAGGTTCTTCAGATTTGGTGTTTCAGGATTCTTCAGGTATAATCCTAGCAGTGGAATCACTAGGTCATATGGCAGTTCTATTCTTAGTTTTTTGAGGAAATTCCATACTGTCTTTCATAGTGGCTGCACCAGTCTGCATTCCCACCAACAGTACACCAGGGTTCCCTTCTCTCCACATCCTCACCAACACTTGTTGTTTGTAGATTTGTTAACAAAGGCTATTCTGACAGATGTGAGGTGGTATTTCATTGTGGTTTTAATTTGTATCTCTCTGATGGCTAGTGATGTTGAGCATTATTTCATATGCCTCTGGGCCCTTTGTATGTCTTCCTTACTGAGAAGTGTCTGCTCAGGTCCTTTGGCCATTTTCTAATTGGGTTGCTTGTCTCCCTGGTGTTGAGTCATATTAGTTCTTTATATATTTTGGAGATCAAACCCTTGTCTGAGGTGTCATTGGCAAATATGTTATCCCATAGGGTTGGTTTCCATTTTCATTTTGCTGATATTTTCTTTAGCTGAGCAGAAATTTTTCAGTTTGATGTAGTCCCATTTGTTTATTTGTTCCTTTATTTCCCTTGCCCTGGGAGAGATATCAGTGAAAATTTAACTGCATGGAATAGCTGTAATTATTTTGCCTATATTTTCCTCTGGGGCTTTTATGGCAGCACTGCTTATTTTAAGTCTTTTATCTATCTTGAATTTATTTGGGTGCATGGTGTAAGTTGGTGGCCTAGTTTCATTTTTTTGCATGTGTCTGTACAATTCTCCTAACACCACTTGTTGAAGAGGCTATTTGCACTCCATTTTATGTTCCTTCCCCCTTTGTCGAATATTAGTTGCCCACAGAGTCTTGGGTTTATTTCTGGACTGTCTATTCTGTTCCATTGATTTGTTTGTGTGTACTTGTGCCAATGCCAGACTGTTTTGCTTACTATGGCTTTGTAATATAGTTTTATATCTGGTATTATGATTCCTCCTACTTAGTTCTTCTTTTTCAAGATTGCTGTAGCTATTCAGGGCCATTTTTGACTTCATATAATTTTTAAAGTATTTGTTCTAAGTCTATAAAATATGATGTTGGCATTTTAATAGAGATTGCATTGAATCTATAGATGACTTTGGGTAGTATGGACATTTTAATGATGTTAATTCTTCTCAACCATGAACATGGTATATGCTTACATTTATTTGTGTCTTCCTTAATTTCTTTTTACAGTGTTCTATAGTTTTCCAAAAATAGGTCTTTTATCTCCTTGGATAAATTTATTCCTAGGTACTTTATTTTTTTTGGTTGCTATAGTAAATGAGATGTTTTTAGTTTTTAATTTTTTTTCCTCATTAAACTTTGTTTTAATGGGTCTCAAAATTCTATAACAAATTTTGGTCAAGTTGTTTCTATTCAAAAGTACTGATTTTAAAAACTAATAACTTAAAAACTGCCACACACACACACAAAATGGCCCACAAAATACTCCTTTCCTTCTGAAGGTTTTATGATACATTGTAATCATTAACCAGTCCTTTACTATTACACTTAAATGGCCAATTGAGACAAAGGGTTCTGACCTCATTCCTCCACCACTGATTAAGACTGGAGTGGCACGTATTGGGGATGATATTCATTTAGCCTTCTGAGCTTTCTGGGCAGACTTGGTGACTTCCTCAGCTTCAGCTGCCTTCTTGTCCACTGCTTTGATGATACCCATGGCAACTGTCTATCTCATGTCACAGACAGCAAAGCAACTCAGAGGAGGATAGTTAGAGAAGCTCTCAATATACATGGTCTTGCCAGGAACCATATCTACAATGGCAGCATCACCAGATTTCAGAAACTTTGGGCTATCTTCCAGTTTTTTTCCAGAATGACGATCAATCTTCTCCTTCAGCTCAGCAAATCTGCAAGCAATAGGAGCTGTGTGACAATCCAGAACAGGTGCATATCCAGCATTAATCTGGCCTGGATGGTTCAGGATAATCACCTGAGCTGTGAAGACAGCTGCTTCCATTGGTGGGTCATTTTTGCCTTCACCAGCCACATTGCCATGATGAACATCTTTGTCAGACACATTCTTGACATTGAAGCCCACATTGTCCCCAGGAAGAGCTTCACTCAAAGTTTCATGATGCATTTTAACAGACTTTACTTCAGTTGTAACGTTGACTAGAGCAAAGCTGACCACCATGCTGGGTTTGAGAACACCAGTCTCCACTCAGCCCACTGGGACAGTACCAATGCCACCAATTTTGTAGACATTCGGGAGGGGCAGATGCAGGGGAATTTCAGTTGGACAAGTTGGTGGCAGGATGCAATCCAGAGCTTCAAGCAGTGTGGTTCCACTGGCATTTCCATCTTCATGGGTGACTTTCTATCCCTTGAACCAAGGCATGTTAGCACTTGGCTCCAGTATGATGTTGCCAGAAATTGGCACAAATGCTACTGTGTCAGGGTTGTAGCCAATTTTCTTAATGTAGATGCTGACTTCTTTAACAATTTCCTTGTGTCTCTTCTGGCTGTAGGGTGGCTCAGTGAAATCCATTTTGTTAACACCAACAATCAGCTGTTTCACACCCAGTGTGTAGGCCAGAAGGGCATGCTCACGGGTCTGCCCATTCTTGGAGATACTGGCTTCAAATTCACCAAAGCAGCAGCAACAACCCTGACAGCACAGTCAGCCTGAGATGTGCCTGTAATCATGTTTTTGATGAAGTGCCTCTGTCCTGGGGCATTAATGATGGTCACGTAATACTTGCTGGTCTTGATTTTCCACAGGGAGATATTGATGGTGATATCATGCTCATTTTCAGCTTTCAGTTTATCTAAGACCCAGGCATACTTGAAGGAGCCCATGCCCATCTCCACAGCCTGCTTCTCA
The DNA here is from genome assembly GCA_004026585.1 of Noctilio leporinus. Lineage (NCBI taxonomy): Eukaryota > Metazoa > Chordata > Mammalia > Chiroptera > Noctilionidae > Noctilio > Noctilio leporinus. Next base: position 67,117 of record PVIW01000120.1, read on the forward strand.
AATTTTTAGATGGTACTTTTGTCAATCCTGCCACATTTGTAGATCAGATGGCCGGTAGTGGAAGACTTGCCGGAATCTACGTGTCCAATGGCCACGATGTTGCTGTGAGTCTTTCCCATTTGGCTTGATTTAGGTTTTCACAACACCTGTGTTCTGGTGGCAAACCTGTTGCCAAAAAGCTGTTTTTTAGTTTCTTTCTCTGATGCTTCATTGTTGATGCATAAAAATGCCTTTGATTTCTGGATATTGACTTTGAATACAACTGTTTTTGCCAAATTCACTTATTAGGTCAAGTAGTTTCTTAGTGGAGTCTGTAGGATTTTCTACATACACTATCATGTCATTTGCAAATGATGACAGTTTTACTTCCTCCTTTCCAGTTTGGATATCTTTGATTCCTTTTTCCTATCCTATCACTGTGGCTGAAACTTCCAAAACTACTGTATATTGAATAAAAGTGGAGAGAGTGGACACCTTGCCTTGTTTCTGATCTAAAGGGAAAGGCTTTCAGTTTTTGCCCATTGAGTATGATGTTGGCTGCAGGTTTCTCATATATGGCCTTTATTATGTTGAGGTATGCTCCCTCTATTCCCATCTTGCTGAGCATTTTTATCATAAAAGGGTGCTGTACTTTATCAAATGCTTTTTCGGCATCTATTGATATGATCATATGGTTTTTGTCTTTCAGTTTGTTTATGTATTACAATGTATGTATGTATTACATTCATTGGTTTGCGAATATTGTGCCATCTTTTCATCCCTGGGATGAATCCCACTTGGTCATGTTATAATTTTTTAATATATTGCTGGGTCCAGTTTGCCAATATTTTGTTGAGAATTTTCTCATCTATGTTAATCAGAGATATTGGGCTTAGTTTTCTTTCTTTGTTGCGTCTTGACCTGGTTTTGGGATTAGAATAATACTGGCCTCATAAAAAGAGTTTGGGAGTTTCCCCTCTTCTTGGATTTTTTGGAATAGTTTGAGAAGAATAGGAGTAATTCTTCCCTAAATGATTGATAAAATTCCCCTGTATAGCCATCTGGTCCAGGGCTCTTGTGCACTGTGAGTTTTTTGATTATTACTTCAATTTCACTAGTCATTATCAGCCTATTCAGGCTTTCTGCTTCTTCTTGATTGAGTTTTGGTAGGCTATACATTTCCAGAAATTTGTCCATTTCACCCAGGTTGCCAAATTTCTTACCATATAGTTTTATGTAGTAATTTCTTATAGTCCTTTGTATTTCTGAAGTATTGGTTGTTACTTCTCCTTTGTTGTTTCTGATTTCCCTTATTTGAGTTCTCTCTCTCTTTTTTTCTTATTGAATCTAGTTAATGGTTTATCAACTTTGTTTATCTTTTCAAAGAACCAGCTCCTGGATTTACCGATTCTTTGAATTGTACTTTTGGTCTATATGTTGTTTAATTCTGTTCTGATCTGGATAATTTCCTTCCTTCTACTTGCTCTGGGCTTTGATTGTTGTTGCTCCTCTAGTTCTTGAAGCTTTATGGTTAGGTTGTTTGTATGAGAGTTTCTTCTAACCTTTTTAGGTAGGCCTGTATTGCTATGAATTTCCCCCTGAGGCCTGCCTTCACTGTGTCTCATAGGTTTTGGGGTGTTGTGAATTAATTTTCATTTGTTTCTGGAAACATTTTGATTTCTTCTTTGATCTCATCGTTAACCCATTCATTACTTAATAGCATGTTATTCAGTCTCCATGACTTACAATGTTTTTTGGATTTTTACCTTGAGGTTGGTTTCTAGTTTGAAGCCATTGTGAACTGTGAAGATGCTTGGTATCTATGACTTCAATTTTCTTGAATTTGTAGAGACTTGTCTTGTGTCTTATCATGTGGTTTACCTTTGAGAATGTTCCATGTGCATTAGAAAAGAATGTGTATTTCGCTTCTTTGGAGTGAAAAGTTCTGTATATGTCAGTTAAGTCCATTTCATCTAGAGTGTTGTTCAATGCTACAACATCCTTGGTGGTTTTTTGTTTGGAAGATATGATCATTATTGATAATGAGGTACTAAAATCCCCAACTATTAATGCGTTTCTGTTGATATACTTCTTGAAGTCCCCAAAGATTCTCCTTATACATTTGGGTGCTCCTACGTTGGGTGCATATATGATTACAATGGTTATGTCTTCCTGATGGATTGTTCCCTTAAGTATTATGAAATGCCCTTCTTTGTCTCTTTTTATAGCCTTCATTGTAAAATCTGTTTTGTCTGGTATAAATATTGCTACTCCAGCCTTTTTTTCATGTCCATTTGCTTGAAATATATTTTTCCAACCCTTCTCTTTCAGTCTGCATCAATCTTTTGTTCTGAGGTGGGTCTCTTGAAGACATAATATATGAGGGTCTTGTTTTCTTATTCATTCAGCTACCCTATGTCTTTTGATTGGTGTATTTAATCTGTTTACATTTAAGGTTATTGATAGGTACTTCTTCATTGACATTTTTTCCCTTTGTTCCTATATTCCTTTCTGTCTCTCTTTATTTCTTCATCTTTTTAAAGCAGGCCCTTGAGCATTTCTTGCAGTACTGGTTTGGTGGGAGTGTATTCTTTTAGCCTTATTTTTTCTGGAAAACTCCTTATTTCACCTTCCATTTTGAATGAGAGCTGGGCAGAGTATTCTTGGTTGCAGGCCTTTGTTTTTCATTACTTGGAGTATATTTTGCCATTCCCTTCTGGGTTGTATTGTTTCTGTTGAGAAATCATTTGATTACCTTATGGGAGTCCTCTTACATGTTATTAGCTATTTCTCTTTTGATGTTTTTAGGATTCTCTCCTTGTCTTTGAAATTTACCATTTTAATTATGATGTGTCTTAGAGTGGACCTGTTTGAGTTCACCTTCATTGGGACCCTCTGTGCTTCCTGAACTTGAAAGACATTTTCACTTATCAATTTAAGGAAGCCTTTTGTCATTATTTTTTCAAACAGGTTTTCTATCCCTTGTGTCTCTTCTCCTTCTGGTATCCCTATATTATGGATATTATTGTGTTTCATGTTGTCCTGCAGCTCTCTTAAAACCTCTTCATTCTTTTTCTGTCTTTTTTCATTTTGTTATAATGTCTGGTTATTTTGTTGTCCAATTTGTTGATCTGGTCCTCTGCTTCCTCTAATCTGCTTTGGAATCCTTGTACTGTGTTCTTCAGTTCAGAAATTGTATTCTTCATTCCCTCCTGGTTCTTACTGATGGGTTCTATGTCCTTTTTAATGTTGGTGTCATTTGCCCTAAGTTCCTTGTAATTTCCCTGGAGTTCTTTGTAGTTTTCTTTGAGCTCCTGAGCTCATTGAGCTTTCTTATAACCATTTCGTTGAATTCCATGTTTGATAGTTTTCTTGTTTCTATTTCACTTAGTGGTCTTTCTGGTTATTCCTCCTTTCCTTTCATTTTCTTCCCACTTTGGGTGTCTGCTATTGCTTGTTTTTGTTTCTTGTATTAATCTGCTATGACTCCCTGCCTTCATGGATTGCCCTTCTGTGGTAGATTTGTGGGGTTCAGTGGTGCAGTCTCCTAGATTTCCTCAACTTAATGCCTTTTATGTCATTAATTTGGGCTATCTGGTTGTATTTTGGATTTGGATTGTGTGTTGCTCCTTGATGAGTCATTCTAGCTGGCTGGGTGAGAGACACTCCTACCATATCTCACCTACTGTTATTGAGCTGCTCCTTCTTGGAGTCTACTGTCAGAGACAAACAGAAATATTGATAATGATGTGGAGCTGCTGTTCTAATGAAGAAATCATGGAATCCTCTGGGAGTATCTCAGAATGTGGCCACATGTCCCGTCACCAGGATGCTGAGCTTGGGGAACTGGTTCCCCATCTGTTGGGGCTGTGGTGCAGCCCTGGAGGGTGCTGGGCCCTTTGAAGCCCTGCTGGCTGGCAGCATGAGCTATGAGTGGTGGGAATCGCAGCCACGGCATGTAAGGCAGAGGGGGCCTCTCCAGGGATGGTCCAGCCTCCAAGGGCTCACACTCTGGGTCAAGATGGGCTCTCTAGGGCCTCAATGAGGTGATTCTTCCCTGGGCCAGGGCACCCTCAGGCCTCATGGTCCCCATGGCGTGGGGTGGGGAGCAAATGGAATTAGTCCTGGTCTCCTGGAAGTGTGAGAAACCTGAAGGCAGGGTCTCAGCTTTGGTTTCTGTTGGCCATGGGGAAAAGGGTGCCCCCGGGACTGGAGGCCCAAGGGCAGGACCAGGGCCTTCAGGCTGGATGGAAGGTCAGAGGTGTTGATGGGGCAGGACCCAGTCCTGGCTGCCGGCTGGGAAGCCTGCACTATTCAGAGGCTCCCACACAGGACCTAGTAATTAAATTTTTAATGAATATTTTAAAAAATTTATATTGGTGTTCTATTACAGTTGTCTCCCATTTTTCCTGTGTTGGCCAGCAGCCTCAAAGACTCATGGATTTGGTGAGATTTGGGCTAACAGGAGGGAGGAGCCATTCTTGCTCTCTCATTTTCCACAAATCATCTAAACCTGTTATTAGTACCTCTACAACAGGTCTGTAAATCCATTCCATTGGAACAACTTCATTTCTATACAGCATTGCCACTTATTTTATTAAAACACTAGGCTCTTGATTGTTCTTGATATCAGTTATGCTTCTATTTAACTAGGATAACATTCCAAAACATAAACAGGACAATTTCACTATCCATTTTAGTTGCTTCCCTTTACCCGCAGGATTAAATATGCCTGAGGATGAGATTTAAACTTTTTATATGCCTTCATTTTCTCTCCATCTTTCTTTATAACCTCTGCCTCTCTCTTTTCTTCCATAGTCTGCTCAATGATGCTAAGAACTGTTCAGTTTCTACATCATAATGTGTTCAGTTTCCATACCATAATGTGATTTTCATTCCTCTGGAAAATATCTCATACCTATCTCTCCCCTTGAGCTGTGCAACATCTATGTCTTGATGGTGATTGTCTTTAGATTTGTACTCCTGGAGAAGATTTCCCGATTTTCCTAGGCTGGTTAGGTACTCATTTTCATGAACCATGAGCATACCTGCTGCAAGGTATTTATTTATTTCTCTGCTAGTGCTAATATCTATCATTTGCCGTAAGCATTCCTTCAGAATCTCCAGGATCTCCTGGAGACTGATTCTTATGGACCATATCAATGGGCTTTCAGTTGGCTTTGCTACAGGAAGACCTTAAGATCAGAATGAGAGTGAGGGTGGAGTTTTGAGGCTTGGTTCCCTCTGCTGGGTTACCCTGGTTCCATTTTTTTCTCTCCAGTAATGACTATAGTTTATTTCAGAGTTTTGCTAGGTCTGGCCATCATTCCTGCCCATTTCTTCTTCAGATCTAGAGACAATGAACAATACATATTTAATTAATTTAAATTGAAGTATTAAATACTTCTTTTCACAAAGAATATGTTTTCTAGAGTAAAACAACAACAACAACAACAAAACATGAGTTTTGCTCTGGCTGGTAGCCCAGTGGATAAGGCGCCAGCCTGTGAACCCAAAGGTTGCTGGTTCGATTCCCAGCCAGGGCACATATCCAGGTTGCAAGCCAGGTCTCCAGCCAGGTCCGTAGCTGGAGGCTGGTGAAAGGCAACCATGTGTTGATATTTCTCTCCCTCTCTGCCCTTCTCCCTTCCCCTCTTTCTGAAAAATAATAATAAAAAAAAAACAAACTTGTTTTCTCATACCTGCCTCCATTATCTGGTGACCCTATAGAGCAATACCTCTCATTCCACTTTTGATTCAGATGGCATATAGATTAACATTTGTATTTTAATAATCACTTATTTTATATACAGTAAAGAAACTTAACTAGCATATAAAATAATTGATTTTATGGATATTATAGAGCAATACATATTTTTCTTATACAACACAATTAAGTGAAAACATTATCAATTGAAAGAAAAATACTAAGCAAATCACTTTTACTTAGTACTGGAAGCAACAGATGTGACAAAATTATGGGTATGTTTTGTGACTAGAATTTGGAAAATATTGACTGGCATAAAATTTTTTGAGGCTGCATCTTACTCATGCAGAAAAGGTTGTAATCACTTGATGGTGACTATCACAGATACTGAAAAAGCAAAACCTGTATATTCCAGATGTGCATCATACCTGGAGTTTAGAACTAGAAGAGAATTTCTAGTTCTAAAGTCTAGCCTCACATGTTCTACTGGAGCCAGATAGCCTAAGTTATTGCTTCCATGTACAAGGGTGGAAGAGTATATATTTTTGTTTTGACGGAAATCTGTCTGTTCCTGTTACTCCAGAAGTTGAGCTGAATGAAGCTCATTCAATTGCCCCAGCTGGCACAAGGATTCTCTTACACTATTAGATCCTAGCAGAATAACAAAGATCAATGAAATCATACTGTTATTATTGTAGATGTGTGAACAGAAAAGATATCACTTCCATTTTTGGAGGAGACAACAACTGAAGACATTGTAGGTTGATCATTTTGACACTGGTTAAAAATCTATATAGATTATTAGAATCATGATTATAGGATTATGGAATGGGAGATACTTCAGGGCAACTAAATTTTTTATAGGAACTGAATAATTAAAGCCTATTTCCATGGCTATTCTCCTGGGTGGTGACTGGATTTATGACTGTAGGCACACCATATTGGGATTGAAACATTAAGTAGGCCCAATTCTGCAGAGAGAAATATTTTATTTTCTTATTTATGTATAATTTATACTCCACCTGCCTTCGAAACATATGTTACACCAAAGAAAAAATAATAGTAATGTACATTTCATTGGTTTTGGTTTCACGATAACAAGCTGTATTAATTAATTTTACTTAACATTTCCATTCTATTTAGTTTGTCTATGATCACCAAAGGTCTAACACAAGTTAATGGATCCTACGATACCCTCAAACAAATAAAATCACAGAATAAAATGGTTAAAGTTAAACAAACAAACTTGGGACCTAATTAGTCCAATGCCTTAAGAACTCAAAAGGATTCAAATAGGGTTTTTAGGAGGAAGGAGAAGTGAGTATGTATCCAAAACACCAGAAGTAGCCTGTATTTGAATGCTTCTCTAGATTCTTACTATGGTCTAACCTATTCAGAAGAATAAAATTGGGCCCAGCTACTCCCATTTAAAAAGAGTTGAGCTAAGTTTCTTAATTCTCATTACTCTATGTAGAAATACATTTCTCTTTTTACTGTCTCTTTAGGAAATCTTTGTTTAATAATGCTCAGTAAATTAGGCCTCCGTAGGCTTGGCTTTATCCTACTGCCAGTTTCTTTTCCTTTTTGTACTTCTGTAAAATATCTGCTTAGAGTCTCTGATTTGAAATGTTAATTAAGGTGGGCCTGGCCTCAGGTTACAGTGTACATCCCTTTTTACATGCAAAGGGGATATGCTAAGTAGGTTAGTTGGAATCTGGGGGCCAAATGGGAGGCTCTTCCAGAAGGCAACAAAAGTCCTGGAAGAACGGGGGCACTTCTCAGCAACTCAGGAAGCGATCGGTAAGAGAGTGTTGGCTGAAATGAGTTCTCTAGTACACAGAAGGGTCCTGTGTTACTATTGATCACTGTTTTCCTTTTGTAATCTCTTAATGTTGAGTTTCTATCCAGTTAACATGGATATAATATGATTTAATTAGATATTCAAAAAAGTCAAGATATGTGAGTAATCCTGCCTACTGGTTTCAAATAAGTAAATAACATTCAATGTACTTGAATTCAAGATTATAACCTCAAGGTTTTTAAGATTTCTGAGGGGAATGTTCATGTCAAATCTGGGCTACCCTGCAAATTTAGGGATGATGCCTCTATTACAATGAAAAGATAGTGTCTGTGTGCGTTGTGAGTGCATAGGCATGAATGGTATGTGTGAAAATAATGTGTATTGGAGTGTGAATGCATTTTTATCTACTGCTCTTTTAGCTGGCAAGAGTTAGAAAGGCAAAATATACATTTAAAAGCAAGGACACGCTGGATGTTAACTTTAAATCATGTAAGATGTAGCACAAAGAAATAAATTAATATTGTTTTGTAAAAAGTACCCTAAATTAGTCTCCAGAGACATGAAATGCAAAATAAATGTAAAAGTTACACCTTTAATTACTGTGGTGGAACCTTTGAGATTTTGAGACATTTATTTGTATAAATCACTTTCATTGTTATGGGAAATATTTTCAAACCCTTTTGATTATAATGTCGTAGATGAGAAATGCTACTTTCATTATTCTCATACTTTTGAGATGAGATGTTTAAAGTTCTCTGTCTATTAACTCGAGCAGATTTCATCTGCTGAACTATGGAGGACAGTCATTCTGGCACACATAAAAAAGAAAGTATTTAGTAGGGGACATTTTCTCTTAGAGGTCAATCTTAACTCTTTTTCTTTTCTTCTCCATAAAACAGTCTTTCTTCCTTGCAGTATAGCAGAAGTTCATTGTGTGTGAACTATAGGTCTCCCAATAGCCATGGAGTCCATGGAATCATTCAGGTTTTGAATATAGCAGTCAATCATGTATTTTAGGCTTTCTTCTTAATTCTTGAAGGCTGACTAGCTATCCCCTTCATGGTAAAGTCATTAAGGATAAAATTTTGAATGAGTTGAAGAGTTAGTATTTTGGGCAAATGTCTGCACAAAAAGAAAATGAAAAACACCCAGTTACAGAAGAAAGCTTGTGTGTTTGTGTGTGTGTTTATTACTCTCCCTCCCCAACTCTTTATTGAGAATAATTTTGGCAAAGAAATAACTAAATAAGCTGTGGAGATGGGAGGAGAGGGTTATGTTTATCACATTGGCAGTAGACACATGTTATACTGAGCTCAACATTCTGCTCTAAAAACACAATTTAATTTAAATACAAAATTTCAGTCCACAACCAGGAAAAAGAGCCCCATTTTGGAATTTATTAAATGTTTATTTTTTGAAGAAAGACTAATAGAATTACAGAAAGTAAATATAGTATATTTTGACAGAGAAGTACAGGCTCATTTCTGACTGAAATGTATAATTGTTTTCTTTGAAGGTCTCACAAAATATTTCTTTCTTTCTGTATTATTTAATTCATAGCATGTTTGATGCAGCTAGCATGATTCTTTTCTTTAATTCTGGCTACTGCTGCTGATGCTATAGAATACTTCTGACCAAATCAGTGGGAATAAAATTTAGAAGGTTCTAATTAGTTTGCGACTATCTGGAGCTTTCTCTTACTATTCAACAAAACTAAAGTATAATAAGTAAATGAATAAGTAAAAATTCTACTCATTCACTTAAAAATAATATGCCAACACTACTTTCTAAACTAACAGTAGTATAAGTCAATAATTCTTCATCTGATATATGGTAAAATAAAGTCAGTCATGATCATTGTCACTAACTCTGTATATCCACACTATTTGCTCTCTTTTTGGAAGTTGTAGAAAAATCTCATTCTAAAGTAGGCCACATTTCCAGAATGTATAAGCTTAGTTCCCCTCCATGGGTTACATTGGCTCATTAGGCTATTACTTTCCCAGTTGTTGCTAATAATAATATAGCCAGACTATTCCACTTCACAGAAAAATATTTAAGTAAGTTTCTTCCAGCACAAATGAGATGCAGCATATTTACATTTTTATTTGATGAAGCCCATTCCTGCTATCTTTGTTCTTAATTTGGTCTGAAAAGAATTAGCAGTAAAAGGAAAAATAGTCTGTAAATATGTATGAAATCAAATATAGAGGGTAAGCTAAAAGGTATTGACCACCAACAGAGCGTAGCTGCAGGAGCCAAAATTTTCTCCATAGTTTTCTTCTTGGCTGGAAGCACATTGCCTTCTATCTAGATTATTTAATCCTCAAAATGCACATCAAAGCTTCTCATCGGGTGGCACATGTCTTTATAGACAGTTGAATGTCAAAGATCTAGCTTAAAGATTTTTGAAAAATGTAAGAACATAATAGATCCCGGATAATAACACAGCAGTGGGGCTTCTGTCCTATTCCTTCTGGGGAAGTACCAGCATCACAGGCTGGGGCTAATTTGCGTGGTGGGGAGAACAGCACGTTCCCCTGCCCGGGAATCTGTGACATCTCTCCAACTGCTACAAATGAAATGCTTAAACTGGGTTCCAGACCCAAATTAGTTTAACAATCCCAATCCCACTCCACATCTGTGGCTGAGGAGAACTCCGCGCCATAAATTCTGTCCCGCGCCCATGCGCCCATGCGTAATAAGGCAGTGGAACAGGTTAAACAAAAATATATTTGAGGAATTTTCTGTCCTATGCAAAGCAAGATGCAGGCTTTAAAGCTAGCTCTCCCCTTTTAGGACTCATTTTTCAATCTTTGGCAAGGACAAATTGCTTGTAATGATTACATCAACTCCTTTAAATGGTTATATCATTGTGAGTTTAGTTTAAAAGCCCTTTAACACATTTATTTTGCACTTCAAAAGTTGGCTTTTATCTTAGAAAGAGAGTGAAGCATATGGGAAGAGACAAAAGCCCATATATTAGTTGAAATGTGCCATACACGGGGGACTGGCAGGTTTAGAAGGTCACATGCTAGGTGTAATAGAAACTGCCTGAAATAGTTCCATGTTGGGATCAGAGTTGTGTTCATTTATGTTGAAGATGTTTAGATGAATGAGCTGCACCTTTGTCTTTTTACTGAAAGATATTACAAGGAATAACCTCAGTCAACATTTTTACCCATATCATCATCATCATCATCATCATCATCATTATCATCTAGTGTCTCTCCACCTTCTAAAGAAAAATATCCGGGTGTTTTTTCACTTTTGAATATTCTCTCTGGTTTGTAGTTTGCCCACAAAATATTCTCTTACAGATTTTTAAAATAGAGAAAAGAGAATTAGAATCTCCGAGGATTGCCAACTATCAAGCACCTCCTCTTAATTATGCTACTCCAAACCCCTTATCATAATCTGCCCAGCAACTAGACATTTCCATCTACCTCTGGGGAGAGATCATTATAGTGTATTAATTCAAGACTCCTAGTGATCTGGGACACCGTAACACCATGAAGCAGTTGTATTAAATGCATTATTTAAGTCTGTAAAGTATTTGGGGATGCATTTTGGCATAACGATACTACATAAAATGAAGTTTTATTTTATCAAGAGAATCATATGGGAGAACTGGGCCACAATGTTCCAGGTGCAGTTTTAAGTACGGCTCTGCATTATGGCCAACAACTGCGATTTTTTTCCAGGGCCCCTTGATGTTTTGGGTGGTTTAGTGATTTATAGTAAAACTGTTTCCACAATGCTGTATTTTTTTTTTTTTTCTCCCCACAGACATTATTATACAAAAGACAGAGGGAGGAAGAATAGTTAGGAAGCCCTCTGTACGACAGACACCAACATTCTCACACGGGTGGCTATTTGCATCTCCGCCCAGCTTGAAAATGTTGTCCGTTGTGCCAACACAGCTTCCTTACTTGTAAAAAATGCTTTTCTCTGTTGGAGGGCTCAGAAAGATATTCTTCATACAAAATCCCCTTACGGAACCTCCAGTCCCTGTGGGGCATATTCTGCTAGTTTATGGGAGCGAGGAACTGTCATCGGTTCTTCCTTGGTCTGTGAGATGGGGACCCGTAGAAATGGCTGTGACCGTCACTTTTCTCTTTGCGGATTTGCCCTTTTTCGTTTGGTTGGAGATTGAGACTGAGCTTTGTTACAGAGAATTATCCTGTAGCAGTGGGTTGGTGAGATAAGTCTTTGTTGAGACATAAAACACATACAGACGGAAGTGTGAAAAATTGAAATGACAAGGTTGCTGGGGTGTTGTTTCTTAAGTTGGAGCAAATGTTCAGAGGAAGTAAGGTGCTCTCTGGCTTGTTGCTGTTGACTCAAGTGAATCTATATTGTGTGTTTCTGGAGTGGAGGAGCTATATGATTGTATCATAGATACATATTGTACCCGGGCCTTACTTTATCTTAATGTCAATAAATAACCACTGTCTGTTTTGATTTTGTTGTGATAGGAAAATAAAGTGGATGCCAACTTACAAGAAGTTGGACAGAGGAAGTAAATGAAGGCCAAGTTTCCTGCTATCTATTGTATAATAATTATTTTATTCTATTCAATGTGGTAAACACACATCAGCAGCCATAAGGGCTGTCTATGAAGAATAGAGAGGATATTTGTGCCTGGCTTTGTTAAAAATTTTTTATTTAATTCACATAAGACTGTTATATTTCTAGGCCTCAATTTTAAGATTTCTGAAGTCCAAATGAAATAAATTTAGTTGCTACGCAGAATGTATTAAATACTAAAATAATACTAAAACACAGCAACAAAAATATGTTATAATAAAAACATTTATCATCTTCATCTTAGAAAGCAGTATTTAGTATCTGCTTTATGTACTTTTATGCTTATAGGCTTATAGAAGGAAAACCTATTAAGTAATATAAATTATCTTCTAAGCATGTGTAGAAAGTTGTGGTTTTATTTCTTCCCTACCTGTAAATAAGTTTGTTTCTCTTTATAAACATGATTTGAATCTTGTTTATCATAATTTCAAGATTCTTATAATTCTAAGATCCAATATGGATAAGTGCTATGGGTATAACATACTGGGTAATATACTGGATGTATTTTATGAAAGCAGGGTTTTGTTTTGTGTTTTTAAAACAAGGTTAACATATAGCAGTTATTTTCTGAAAAGGCAGAATTTTAATTTACACACAACAATTTTTAAAAACTGATGTGTATTAAATGAAAAATAGGATAGAAAATTATAAAACAATGGGAATTTTTTATTTTGAAATAACATAATAAAACTATATCAAAATATTAATAAACACATAAACATTCCAGTAAAAATGTTCTAACAAAAAGAACTATTGGAATAAAGGTCAATTTAAGGCTTATTATTATACCTACATTTTCTGATAAATTTTAGTAACCTTTCAACTCTTAAAATTATTCAAATTTAAAGGTTTTTTAATAAACAGAAATTACATTTAAAACTTTTGTTTCTTTTTCGGAAATTGATGGTCTGAAATCTGTGGTCAAGGTCTTATCTTGCTTTGTTCCTAATTTGCTAAGTACTAAGGCTAACATTAACCTCTCTGGACCTAGGTTTTCTCTTCTTCAACATTAGAAGGTTAAATTAGATTTTTCTAACCTTTTTTCCTTTCCAATAATTTATGATTTTATTCTCTAATTTTTTTGTCGGTTCCAGGCGATCTCTTGGACAGGGTTATGCCACTTTAAATCCTAGTAAAAGAGATTTTGCAAATACTAATTGTACTTCTAGACTCTTACTTACTTACCTAATTAAAAGACATCTCATACTTACCAGATCATCGCAAATGGGTCTAAAGAGAAAAGTTTCATATTGATTACAGTTTCAGAAAAAAATGAGACATTTATGTCTTTTGTGTATTTTTAAAGTTTACCATTAATTTAATTTTATACCATCATATCCATTTCAAAATATGCAAAATCATTAACAAAGTAATGCTTTGTTAATAATATAACTTTGTGACATACAAGTTATATATTTTAATTAAAATTTATTGTAAATTCTCACTCAAGACTCCTTAATTTCCCTAGTAAGAATTTTTGTTATGTATTTGAAATTATTATCTAGTTATATATTTTACTTTGTATTTACATGTAAGCTGGTTTAATATGAAAAATAAGTGAAATAAATGAAAACAAGCCAGAGAAATAAAAAAAATTCACTCTTGACTGAACAATATCTATTATTGATGAATTGCTATTAGGCTCTCTGTTACAAATAGAACTATTTGTATTACTAGTTTCTTACATCTGAAACCATTTACATGCATTATTTTATTTAATTCACACAGCAACCTTATGAGGGATGTATTACTAATATTCTATTATGCAAATGAGTTATCTGAAGTGCAAAATGGTTCAATTACCGATCCAGGGTCACACAGATAAGCAAAGTGCCCACAATCCCATTCCTGGCCTGTGCTCTGAACCGTTTGCCTTTATGACAACCTCATAAATTTTTGAAGAGTCCACATTTGCTAAAGTAGATAGGACACTCCCAGCTATCTAATATAAAATAGTTCAGGCCCTTAATGGAGGCCTCAATAAATCGTAGGAAGTTAAAGGAAAAAGATAGTTTTGTGGGTTTTGTTTCGTTTTAGCAGTAGGCGAGAGCAGCATTTTTAGGGCTCGACATAAATACCCACTTCCTTGAGAAAATCCCATTGTTAGTTGAAAGATAGCCCCCTGCATAACTTGCTCTGTTTCCAAGTGTGCTGACAGGACAGGGCAATGTGGATAGTTGTAGACTAAAGTGGACTCGAGTGAAGTTTCCTGGTGCCTAATCATGCCAGCGACAGGGGTGGTAGCTGTTTGTCTCTTTCTCTTTGGCAGCATTTACTAGACTTGGCTAAAATGGTAAACTTAAATTTTGCCCAGAATTTGTGTCAGGAGGGATAATTGAGGATGTCCCACAGTGGGGTTAGCTGACAAGATTAAAATGTTCTTCCTTTCTTTCCCTCAGTGAAGGACCACACAGTTTTTGTTCAAAAACTAAAAGCTCTTTTAAAACTGTGTTTTCCTTTATGTTTCTTGTTGGCACAATTCCTGTGGAACTTTCCTGTTCTTTTTGGACGATTACCCAAAATTAACTTTGAAACCATAATTGCTATGGAAACCTTTTCTGTTATTTTGAGGCAACAAATGATTCTTCTATTTTGTTGCTGTAAGATATCCAAATTAAGCAAGGAAAATAAACATTATTTTGTACATATTTTTGTTTGGTTATAGTCCACTTTTAGTACTGTTTATAAATGGATTTTTTTGGCTCTTAATGTTTTCATAGCCTTTAAAACTTAATTTTCTACTTCTTTCCCCATTCAATTATTTTGTGAAGTCATACAGAAGCTTGGCTCCTGGTCATAATTTATCATCTCAGAGGACAAGCTGTAGTCTTGTGTGTGTCAGGGTTAGGTTGGGTGAGATTGTGAGTAATGATAGATTGTACACAGAGATAACACTCTAACTTCAGTCTTTTCATCCGAGAATTTCATTGAATTGTTGTTCAGGAACCTATGCTGCTGTCTTGAATGTGGGGCAGTGGTGCACAATCCTATGGTATTCAGGATTAATTATTAGAAGGAGTGCCATTTAGTTTTTCTCACACTGCAAGCATGATGAAATTTTAAAAACGTTCAAATAGAAATGTGTGATATAAATACTAGATCCCATGCAAAACAGTCACATTTGAAATATGGCCAAATCCCTTTTAGAATAATAATGTTTCTTTAAATAATATCTTTCTTCAGAGAGAATTAAATGGCTATAACCCTTTTATATCTGAAAATGAAAATGTTGGGTCTCCTCTCTGACACATTTATTATAAATAAGACTAAGTTGACTTACCTTTGCACATTTTCTCTGGTTCTCCACCACCATGTTCAAGTTTACCAGAAATATAAACTATACCAATACTAAGGATGGCAGAGGTGGATTTTTAGGAAAGGTGATGTTATGATTGTGAAAAGAAACAATATAGCTTAAGCTGTTTGAAATAGTGTTTTTTAAAGTTGCTTTTTAAAATTAAATTAGCTTGGGTTCTTTGGGGGAAAAAAAGGGTGGAGGATGGTAATTAGAAAGAATATAGAACTTCTGTGAAACTTCAAAAGGTACAGCTGGCTGGAGAATGTACCAGTCCCTTGAGACAGAGGATGAAAGCCCATAAATGCACCCTCTAAAGTCTTTTCTCCTGACCTCATGCCAAGGTTAAGCTAGAAGGTTTTTTTATGACTTTGAAACAGAGTTAAGGTGAAAGAATTTGATGAAAACAGATGAGAAGCGAGGACCCTTTCCATTACTCAGGGGAAGCCTCTGAGTCAAGAGGCCAACTGCTGCCACCCCAGTGTTCTCCAATTTGCATCTCCAGTGTGTGTTGTGATTATTGTACTAGCACCTTTAACTCCTGCAATTATGTATGCAAATCGGGAAGTTCTGACTGCGAGGAAAAGGGGGGAAATGCGGGAGCGGGCACGACGCAGAGCTTCTCACGTTTCTTTTACAACCATCTCTTATTCAAGGCGACTCTGTCCTCTGCCCTCGTCCAAAGTAAGTGCCAGAAAACGGAGCAGAGATTTGTGGAGAACAAAAACGTTGCAGCTGATTTCCAGGAGAGGCTAAAGACGACCGGGCAATGTCGGCTGTGGGCGCAGGCGTCGACACACTTCATTTTCATTCAGGGTGTTGTGTTCCACAATAAAATGCCAGGAAAAGGACACATCTTTAATCAAATTCTGAACGGTGTTTGTCACCTTTTCCCCCTTTCTCAGCTGCTTTAATACTGTTCTTCCGAAACAGTAAAACCAGTAACAAATTTTTTCAAGTTTACTAAAAGGATGCTTTATTGATCAAAATCAGTGAGAAGATTTATATATTCTTTCAGATTCTAAATGCCTTCCTTTCAAAAGCAAAACAAAACACTTGCCCCAAACTTCAGCTTTTAAGAACTTGCTTTTGTAAATTAGGGGATGTTCTTTAGTCTTTTTATATCTGATTTGTCAAAAGGCCACGTACAGGTGCCCCTAGAAGAATTCTGCCTGAATACTGCTGCTCACCCCTGCCCCCACCCCACGGAATGCTTTACACCTTTTTTGTTTTAAACTGATTATTAAATCACTCTTTATATTATCCCAAAACAAATGGCATGCATTAAAAAATCTCATTTAAAAAAAAATATACACTGAACTATTATGATGTATGTTCAGCATAGAAAGCAAGCTGGTGTCTAACAAGGAAATAGAAGAAAAAGGCAACCTATGTTAGAAGAAAAGAAAGGTTGGTATTTATTGAGAAGGATGCATATTTCACATGTAGGCAAACAGAAAATTTACTAAGAGACCCAGGTGTACACAGCAGGGGTGGGAACGTGTATTGTTACTTATTCTAGCTGGGAGCTCAGCTGAGCTTTTATCTTAACAGAGATACTCAGGGAGATCTCCTTCAACCTGCCAAAGATACATTATGTTTTCAAGATTTTGAAGGTTAACCACTGAACAGTCCATGCACTGTACTAGGATTTGATTTTTATTACATGACTCATGCCAAGATGGAAATACCCCTAACATTTTCTAAGGGTAGAGACCAAGTATAACAAGAAGGAAAAGGGCATAAGGAATGAGAGATGATTGAACAAATGAAGCAAAGAGAGGATGACCTAAAAAAAAAAGAAAGATAAGACAAGAAAAAATAAAAGGGAAAAATAGATCTGGCTTTCAACCAGCCTCCTTTCAAATAGATTGGTGAGTGCAGCATCCGAATGAGCGTCAAGATCCCTGAGAGAAATGTACTGCCTGCCTTTAATTGTTAACCCTACGTTACAGGAGTCTTTGTCATAAAACCAAAAGCTGTTTTGACTCAAAGCACAATCTTTGCACATGAAATTGCACAGGTTGTGATGAGCCTGGAGACTTAATGACTTTCTTGCATCAATTGAAGGGGATCCTCCAGGTCAGGTTTATGGCGTATTGATGGGAAGCAAATGAAACCTTACACACAATTAGCCTCCAATGTGCTGGTTACCCAGACACCCAGAAAAGCTTAATCTCTGTTCCTACCTGTCACAATATCTTACTTTTCAGGGGGAATGTTTATACCACATGCACTGGTGCTAAAGTATGAGTTAAGGGAAAAAATGAGTAATGTGAAAGAGTGGTTTACAGTTACTATGGTAAAATGATTTTTTTTGCAAAACAAACAACAACAACAATAACAAATCTAATCTAAATCAGTGGCCATAGTTTCTAAAGTTAGAATGTTCCTTCATTAAATTTGTTTTAGTGTCAAAGGTAATGCTTGCAATTGCCCCCAGTTTTGTATAGGAATCTTGCTTCTTCTATTTAGTTTTTGCATTCCTGGGAATGAGTGTATGATTGCTTAGTTGGAAAGTGACTTGTTTAGCAAAAAGCGTATTGTACCTTTTGTACATTTTATTTCACTAAATATGAAATAAATTTGGAGCTCAATAAGTGCTTTTTTTTTTTTTTTTAATCAAAAGCAATTATAATTGTTCTAAGTGCAAAATCTTAAAGACAAAAGATACTGCTGGAAAACACCTAGGGAGAGATCATGAATGGATGTTGCTTTCAGGAAGGGTAAACAGCCAGTCTGCGTCCCTGGCTGATGCTGTCTGTCTCCACCACTTTCCCCCTCTCTGTGGCCACACTCGGTCTGATCAACAGCTCTGTATATTCTAAGTTGGAGGCAGCACGTCAGGGTTGTCATCTCTGGTCAGCAGAGCAGTTTGTCAGGAGAGTTTCCAACTATAAAAGCATCAGTAACTCATCAGAATATTTGTTGTTTCGTTTTGACAAAAGAGGTGAATGTCTGTCAAGGAAAAATCTGGGAGTTTCCTTGCCTTCCCTGAGGAACTTGGGGTTCACCTTGAATAGCTATAGATTCCAGAAACCTTGTGTGCAAAATAGATGCATTGGTTCCTGTAGAACCTTGTTCTTTGCGATGTGCAGCAGGGTAAGTCATCATGACTTAGCCTGTTTGTTGCCATGTGTGAAATGGGACCTGCCGCTTCCATTAGTGAGAAGCATATTAAGTGCTGAGGTGTTAATGGAGGTCTTGTTAGGAACCCGTGGAAGTGCAGTCCACACAAAATAATTCAGCAAGAGGTGTCAGATGCTTCAAGGGTGGCTTTTGAAATGGTTAAATACGAATGTATTAGTTGGATGTTAAATTTTTTTTTCAAGAGCTAAAAATGCATACTCATGATTATAAACAAACAAATCAGTTGCTTAAGGGTTATAAGAAATTTAAATGCAAATAGTACTTTGTAATGATACTCCAGAGACTGACATTCTAGTCAATTTCTTGAGAATGCATCATTGTAAAGTTATTTTTTGCTACTGGTTTCCTTAGTAACTGGAACAACATATTGCTCAGGACATAAAATAATATCCTGTTTCAGCCACTGAGAATCTTGAACTAAAATGTAATTGATTTTGCATAAGGTACAGGATTATCATGTCCTCCCCATTTCGGTGAGGTATTATTACAGCACAAAATGGAACGTACTCAGAATTTTTTTTTTTTCAAACCAGCCATTTTGTTTCTAATCATCTTATTGTGAGAATACTAAAATTGCTAACGGTGCAGAATGTTATTGATATCTTTAAGAGGAACAGATTATTAAATAGAATTATATAGTTGATATGTATTTCCCAAGCATACTGGAATAATGTTTATCATCTCATGGGAAGAAAGCAGCATAATATGGAAGTATCTAGGTTACGATTGAATAGTAGTAATGCTGATTTTGTAAGACCCTTACATAATTCAGTACATATCCATTCAGACATTATAAAGCATGCATATAGAGAAAAGCCTCATATCAAGTACAGTTTTACAGCCTGCAATCAGAACAAAGAGTCAAAAAATTCTCTTCTATTTATATTTCTGCAGCTGGTCTACTACACTGCCGTAGGCAAATTATTAGCTCTCTAATATCTCAATATTCTTATCTATAAAATGGGAATAATAACACCTGCATCAAAGGATCTTTTTTGGATAATTGCTTGATGTGTGCGAAGAGCTTTGAAGACAGAACACGCTAAACCTTATGATTATTTCAAACCACATATAGAGCAGCGTGTTGTAGGCATAAAATAAGAGAGTAGTTTAATGAGCTTAGAACATTGAAGGTCTCTGATTGAGAAGAAGACTATCAGGACACTTAACAAAGCCATTTTGCTGTTCCTGCAAATAGCACTTGCTAGAATGCTAGAGCAATGACAGAACTCTTGGGTGATTGGTTTTTGATGATATCCTTTCTAAAAATACCGAATTCCCAAGGAAGTGATAATATCATGCTCTGGGCATCTCTGTTCTAGTGAAATTTGTAGGTTATTTCCCCGAATTCATTGGGAAATTGACCTCCTTTCTAACTACTCTGTGGGATATACAGGGGGGTCCTGCCTGATGGAAAGTTTCCATATGGAGCTTCTGCCTACCATAACACCATGTTAACTTTTCTGCCAGAAGAGGGGTCAGACTCCTGCCATATCAGCCATGACTGCTTTACTATAAAGTAGCAGCTTGCATGAGAGTTTTCTTGTCATTGCCAAAGGAAACACCCTGGACCTTAAGGGTGTTTTATGATTTAGTCACTCATTAAACAAATGTTGAAAGTCTACTATAAACTAGCTTACATTTTAGGCATGTCAGAATTATAGTGTATTAAGTTATAATATTGTCCCACAGCTCTTTCTCAATCCAGCAGGGGCAGTTACCATGTGTACAAATAACTATGGTACAGTGTGGTAATTATGAGTATCACAAACATTGTACAAAGAGCTCAAATTGTTTTGAGAATGGCAAGGATAGTCAAAATGGATTCCAGTAGTAATGGTATTTAAGCTGAAATGCATGGAATAAGAATTTTAAAAGATAAAAGAAAGAAGAAAAGACAAGGTCATATGAGAAATGTCTAAATACTGTATTTTAAGAGGAAAAGAGTGAAAGTTCAATAGCTTTCAAACAATCCAACTTGGTGACAACATCAAGTATATGGAGGAGAATAATAGGAGATAAGAGTACTTGTATTCTGTAGTATCACTTCTCATGAAGGCTGCACTTGTTTAATATTTCATGGTTTGTAATAATACATCAATTTGTTAATCAACTACTATCACTTTATTCTTCCTCCCTTGTGCCCACTCCAAATAGGTACCATTTACTACATTATTGCTAGTTCATTAAACATTGTTGAATAAAAGCAAGCAAGGACCAGGCTGCAAAGTGACTTGGTACCAGACTAAGTGGTCTGGGTTTGTTCAGTGAGCAATATAAAGTGACCATCATCCACTCCCCCTGAAGGAACGAACAGAAACGGGAAGAAGTGAGCAGATGGAGCCTCCAGGTAAGAAAACTTGTCAGGAGATTTTTGTATTTGTCACAGGATGGGCTATCGGATTCTAAACCAGGGTAGTGGTCACATGATGGAAAAGAGGTAGCATTCTAAGGGAGAAGCAATGGCATTGTGGTCCCTAACAGAGCCCATAGAAACAATGAAGTAGTCATGGACAGGAACTGATTGGCTGGATGGCTGCAGTTATGTCATAAATATGTTGAGTATGAGATATCTACCATTAGGACATTCAGGTGGGCATACCTGGAAGATGTTTGAAAATGGGACACTAAGTCAAGAAAATATTTAAAAATAGAGGTATACTTTTCAATACTAACTGTATAAAGTGGAGGCTTAAAAATCATGGGGTCATTAAAAGAGAGAACATGAAAAGGAAAAAGGAAACTGACATTTAAAAACCACATAAAAGAAAGCTGAAATCTTATTGGAGAGATTCAGAAGCAGAACTAGGCATAACATTCAAAATGTGTTGACTTTCAGAAAAACAAGCTGATACCCAGAGCACAAATATGAACACTGAGGAAAAAGTCACTGAATTTGATGAAAGTTCATTGGTTGATATTTAAGGGTTTCTTCTGAGTCATTAGTACTGATACCTGACATTGTGATTAAAAAATGAAAAATGAGTATTGAATAGGTAAATAGAAAAAATTGCGAAGCATTTCTTTCAAGGGTTATGCAGTGACAAGTGTAAAAAAAAAAAAAAAGAAGAAGAAAAATCCTTTGTAAAAGCTATTGGCAGAGACCACTACAAGTGTTATCACTGTTAATGTTGCTGCTTACAATGTTCCACAACTGTGTGTATCTATTTTCAATACAGAAATATATGATTGCTTTGTCTGGCTGCATGGAACCCTGTAGTAATAACCTCAAGTTCATGATTTCTATGTTTTTGATAGATAAAAACTCTTTCATAAACTCTCTGTTGTCCTTGTTTAGAACAAAATAATGAGTCAAAGGAACTATAGTTCTGACTCTAACCAATGTTCACATTCTCATAAAATGGTAAAATTAAAAAAAAAAATAGATTAGTCTTGATATTAAGGCATCTGCTAACTGAATCTACTATTATACTCTCTGAAAAAAAACAAAAAACTTTATATCATTTGCTAGGCTATTGTTTTGTAATTCAAAATCACATTTCAATTGCTTTTCAGTGTGTTGTACAGTTTTATACTATTGGGGGTCAACTCTTCATGGGTGTTTCATTTTTCTGCACATCTTGTAACTAAGGCACTGGATACTTGTAGAACAGCCTGAGATGACAGAGATGATGCCTCTCTACAAATCAAAGCTTTAAGTCTTGGAAGATAGAGATGGTGTCTCCTGCTGGAGCAAGGTGCAGTTATGTTTACTAAACATTCCCCTATAAGACTCCCCATTGGTAACCCAGGTGTTATTTAGCCCTGTGGATGTTGCCCTGAGACAACGGGGACTCAGGCAACCAGTGAAAAAAGGCTGATACTTGAACTATGGGACTATGACTGTTGATGCAATTAATAAACTGCACTTTGTCTCTCATCTAGGAGTTTCATATCTTCCACTCAAACTCATGAGAAGTGGTGGACTAACTTGTTAGCCCCTTAACAAGGTACATCTCACACCCTTTTCATTTTTTAGATATTCATGATCAATACTAAGGGTATTAAAAATGAAGCTCAACAAATTGAGAGCAGGTACTGGGTACTTCATATGCCAGATAATGTGCTGAAACTCTATTCCAATTCATTTGATAAATATTAATTTTTATAAAGCCAAGAATTATGCTAGGTTGGATGTTAAAAAGTGGTTGAATGAAACACATTTGAGACTTTCTCATCGAGTCGATGGTCCATTTAATTCTCATAACATTGCTGTGAAACAAGAATATCAGTATTTTAGAACTGAGAAAATTGGAGGTTAGAAAAATTAAATAACTTACTCAAGTCATGGCAGTCTCTAGTTAGGCTAGGATTTAAAACCACATCCTAACTGAATAGGTCAGGGTTCTTTCTTTCTTTATTTTTAAGATTTATTTATTAATTTTAGAGAAAGGGGAAGGGAGGGAGAGAAATATTAATATATAGTTGCCTTTCACTTGCCTCCAGCTGGTGAAAAGGAGACCTGGCCTGCAACGGGGTAGGTAACCTAACTGGGAATTGAACCAGTGACCCTTCAGTTTGCAGGCCAGTGCTCAATGCACTGAGCCACACCTCAGAGTTCTTTTTAACATACTACATAACACTTTATTTGAAATTTTATTTTCTTATTTACACTTGAATAAGTGTATTTTAAGCTTATGTGTTGTAAATCTGGCACTTGGATAATATGTAATAAGATGGAATTTACATAGACACATCAGCAGTTAACCTTTTTAAGTAAAAAATATGCATTTATTTGAAATGCTCTGTTAAAATATTCCATATATTGTCCTTTCCCAAAGAGAAGGGATATAGCGATGTTGCAGTAAATAAGTAGTTAAAATCAGACATTTTTTTAACTCTATTTTTTTCTTTTTTTACTTCTTCCAATCAGCATTAGAAACACTGGATTTTGTATTTTTAAAAATTGATGTTGTAATATGGTTATATTATATTTCTACTTAGAAATAAAGAATGTTTTAAGCATCTTGATGGGCAGACCCACATTTAGGTTAGTGGTTTATTTTAAGTACTAAACATATTTTATACTATTAACTTTTTGATATGACTCAAGGATGAATAAAGAGAGGGATTATTGTTTAGTAGTGAAGATCATGGGCTCTGAAGTCAGGAACTATGCATGATATGTCCCTGTCCCCACCACCGACTCAACTTGGGTTTTGGGCAAATCACTTTTCTGTTTCTCAGTTGTCTTTTCTGGAAACATGAACAATAGTTGTACCTGTGGATAAGACTGTTATTGTGGCTTATTTGACTTAATGAACCCCATGTACGCAGCACAGTGCCTGTCACACGGTGTACCAAATAATGTTAGCAGGATTTGTGGCATCATACTGGAGACTCATTGAATAAATGTCTCAGTTAATTCCATAATTTTCAAAGTTATAATTGTTTAAAGTCACTTTGCTCTGAACTCTAAGGTCCAAAGAAATGGTCCTTGACTTTTCTGAGTATTTCTAAGTACAGGGCAGGCATGTCAGTACAATAATGATGATGTCTGACTTATAAAATAAATGTCACCAAACCTCCACTGTAAGCATTTAAGCAAGGTGAGTGGCCTGAAAGAGAATAAAAAATTAGAAGTTTTGGCTCTTATTTCTGGCTCCATTACTGTCTTGCTAGGGCAGAATAAATAAATCACAAATAAATAAACAAATCACTTAACCTTTCTGTATTTCAGTTATAGCAAAATGAGAGTGATAAACTTTTGCTTTTTAAGGGCATCGAAATCATCGGCCAAAAGGTGCTACAAGAATGACAAGTGTTATTAACTTCCCAGCATTTTGGTCTTACTTATGCATACTCTGAATGTTTGCTTTTCATCTGGGGAATTAAATACTTCTCTAACATTGATATGTGGTAGCTGCAAGGAATTAGTGAAATGTGCCAGGCCTCAGATAAAATCAGAGGACAAATAAGTCACGCAGTTAATTATGGAGAAGAATAGATCAGGGAAAGCAAGAATAGCTTCAGCAGAAGTCTCCTGATTGTTGTCCCAAGTGCAGGGTGACAATCTGGGAAGGTGAAAGAGGGAGGGTGGAGGTTAGAGAGAGAAAAGGAAAATGGTTCCTCTGTGTTTTGCAGTCCTCCTTTCCCGGTGCTCTCCTTACACTTTTTCCAGACCCGCAAACCCTTTGCCTGCACAGTGTGCACCCGCTTCAATCAGATTCAAGCTGCTCTGTTTTGCGTTGTTAAGTAATTGCTGTTGCTTGATATGTCTCAAAAACCTATTTTACTCCAAAAGCTATATTCTTTGCCTATTAATTTCCTCCATTATTACTTGTAAATTCATTTTTAAAGTGGAAACACACATCCTTTTATATATGTTGAGAAGTAGGTAAATAAATATATACACACATATTTTTGCTGCATGCAAAAGTGTCAGGGAGTTAAATAAATCCTTATTATTTGGTTATTAATCACCCATTATTATTTTTATGTTCTTAATTATTTTTAAATGATGATGATTTGTAAATTTTGGACTAATTATTGAACTCTGTGGAGCATTGCCATTTTGCTCCTGTTCATAAAGCAGACACAAAAGAGTTACGGTTTGTTGGTCAAATGAGATTTGCTACATTTCTCATAAATCTTTTATTTAATGTGTTTTTGCAGGAAATCAATATTACATTGGTGTAAAATACAGATATAGTTCCCAATACATTTTGTTAAATAGGCTTTACTAGAATTACTTTCATATACATTTTAATATGTCATTATTATTTGAATGTAGGGTTATATTTTCATCTATACGTGAATATGTCTTTTCCTTGGAATGTGCAGATGCCATCAAATTTGTTTGTTTTATGTACATATATTTGTGTATATATAAATATAAAATATATGTACTTTTTTCCAACATTTTTCTGCAACATTCGTTACACCTAAATTTTTTGCTTCATAATAATTCTCTAAGGAAACCCTATAAACACATCAATAAGTTTCAGATATGATGACATATATTCAGGTATTGTTCATGTATTAATATGCTTTCAAAGAAATCTCATAGTACTTCTGACTTTAGATATTTTTATATCAACCCCATAAATATAATGATTAACAATCTGCCTAATTCACTATTCAGCACATGAGATGTAGTATTCTCCTAATTACATAGACCAGTGTGGGAGGATATAACTGCAAAAGAAGATTATGTCATTTGTATTTATTTGGTGCTCCTTTATAGCATTAACTAGAAAATTCAGGCCTGCTATATTGAATACTGAGGAATTTGATTACAAGAGTAGTAGACTCTGACAATGCTGGTTTGAGACAACAGACTCAACTAATTGTCTATCAGCAGTGATTTAGCTGTATCATCCATCTACAACCTTGCTATTGATGGGTGCATTTAAAAGCTGATGAAAATTACTGTTCAATTATCAGGACTTGGAAAATCTACCTGGCACATGCTTTCTTTCTATCCTTTTCTCCCACACTTATTTCTAAGGAAGAGGAAAATAAGTCAAGTTTCTCAAACTTAAAATACAGACTTCCTTTAAAAAGAATATGTTAAAATTAGATTTTATAAATCTATTATCAGGGACAGGCTTCAATTGTATCTGTGTTGTTCTTTTGCTTTGTTTTGTCTTGCATTTTCCATGAACACCATTGATCCTATATTATGTGTCCTACTTTTCGCATTGAAGACAGTATCTCGGTGCTCAGGGTTGTGTTTAAGATTTCCAAGGCTATCTTTTGATTACTGCTCCACTTCTCTCTGTGCTTAGATTCAGATGCGTAATGCTTACTGGAGAGAGTGCTTTAAAATATTAGCTGTGTGAATGTATCTAATATATTACATAAACCTAAGTATGAAAATTCAGATGTTTTTAAAAAGATGATTTGTGCTGCAGAAATTCTGTTACTTATGACAGATCTAATACATGTCCAAAAAATGGTATATTTCATTATCTATCTAAGAATAAAAGGAGTATTTTCACTTAGAGAGGAGAGGATTAAGGCCATCCAAAATTGTATATAATAAATAAGAGTGTGGGGATGAGCTGAGTGCAAAGTCAATCCCATCCTTGTTGCCAGGTTTGATGAAATAAATATTTAATAATTTGGGACATTTACATTCATTCACCACTCAAGTGAGCTTCGCAGAGTGTTTCCCTAAGATTAATATGGTATTTCTGTAAGTTGACAGTTCAATGCACAGGAGTGACTTAAATGATCCTCCATTTTCCCCTGAAGCAAAATTTGCAGTGAGCATATGTAACCGTCTGTGCTCCTGTGTGAATACCAATTGGTGTCATTATGTGCCCAGAGTCTCAAGTTGCATTTACGAGGCCTGATTTTCAGCTGGAGCAGACTCGTATGTACCAGTGTCAGATCTTAACTGTGAGCTTCATAGTTTGATATTGTCTAAGTGATTGGTTCTGTTCTAAGAGCTTCCCTAGTATTCTTATCTAAGTGGAGAAAAAGAGGATACTAAAGGTTTTTTGTGTTTTTCTCCCTAGGACTGTACTTCCAAGAATTGCTTATAGATGGGAGTGAAGAATCAGTAGAAACAGCAATGCAGCAAGGAGGCTAGAACAAAAAAATCATGATGTAGATTCTGAGATTTGATTCAGATATTCAAAGGGCTAATCAGAATAATTTATTTCCAGCAACTGAGAACCATGAGAAAATATACTGAAGAATATCAGGGTTTCTGTTTCCATACCACTTGTCAGTGGTCAATATGTTCGTACATTCTGCATTCTCTAAAGAACCATGATGATTTAACTTTAGCATGAGGTCAGTATTTGATTCCCTGATATCCTATTCAGAGCTAGAAAATCCTAGACAAGTCATTTTCTTATTTTAATCCCATTTCTTGTTATTTCTATGTGTAATACATCCTGTTTTTCTATGATACAATACATCCAAAACTACTACCTAAATGATAAAATGCTACATAAATATAAATGACCAGAATTAATATGTTATCGACCAGTCCTCAGGAAGGCAGACTAGAGGCTTATTTTTTATTTTCTGATACATTTTAATAGCTTCTATAATTTTCTACATACTTTTATGGGAAATATCATCTATAAAAAGTACGAGATGTTAATCACTGATCAGACATTCTTGCTACATGAAAAATATAATTGAGAAATTTTAGAATTGGGGTAATTAAATAAATTCTTTGGCTAATGAAAATATATTAACTATGTATTTTAACACAGATAAGAAATCTTCCCATATCTTTCATGGAGAATATCCATTTTAGCTTGTGTGTGACCTCAGTGGATATTTAAAGGATATATTTAGGATTTGAAGAACATTATTCTCTCAAAATTACTTTTCGCTAAATAGGTGAAATTACGGTTTTCCTTAGATCAAGTAAAGTTATCAGCATCTAAATGGAAAAGTCTTTCAGGTAGTCAGCTCATAGACTATTGTCAAATTTATTCGCAATCACCCACCTAATTCAGCCCAAAAGAATCTTTATCTTTCTTAATATCTTGTTTTAAAATGTTATTGTGAGATCAGTGAGAGAATTATGTGAATATTTGTCTTGTTTTGGCATGTGTTTTACATAAATATATAGATCTTCTTCCAAAGGTGATGGGATCTTATGCAGATTCCATTTTGCTCAAATTTATTTTCCAATAATTTCTTTCCATGCCTATTTAGCAATGAGTAAGTACATATTTCTTGAAAGACAGTAATATCACTATATCTTAAAATATATCCACAAGAAAAAAATTGACAAATAAAATGTTAATTATGAAACTTGGTTGTAATGGTACAAGTTAATTATTATGACATGAATTGGGTATCAGCAGGAGCTGGGATAATTGATGTCAGATAAATGTGGAAACTCCCTAGGATGAACTCAGTCCCAGATGAAGTGCCGACTGGAAAAATATAAAAGCTGTTGTGATGCATGTACTCGTCCCCTGATAAAAGTCGATTAATTCTAAAAGTTGACATTAAGTCAGTAGGGGGAAAATCTATAAAGATCCTTTTACAAAAGTTTGAATGGAAGCAGACTATTTCCTATCATTAAGGTATGAAGAATGCCATTTATTTGGGTGGATAGTTTGCTACTATTCATTAAAGGGTCCATTGAATCTTGCATTCCCCACCTTCCTCCTCACGTAATTGTTTCGTATCCCATGATACAAAGTGTAATTTGTTCTTTTATTTTTTATTGTCTTCTCATTGTATGAAAGTGAAAGCATATGAATTTTAGCCTTTTGTTTCATTATACGCCAAATTTGCAGCACTTCCACTAGCCTGGTTTTGATATTTCATTAATTCTAGAAATAGCAGTGGGTAGCAGAATGTGGCACCGAAATGCAGGAAACAAAGCCAAATATGTCTCATGCTTTTGTTCTCAACATCTGAGTCATTAGCTGTGGAAGGGAAAATCTCCATTTAATGAAACAGGAGATTTTTTTTCATCTCTCTACTTATTGTGTCCCATTTACAAAGTCTTTATTGATTCACTGTGGCAGATAGTAGTTCCAACAGACAAATGGACAAACATTAGCTATGTCATAAACTTTCCAACAATTATTTTTATACTCAGAATTAAGGGATTCAAGTGGATCGAAGAATTGATATTTTGCTCTTCTGGTCTTTTGATTTAAGATGGACACCACACTCAATTTTGTGTCATTTATGTACGCATTTTAGCCTCTTCAGTCTGAATGGTTTGACGTTTCATGAAGAATGTCAAAGGTAGCTCAAACAGTGATGGGAATTGAAGAAAAGGTGTATTCATTAAACCATCTTTCTTATAAAAAAGGAAAATCACCATGATCTCAGTTCATTATAAATCTCTTCTGTGATTATCTCTAGTGGCTTTATGTCTCTTACTTCCTAATAATCAAATAAACTTATTTCCATGCTGTTCCACCTTTGTAGAGAATTTAAGATCATGCCCTAGAACATTGTTTGAGTTTGCAGTTGTCTGTAAACTTGGCTTATTGCATTTTGTTGATTGTTCACGCTTTCATGGTGTCTCTTTTGCTCAGGTCTCAAACATTATTACAACTTCCAGGGACTGTCCAGTATTCTTTTGGTTGCTTTTGTCTTAATTGCATTTATCTTTAATACAGAGTAATAAAAGACATTTCACTGCTGGTGCCTGACAAAATGTTGTTATATATAGACACTACTATAGTGATTTGTTAAAAATGAAATTGGTTTTAAAATTCTGTAAATTATTTCATCTTGCTCCTAGCCTTTTCTAAGCAGATAAATCATATTTACTCACACATCTATACATAGCTGAATCATCTCATAATTGTGCTCATGTTCCTGCACGGACAAAAAGATTACATGATATTCTCTTTTCCTTAACTCATGACCATGTACTTTATGATCTTCCTTGCTTCACATCTTCACCTCCTTCTTTGGAAAAAAATCTTTTGTTGAAAGCTGCTGCTCTTCTATGAGTGCTCTTCCACCTGGGAACTCCCCCATTGAAAGAGCCTTTACG
Source organism: Noctilio leporinus (assembly GCA_004026585.1). Lineage (NCBI taxonomy): Eukaryota > Metazoa > Chordata > Mammalia > Chiroptera > Noctilionidae > Noctilio > Noctilio leporinus. The sequence goes on from PVIW01000120.1 coordinate 97,082, forward strand.
TTGCCTACAGGCTGCCAATTAGTTTCCTTCCATAAGGGCATCTGCTTTTTTTCAGAGAAAAATTTTTGTTGTTGTTATCTATTGGGTTAACTTGAAAGTTGTAGGGTTTTGATGCAAAAAAGAAAAAAATTATAAAATTTTCACTTGAGAAAAAGAAATGTATAATATTATGAAATAAGTCTATTTAAATGGAATGTGGTTTATTACAACATATAGTAACATCTCAGTTATCCAGTTTATTTGGTAAAGTGTCTCATAAATTTTCCAGATAAAAAGGCACTATTTATGTGCCCATTTTTTTTTTTTTTTTTAATATGGAACGCTTCACGAATTTGCGTGTCATCCTAGCGCAGGGGCCGTGCTAATCTTCTCTGTATCGTTCCAATTTTAGTATATGTGCTGCCGAAGCGAGCACTATGTGCCCATTTTTAATATATAAATTTGACACTATTAGATGTACAGCATGTTTTTCTATCTTAGAAAACAAAATATGGTCAGTGTTTTTTAATCATCTTGAGAGTCTTTGTTATAAAAATCAATTGTTCTGTTCTATATTATCCTTGGGGTTCCTGCCCTTTGTGCCCTTGTATTAAATGCCTACAGACAATTGAGGTTTTATCGTTGGTTTGTTTTGGTTTTGCATTGTTCTTCCATGCTAGCTTTCTGTTCTCACTTTGCAAACATCATATCAATTAACAAAACACCAAAGATGTTTGGACATATTAGCACCAAGACCCATGCTGGGAAGTACAATTTGAGAAAAACTTTGAGAACATTTCTTATCCCTGCTTCATTAGCTTTTGTTTGTTTGTTTCTTTTATTCAGATTCTTTTGCCTTTGTACCATTCAGAGGAATACAGTAAGGGAAGAAAGAGAAAAGTTGTGATTGTACAAGAACTGTCCTTAACAAGGACAACAATAGCTTCTCTTTTCAGGGCCAAGAATGTCTAGCTGAAGAATGTAGTTCCTGACTTCTTTGATGCTACTGGAAAACACACAGTGCAAATGTATTTTCCTAGAAGCTTAGAAAATTCTCCTCATTGCAGTGGTCTCTCCTCAAGAGAAATAAGGTCTTTGAGGAGAGCAGCTCTATTTTTTCACAACCTATTGGGTATTGGTGGGCTGACTGGCTGATTGACAAGGTGGCAGAAGGAAAGGGGTGTGCATTAACAAGGAGAAAGGCAGATTAACAAACATCCCTTTGGCAAAAAGGTAGCTCCTCATTCGCTACCCAAGCTACTAAAAGAGTTATGAAAATGGTTGACAAAAAACAGGCTTTCTGTGTTTCGGTTGAGAAATAAAAACATCAAGGTCAGTTCCTCCATTTGAGGGGAAGAAGAAAGAAAGAAAATATGAATATAATGTCAAAACATTTTTTTGGATATGCTATGGTAATATGAGCCATATTTTCTATTGCCTTTTTTTATTATTATTAAATACAACTAGATCTAGTAGTTTGGCAGCCTTTTCTTCTCCCCCCCCCCCCCCCTCCTTTTAACAAAGACAGCACCTTCAGACTCTTTTTATAGCAAGCCTGGAAATCCTGCCAGGTGAAAAAAAAATGTTATTGAAAACCTTTCTCCCCTTATAGGCCCATTTTGACAGGAAATCTTTGAGAGGCAGTAGCAGTGAAGTGCCCAGAGATTTCATCTGTCTTCTTTTGCTTCAGGAAATGCTGAGCACAAGGCTCTCTATTAGGCAAATAGAAGGGAGCACCAAATCTTCTTAACAATCTTCCTTGACTTGCTCCTGGGTTGACAGCTCTCTGTGTCCCAGGCTGTCAGCCAGGCCCAGGATCATATTATGGGTCCCATTGCAAAACTTTCTGACAGTAATTTACAAAAATAACAACAACAACAAAAACTATTGTTCCTGCTTTTTGGCTATATGACTGCTAAATTTTGCAGGGGCTAATCAGAATAAAATCTACGTAAGAAGATATTAATTGGTAGTACTTTTTTTCTCAATGGTTTTGACATAAAATTTCTGTCTGCCTGGGTGTTTTTTCCCTGTCAGATTATGTAATTGGTTAAGTTTCAGCAGTCATTAGATGCCGTGTTATGATATCCAATAGACTGCTGTTTTGAGGTTTTTTTTTTGTCAGATGCCAAATCTAAATTTTAACTAAACCTTTCATAAATCAAAATGCCAGCTTGTAACAACACTATAGAAGTTTAAGCAGATGTACTATGAAAAATAATTAAGATTAGGTAAAATGGATGAAGTTCACAGTGGAAGTTAAAAAATATCTTTAGCTCTGGCTGGTGGCACAGTGGATAAGCCACTGGCCTGCGAACCCAGGGGTCGCTGGTTCGATTCCCCAGCCAGGGCACATGGCCAGGTTTCAGGCCAGTTCTCCAGCCAGTTCCTTGGCTGGAGGCAGGTGGGTGGCGGCCATGCATTGATGTTTCTCTCCCTTTCTTCCTCTTTCCCTGCCCCTCTCTCTAAAAATAAGGAATAAAAAATATATCTTTAGATTTGCTTATGAATTTTCTATTGGTTTAGAATTATATTTAACATTGCCTAGAAATTTGGTACAAATAAAAATGGCTAAATTTAAAAGCGTAAATAAGTTCATGAATAATTCTGACAAAAATTAATAGAAGATGGAATGAATGTGTACCTTATACTATGTGTGAATTAATTATATTGTAGGTTTAAATATTTAAGCAACAGCCTATGTTCAAGAAAATAAAATCAAAGAAATGGGGTATAATTTCTAATACATTCCTAGAAGTACCTTAAATGACAGTGATGTTATTTTGAGTCTAAAAAACCTTAAGTTGTACAAAGGACGATTACTGTTTAACAGTAAGCTTCATATAATTCACATTAGTTAGGCTTATATTTTGGCAATTAACATTTAAAATAGGACGATAAATGCAAGGGATTTATAATTCTAAGACTCTGAAGGTAGAAAATAGAAAGAACATCCTAAATGGTCTCTTAGTCTCTAGTCTTCTCCACAAGTCTAACCACCAAACAGTTATCTCTAGTGATATTCTTAAAAGGCCAGAGGCATTAGGTCACTCCCCATCCAAATGCTTTAACAATTTCTGATACATAAAACTAACACCCATATTTCTCACAGAGCCATGTGGGAATCTTCTTTATCTTGCTCATCCCTGCACTCATCATCTCAACATAAATACCTCCATTATCATGATTTACTCATTCAAGTTAGTCAATGCCTCAATATATTATAATGTTATAAACTAACTGGTTGAGGTAAGTAGATTGCAGTTATAACCTTTTTAGTATTCATGATTCGCAATTTCTCCTTTTTAAAGACTTTCACATTTGTTCAGGCACCTTCTTTCCCATGCAGCCTTTGAGATGCCATGGAAGTTCATACCTGGTTGCAGGAGTGGACATTCTCTGCACACTAGAGCAGTGCCACTCCCCTTAGTGTAGGTGTGGGTGGGCCTGCAATGTGACAAGAGATTTGTTGAGCCAATGAAATGGGGAGGCATTTGTTGGAGGAATTCCTTTTCTGTATGTCTTTTACTTATTTATTTTTAAAAAGATTTTATTCATTATTTTTAGAAAGAAGGGCAGGGAGTTGAGGAAGAAAGGGAGAGAAACATCAATGTATGGTTGCCTTTTGTGTACCTCCAGCCATGGACCCGGCTGGAGACCTGGCTTGCACAAGCTGGTGTTGTGTCCTGACTGAGAATTGAACCAGCGACCTTTGTGTTTGTAGTCTGGTGCCTATCCATCGAGCCACCAGCCAGGTCTTGTATATCTTTTAAAGTATTTCCAAAAGTGACCGATTTTCTGGTGTTCCTAGTGCTTCTGGCTCTGATTAGTATCTTTATTTGCAAAATGGCTCAAAAATCAGAGTGGCACATTCTACAATGCAGAATCAAACATTAAATGTTATTTTTAATAGTTTAAAATCCCTGCATAAAAATTATGAATTTTATATAATTTTTAAATAGTAAGTCATTAGAGATTTTCCCAAGTTATGTAAAGAAAATCTGAAATATAAACTATGGCTATAATTAACATTAATTAATGCGTTTTCTCCTTTGGAACTGAAGGAACTTGTATTTTTTCGGCACAATTGAAAATATGAGATGGCCCTGGCTGGTGTGGCTCAGTGGATTGAGCACTGACCTGTGAACCCAAGTGTCACTGTTCAATTCCCATTCAGGGCACATGCCCAGGTTGCAAGCCAGGTCTCTAGCCAGGTCCGCAGTTGGAGGCAGGTGAAAGGCAACCATACATTGATGTTTCTCTCCCTTTCTTCCTCTCTCCCTCCCCCTCTCTCTAAAAATAATGATTAAAATCTTAAAAAAACAAAATAAAATAATACTAGAGCTCACCTTTTAGTTCCGGAAGGGGAATATAGCATAAGTATAGTTTCTTTTCATTTATCTCAGTGTCTGTTACAGTGCTAGTAAAAAAAGCTTTTAATAGATGCTATTTCACCAGTCAAAGAACAGGAAGGCAACCAGCAGTTGAGGGGTATTTTATATATTTCAGGAGGCTGGTGGCTAATGGAAGCTAATGGCTGGTGAGGAAGAAAGAGGAAACAGAAGCCAGAGTATTACCCTGAGAAGCTATGGTGGCAGGCAGACCTGTGCCCCACAGAACCCCAGAACTCAGTCAGGCTCCAGACACCAGGAGAGAGAACAGGAGCAGGAGCTGGGGCTGAGACGGGGTTTAATTAAAGACCAGTTAATAGAACAAATGAGGTTTTACTTCTTTACCCCACAGCTCGGTTTATCTCTCTGTCTCTCTCTTTCACACACACATACACATATACAATGATACAACTTGGGGAAGGTGAAGGTGACTCACTTATCACAGATGATCATCCAGAAAGGAAAGCACTTCCTACACTGCAATCTCATGGTCACATCACAGCCTCTGTAATGCATCGTGCTGATGGCCAAGCCCACAACATTCCAAACAATTTCACAGTTGCTTCATTCTTAAATAAGTGTTTAACCAGGACTACCTACCAGTCACCTGTAGCATCGAGAGAGACCAAGATAAAAATGGGAATACATACCCCCAAAAAACACAATCTTCATCTGCTAAAAATCTCTCCCTCAGAAATGAAGCATAAAAAAGAAATACTCCGAGAAAGTTAAGGTAACTACATCCATAAAAAAAATAAGTAAAACTATGAAAAAGGACATGAAAGATGAAAAGAAAAGCCTCATAGAAATTAAAATTGTGACTTTCAAAATAAATCCATAGAATTGTAAAAATAGGTAGTCAAGAAAATTAGTTAAAATTTAGAGTGAAATGGTAAGACAGTAGAAAACACAGAGCTACAAATATTCTTTCCAAAAGGCCTAGTATCCAAGTATGAAGATTTCTAGAACTTAAACAAGAAAAAAATTAAATTATTATATAAATATTAAGTGAAATAATCCCAAAACAGAAGGAACCCTGGGGTTCATCAATCATGAGAAAAATTATAGTAATAAACAAATAAATTTAAAAATTTTAAATCAACTAAATACATTGTTGCAAAATTTTAGAACACTAAAAGTAGAAGCTTCTGAAATTTTCCAGAAAGGAAGGCAAGAAAGAAGGAAGGAAGGAAGGAAGGAAGAAAAGAAGGAAGGGACATTTTTTGTTAAAAAATGGGCAACAACCAGAGTCATATCAGATATCATAAATAATGCCACATAGTAGAAAATAAATGGACAAATGTCTTTAAAATTATTAGGAAAAATAATTATAAACCTAGAAAATTTCTAGTGAATCAAATCATGTATGAAGACAAAAAATAATTTAAAAATTTTCCCCAAAGATTCTATTTATAATTTTTAGAGAGAGGGGAAGGGAGAGAGACAGGGAGAGAGATATCAATGTATGGTTGCCTTTCATCTGCCCCCAGCTATGGACTGGGCTGGAGACCTGGCTTGCAACCTGGTTATGTGCCCTGGCTGGGAATTGAACCAGTGACCTTTAGATTTGCAGACTGGCGCCTTAACCACTGTGCCACCAGCCAGGACCAAAAAAAAAAAAAAAAAAAAAAGAACTTTTAAACACTTATTTCCTATGCATAATTTCTTAGAAGTTTAATGAAAGATGTGCTACAGCATGGTATGGGATTAAATAAATAATAAAGTTATGGATCCAATAAAAGACAGGTCTAAATCATCAGATTTATAAAGGGATTTCCCAGAACCACAGATAACAGTCCTAGATTAGTACAAGAAGGTGAAGGGCTTCAGGGGAAAACTGGAGAAACAAGAGGGCAGCAAGGAAAGGAGAGATTAGTGCACTGATGGTATACACAGTTCAGAACATAATAAACAAATAATTAAAAAATAAAAATATGTATGTTGGTACGGATGAGTAAAGGGATTAGAAATTTTAGGAAAATCAGCATATTAGATAAGAAACATAATGCATATCACCTATTGACATAATGAACACTATATATACCACCATATGCCTCAACATGTACATCAGTGCTTTGGCACAAAGGAAAAATCCTATTGAAGAATTTCGGGAAGGAAGATCAGAAGGAGGAAGAGAGGAAGGGAGGAAGAAGAGGGAGGAATAGAAGAAGGCAAGGGCCATAATAATGAAAATTTATTGATTTTCAACATCTAATTCAATGAAGACAATTCAGTAGTCATAAAGTGACTGAATTAAATGTAAAAATTACCAATCTTATAAACGTGGAAGTACATATGAAACTGGAAAAGCCAGAGTTCATGCTGCCTGTCATCTACCAGTCCCAATAAGCAGAGACAGGGATTGAATCTTTATGGGCACTTTATTCAGATGGTTGGGGATCTGAGAAGACATCAGATTTGCACCCTAACAGACTGGCTTACATTCCATTATAAATGGGCCCTTTTTATAGGGAGAAAAAGTTGCAGGCCAGGGGTTTGGAATTCAGGGAAAAAGTTAATCAGGTGAAAGCTGCAGCATTCTTTCATCTGTGTCCTGGGTGCAGGTTTGTGTGTCCTGGGTGGTAGTCACCTCGCCCTGGATTATAGTGGCTCAGATATCATCTTGATTGCTTGCAGTCCCCCTGAGGCACAGAGGTGGAACTGCTTACAGTCTCCTGGAGTCAAAATAGGTCATTCCTCCCGTTCCTGAAACAATAGCTTTTTACATACAATGTTGATTACTACGGATATTAGCTGTTAGCTAAAACTAAAATTTTCCGACGTTTGAGTCCTCCACCACATAAGTGTCATGATGCTAGGCAGAAGGACAAGCAATTTCAAACTTCCTGGTTTTCCTTCTTTATTTTTTATTGCTGATACCACTGCAGATGTCCTCATTTTCCTCACCTTTGCTCACCCTCCTCTTAGTCCCCACTTCCCCTTCTCTCTGCCACTGCCACACTGCTGTCTACATGCATGGGTTATACATATATGCTTTTTGGCTAATCTTCACCTAAACTTATTAATTGTTTATTTCTGGAATATTTATTTACAGATCACAGTTGACCTTGGGTAACTGAAACTGCAGAAAGCAAGACTGTGTCATCAGACTAAAGGGGTTTGATTGCCTGCATGCATCAAAGCCCAATCAAATGCAGATAGAAGTTTGGCACCAAGAAAGTAAGGGTTTATTAATTAAGGAATGATGGCCAGACTGGAGTCCTTAGTAAGATACTGCTCGAAGAGCTGGCTCCAGATGGCTTCCAATGAATAAGTTATATAGGGGGAAAATCATTAATCATGACAGCTAAAGAAGTTGGAGCCATGGGCTCTACTGATTTGGTTGGGGCCTGGGTAAGGAGTAGTTAATCACTCCTATATCAGGTCTTGGGGTCAGGTTTCAGGAGGGTGTGAGGGTGTGGTTGGCTGGGTTGGTATGCTTTCATTGGCCTGAGGCTGAAACACAGCTGAACCCAAAATGTTATCTTTAACATTGTTGTCAACCCACCTGAGACTTTCTTAAGACAGTTTGATCCCAACCAGAATCTGATGTCCTAAGGACTTAATAATTAAGGAAGCAAGCGGACACCTGGGAAAAAGGGTGACATTAAAGAAATAAGAAATGGAGGTTCTGCCCACTTATAACCTCACAAGGGGAGACAACTGTACATGTCTGTATATGATGTTTTCTTTTGAACTGACTTGCTTATGATTTTCTTAGGCCCCATAAAAACTGAAAACTGGAGGAAGTCTAAAATGTTATCTGGCTTCTTGACCATTAATTTCCTTCCCCTGTAATTAAGCCTGTCATTTACTAGACACATCAAAAGCAAAACAAAACAAAATGAAATTAACTTATTGAACAATAAATGTGCAAATTTGGTTTAAAAAATGAGTTTACCTTCAAACTTCAAATCTATATTAACAAATAAAAAGCAATCAATCTTGTGTTAACTGAATTAGCCTGTCAGGCTTTGTGTGCCAGATCATTGATATTGTTCACTTTATATATATACCTGAGGAAGTCTGAGAACTACCTTTTCCAATAGCCATTGCCAGCATATTCCAAATTAGTTCTAAAGGGATTCTAAAGGGAATCACTCAGGAGATATTTGTAAGGAAAAGCAAAGTCAGAAGACATGTTATTGCTTCTCTGGCAGTAGTTGACAGATTTGTGACTTTTCACATGTGGAATTTTGCAACAGCTTTTGTGTGTTTCATTTTTGAACCTGTCTCATTTCTGAAAGCAACTGTGATCATCACTGGCAATTTCATGAAACTGCTTCAGCTTCTGAAAAGCTTAGTTGCAAGTTGGTAATTATTAGCATCTTTACCTGGCATGTACTCTAGTCACTAGCGCTTTTTGTTTTCAATTCCTATTTTGAAACAGTTTCAAACTTCTAGAAAGTTGTAAAAATAGTGCAACAAACCCCTATGTACTCTTCACCTACAGATCCCATTCAAGCTTCAACAATATTCCTAATGATGTATTTTATGACAAAAGGGTTATGCACGTCATCTGGTTGTATTTCTAGTTTCTTTCCTTCTGGATCAGGGCCTTAGTCTTTCATTTTCTTGACCTTTACATTTCTGAAGATTACAGGGTAGCAGTTTTGTAGAATGTTCCTCAATTGGATTTGCCTGATGCCTCTTCGTGATTAGACCCAGGTTGTGCAATATTGGCAGGAATAGCACAGAAGCAATGCAGGTGTTCTCTTAACATTCTATCTGGTAGGATACAGTGTTGATTTGTTCCCTTATGAGTGGTTTAAATTTGGATCACCAGGTTAAGGTTTTGAATACCAGGATTCTCTACTGTAAAATTGTTTTTCTCTTTTCCTTGTAAATAAGAAATGTTTCCTGTGGAAATACTTGAGATGAAATAAATAGTTCTTTTTTCATTCTACTTTCACCCAATTATTTTAGAACCCATTGATATTTCATGTCTAAATTAGTACTGTGATGATCATAAAATGAGATTTTCTAATTTAATCATTTCTTCTAGATTTATTGGTTGACATTACTGTAAGGAACAACTTTTTTTTGCTTCCCCCCTTATTTATCCAAATGAATTCCAAGTCTTCTATTTTATTCAATAAATTAGGATCCATTATTATCATTTATTTTGAGGTTTATACTTCTTAGATTTGGCCAGTGGAAGCCCCTTCAAGCTAGTTTTTTTCTCCTTTTGATTTGCCTTCACAAGTTTTTTTTTTTTTTTAAATTTGAGTATTTCATTATTCATTTGCCTCCTTCATTATTACCAAGCACATTTTTTGTTCTCCAAATTCAATCCTAGAATCTCCTATTTCTTGAGCAGCCCTCGTTCATTTTAGTAAAAAGTTATATTTAGAGACCAAGTTGTGGGTGCTGGGAATGTTTATTGTTACTGAGGTGTTCTATCCAGAAATTCTTACTGGACAGGGCTAGGAAGACTATTTATATACATGTACACCAACCCACATACACACAGAACACAGCACACTCACTCATTTGTGTCTTTACTTTTACATCCATCTGTTTACTGATCATCTCTCTCATCTATCCATCTATTGTATCTATTCATGTTAAAAACCATTAGTTTACAATGGTTTACATTAGCTACACTTGAATCAACCAGCACAGAATTTATCTTAGGCTTCCTCATTTCTACATTTATACCTTCCTTCTCCCTCAGTGAGAAATCTGCTCCCATTACTCTCAATACATTTGCTTACTTGCTTAATTCCCTCAGTGTGGCTAATCACTGGGCATGCAAGACTGACTGCCCTTCTCCAACTCATCAGCTTCTCATAGACTTCCATCACTGGGATATTCCTGCCATCCTGCTCCAACATGCTGCTCTAATGTAAACCTTGTGCAAACTATTATTAGTGGCTGCCTCCAGACTGTCCTGACCAGTGTGACTTAGTTGGTTGGGCCTTGTCCTGCAAATTGAAAGGTTGCCAGTTCCATTCTTGTTGGGGCACATACCTGGGTTGTGGGTTTGGTCCGCGGTTGGGGTGCATACAAAAGGCAACCACTCTGAATGTTCTCTGTCACTCGGATGTTTTTCTCCCTCTTTTTCTTACTCCCTTTCCCTCTCTGTAAGTAAATAAATAAATAAACAAACAAATAAAAAGTGTACAATAATAGTCTGTCCCAAGATACCATCCTCCCACAGATAACCCTAGCCTAGTATCATTTAGAGAAGAGAAAAGGGCTGAGTGGCTCTGGGCATGTTTTTCATATTTTCTAATACATAGTTTTAAACCTAAACCCCTATATTAAATATCCTTCTGCTTGATATACCTAGAATGATTTTTGTTTCCTTAACCATATCTAATCATTAAACTTTGTATATAAATGTATATATAAAAATTTCTACTGCATTGTGGGTTTTGCTTACCAAATGGGCACAACTGTTTGTTCATGTAAGAAAAAAAAAAGTGTATGCGTAAATAAAAAGAAAAATCTTGACTAAATTTTTTAACTGAAATTGAAAAATTTTAGAAATTTTGGAATTTTAAAGATAAAATATTTGAAGAATTCTGATTATAAATGTTGCTATTACTAACCTGGCAAATGCTCAAACATTTTGTTACATGTTTTTTACTTATAGTACTCAGTTGGTACTTAAAATTTTGTCTTGCTAAGTTGGTTCAGGGACAGAGATATATAGAGAATATCAGACTGTTTTAACTGTTAGAGATTTATCAAAAACATGAAGTCCTGAGAAATATCAGGTGACAAATTTTAGATTATTTTACTGAGTATCTTTTTATTAGTATTGAATGAATGCTGAGTGTTATTTTATTTTCAAAGAATGGTGTCTAGAATAAAATTTTCTGCCAGGAAAAAAAAAATTGTGACTATATTAAAGAACATATTCATTATCTGCATGTCAGAATTTAACTAGCTGGAGGCACAAGCTTTACATTGTGTGAAAGAAAGCCTTTTCCCAGTCCTGCACTTATAACCTTCTATCTGTTCATCTTGTGCCACATGGCAGGCGAAAAATGTAACTTGAGAAAAAAGAAACTTCTGCTTTGAAATATTTCTGCTAAGCAAAGTTTGTTCATCTGAAATATTTCCTCCAAAGGAATAAGGCCCCCAGCAGTACCTCTGTAACTTTCTCTAGTGGTTTTAAAATCCTCAGGGTTTCATTTTTTAAAATTGTTTTACTAATTTTTTGGTTGTTTGTTTAATTAAATAGTGGTGGAGTATGCTCATGTCCCATTCACAGTGGCTAAATGTTAGGGTTACAAAATTGAGAAGCAGTGGCCTCTGTTCACAAGGGCTTTACTATCTATGGAAGAGTCAATGATCATGGTGGCCTTTGGGAGTCATACCTGTGCTATATCAAGGTCAAATCCCATTCTGCATTTAGCTAATCCCAGGCTGTTACTGAAGGGCAGAGGCTGTTTAGAATTTGTCTGCGGGGCAAATGTGGATTTGTTTAAATCAACAAAAGGCCTAAGGCTGGGGCGCCTGGGTACAGGGTACCCCTCGAGTCTACTCCCTCCCTAGTCTCTCCCATATTCAGATCAATTTTGCCTACTTTTTTTCTATATTCAAAATTTTATCTCCATAAATTCTCCAAGCTGGAACACCACATTACATTAATCACTGGGGTTTTAAAATGCTAAAATTAGAAGAAAACCCATGTATCCAGTTGAGTCATTTGAAAAATATATCTCATGCTTTGTAAAATTAAATATAAAATTAAAGAAAACCACCGGATAAAGTACAGTGAGCTTTCCCAATCCTACTACATGTGAATGAAAGCTGGGCTCTGTAATGAACCTGACAAGCTCAGGAGGCCCACAGCAGGCCTGGCAAGATCAGGGAAGGGAAGGGAAGGAACCACACAGGATGGTCTGATCACAAAGTCCTAACTGGGCAGGTCATAGCAGGCAGTCATTGTCTCAGGCCTATAGCTTCCTTAACAAAAGTCAACCTACCTCAAGGGAGGCTTTTTTATTTTTCCTGTGCATCTAGGATAACGTACCTTTGAAATGTTAGAAGAGTTTTCTTTTCTAGACCCCTTGAAGGCACAGCTGCAGGCATCAGGGCGTAAGACCACCAGAAGAAGAGACCACAGACCCCTCATTTTTATCTTGTTTTCTGTGTACCATCTCTGAGTGTTATCAATGTTAATTATTAACTATTCTGTACCCACCACGGTAAAAGAACTCTGCTTCTCCATATTGCTTTTTATCTAATTTTAGAGATTTCTCTGCTTTGCTTTCTCTTGCTTCCTTAATCTACCGCCAATGAATTTCTCGTACCTTCCTTACATATCCTCCTTTGATCGTAAATGCATAAAAAGAAATGCAAAGACTGGCATTCTCCAGAGCATTTTCTCAATCCATTGAGATCTTGCTTTTGGGCATGTCTTCAAAAACTTGGTTCAAATATACTCATAAAATTTTTCTATAGGTTTGGATGTTCTTTCATCAACATATGTATATACATCAAATTAAGAATTTAAAAAATGTTTGACTTATGTGTATAAATATATAATTTGTATACTTGAATTCATTGTTGATAAAGTCTATCATAGGCATATTTAAAATAAAGAAAAGAAAAATATCAGGGCCAATTTTAAGCCAATACATTAAATAGAATGAGATAATCTGAGTTATTTATTTTGATTCAGTAAATATTTATTGGTAGATTCTGATACTCTTGATACAGTGCTAGGTATTAAGATAGCTATGAAATAAATCTAAAAATACTGTGACCTGGAGCCTCAGATGTTTTCAGTCAATAATTGGAGATATGGAAGCAGGGGATTTACGCAGATCAGTATAACACAAACTAGCAGCTTTTATAAATGCATTTCCTTTTAGTGGATGGAAAGTAGTATTTCCTCTGCTATTGCAGCTCCTCTCAGAACCTGAATTGACACCTTAATACATAGGATATCTATGGCCACTGTGAAATAATTTCAAGACACAAAAAGCACTTGAGACATTTGAGACTTGGTAGTGATATGCTGGAGCAACTCTTCCCAAAAGATACTCAAAGGGGGATGTAGTCAATGCTGGGAAGGAGAAACTAAGAAAAGTATTTCATGGTCAGTGAGTTTGAAAAATGTTGGATTAATTAAAATCAAACCAATTTCTTTCCTGCATCAGAAATTTTCAAGAGGGACTATATATGCTGGGGCACATTTTAGGAAATTCTGTGCTACTGAACTAAGCAGAATTAGCAGGCAAAACAGCAACCTAAAATAAAAAATCATTTAACTGCTTTGATTTCCTGTGCTCTTTTTAAACATCTAACTCAAATGTTGCTTGTAGCTGAGCCAATATCAATCCATATTTTCTGTTGCCACATTTAAACACTGGAAGCAAATGCATCAAAATGCTGGGTATCTTTTTATCCCTTACAGATGTCCTTGCTCCCTAGTAAAGAAACCACTGGAATGCTGCCATTTTAATTAGGCTTAGCGACCAAAGAGCCTTAATCTGCCGTTGAGACGTATATTTGCCTGTTTTATTAAAGCTGGGGGGAGATGGAAGGGAGTTTTAAGTTTATAGAAATTATGTAATAACACAAACAAACTTATTCCAAGACAATTTTATAACCTAGAGTGGATTGAAAATACAATTGGTGATTCTGAGGCTGTTGCCAAAATAAAGAACAGTTTTATTTTACATTATTTTTAATTACCAGGTTTTTTTTTTTAAACCATTATTAGAGTGATTATTTCTTGGAACAGTGTCAGACTGTATAATTTTCATGTTAAAAAGAATCTCCTAGTCATATACCAGATACGTCTATTAGCATAAATATCACAAGCCCTTAATTAAGGAGAAATGAAATTGGGAAAGCAGCCTTTATAAGTGCTATTAGCTTGCTATAATATCATATTTCTCTGACTTATTTTAAGTAAATTAGTGAAAGGACTTTTAAAATTGTTTCTACCTCTTTCTTTACATGATTTCTTTAAAATACATTTAGAATATATTTAGTCAGAATTACTGTATGTTTACAGATTTTTTTTTTTTTTTTTTTGGTGTTACACTTTGATATAATAAATATTTATTTAAAAGCACAAGAAATGGGAAGTGTGTCCTAAGCATGTATACAAAAGACAACTTAAAATAAATGAGCCTAATGCCTCGTTTGGAGCAGGTACATCATATTAATACTCAGCTCCTGCTTTTAAAACAATCCTGCATGTATGATTTCATCAATGTGCTAATGTACGAGTAACGACAGAGCATGCAGTGGTGCTGAGGGGGCTGGGCCACGGCTCGGCTGCCTGGAATGAAACCCTGGTTTCACCACTTGCTGGATGTGGGTCTCTGGAAAATCTTAACCTCTCTGTGCCTCATTTTCTTCATCTGGAAGGTTGACATGATAATTGCATCAGGTTTAAGTGAGTTAATACTTAAGTTAACACTGAACTGTTCTAGGTATGAAGTCCCGAGAACGACCCCTGGCACACAGTTATCATTAAATACATTTTGTTTGCCTCCACAAGCCTAAATTTTATTTCCAGAGTAGTTAGTCTCACCTTAAAATGTTCAATTTAGTGCTCGCTTCAGCGGCACGTGTACTAAAAATTTCAATTTAATCTCTTTCCTTTAACTGCTATTGTGCCTTTGGGTATTATTAATTAAAGTTCCAGTAAGAATCAGTAAGACATTGGCGACAGCACACTCTTTAAGGTTTCAAATTGCAATTTCACATGAATGTTGGGTCTAAAAGTAGCAAAGTCTCCATGAAAGTTTAATAAAGTAAAAATATCATGCTCTACTTCTAAACAAACTATTGAGGTAAAAGCTAGTTTTTTTAAAGATAATTTTTTAAATATTTATTTGTTATTTTTAGAGAGAGGGGAAGGGAGAGAGGTCAGAGAGGGAGAGAGACATCAACGTATGGTTGCCTTTCGCCATAGAGTTGGCTGGAGACCTGGCTGGCAACCTGGTTATGTGTGCTGTGGTTGGGAATTGAACCAGCAACCTTTGGGTTCACAGGACAGCACCTTATCTACTGCTCCACCAGCCAGGTATAGATAGTTTTTACCTAAGAGAGATTGTCAAAGGAAACTTCAGGCCAATGTTGTACTGAACAGATGAAACTTTTCCAGTTAATACTGCCATGAACAAATACCTGAATCTAAAGGTACAAATCTAACACTATGCATCCCCTTTTTCAAAAAAGACTTCAGAGCACTTAGCATAGTGTCCTCCTCATATTAATTGGGGATTTTTTTACACAAAATTATAAAATATTAGTTAAATTGAAATTTCAGTTTGACATTAAAATAAAACACTGGAAAGCAGGTATTTAAAATATCATCTTAAGCCCTGGCTGGTGGCACAGTGGTTAAGGCACCGGCCTGTGAACCCAAAGGTCACTGGTTCGATTCCCCAGCCAGGACACATAATGAAGTTGCAAGCCAGGTCTCCACCCAGGTCTGTAGCTGGAGGCAGGTAAAAGGCAACCATACATTGATGTCTCTCTCCCTCTCTACCTTTCTGGCTTCCCCTCTCTAAAAACAAATAAAATCTTTAAAAAATATATCATCTTTGCCAATGGGTGAAATATCCAGTGTCTTTAAGATTTGGGGTGTAAAGCCAGGTTTTTCTTGATTTGTCTTCACTGTACTTGTTGTACCCTTATTCCCAGTTGCTAAATAAGATTCATTAACCTTTTCAAGCCTGACCTCATTCTTTGCATGGAATTTATCTTGAATCTCTACCTTAATTTATTAACTTGCCTTCCTTAGTATTTTTAGAGGGTACCTTTTGAATCATCTTTCCAGTCACACACTAATAGCTGAACTTTTCTACAGGAGCTACTCTCCATCCAAGAGTGAACCACTATCAGTTGCAATACAGTCAATGACACCAGCCTGATTATAGCTTATTAGCATGGAGATGTTCACCTGTTTCATGTAATATTTTCTTATTCTTAGGGAATTGGAACTGAAGTGAAGGCTTTGATTGTGAATGTACCTTACATTGAAAGTTAAAATTTTGGGGTGCCACTCCATCATGTGGAGTGAATTGCTGGGAAGAAACTATAAGGAAAAGCCTGAAGCCAACAGTCCAGAAAGAATAAAATTGTTGTCAATCAATGGTTGTTGGCTCCTATTCAACCCCAACAGCAGTCCCCAATTTGAGGTGCAGTGAAGAAGGAAACTACTCAGTTTAAACAGCTCAATTGTGACATAACATGGCTGTGAGAACAGCATGCCTGTGGAATAGTTCTCAGTGATGTTACAGCTCAATTCTGAGGTAGTAGGTATGGCTGGTGGTCCTGGTTCCAGGCCTGGTCAGTTTTGCCCATCTCTACTCTCCTTGCTCTGTTGTGTTCTGCTGTGCTCTGCTCCAATGAGACATCTTCAATGTTTCCATTCCAACTGGGAAATGCAATCTTTCGTCCTTGGTGTAAAGGACGAAATGCTCTGAGCCAGAGTGGAGCTGATTTATATAAACAGATATCCTTGCCCAAGCCCCTGACTGGGCTACTCTTATACAAATAAGGACTCCAAATCCTTGAAGTTTGATTGGTCTAAAAGATGGTCCTGATTGGTCAGGAGACCTTCTCTGATTGGTCAATGAAGATGCTGATGGAGGATAGAGCTACACAGCTCAAATTGGACAGGGAAAGTATCAGTCCTATTGGTTGAAATACAATTCCAGGCACTGCTTTGTAAGATTGGTGCAGAGAGCAGAAATACAGTACAGGCAGGCAGTTCAGTTCAGGAGGTAGACAGTTTAGTGCAGCTTCTCCCTGAATTGCAATTTGCATGAGAAGCCCTTGTATAGAAATGATTCATAGGCTTTTTTTTTTTTTTTTTAAACTATAACTGTGTTAGCCATCAGAGGCCCTTCTTGGTAGATTTCTTTTTTCTCAGGGTACACAATGTAAGCCGCAGAGTGAAGTAATAGCCTTATAACTCCCAGCTCATTCAGCTCAACTCTGAGGTTTGTGTCTATTCTTGCCTTTGGGATCTGGGATACATCCTTTCCTTTTTTGAAAAATTCTGTTTTGCTAGTGATGAAAGAGCCAAGGAGAAATTTTGAGAAAGCCAGGCTCTTTATATTTCTAAAATATTTTCTATGACTATGGTTATGTCTGGCCTAGTACTATAAGAATGGAAACTTGAGTTTTATCATAAGGCCCAACAGACATAGATACAAAATAAAAATAACAATCCTTAATACTCAGGTATTTAAGGTTTACAGAACAAATATCCATACATAGGTAGCCATCAAGAGTAGTATCAATAGTTAAAAACAATTTGTATAATTAAAATTTCAAGCAATGATTTATTCAAATTATAGATGAACTCCACAAAAGCCTTGTACTTTCAAAAATAATACTCACCTTTCAGGTCACCAAGTCCTTTGATTTATCTTTGAACACAGTAAGGATTATCAGATTTAGCAAATAAAAATATAGGCCACTGAGTTAAATTTGAAATTCAGATTACAGATACTAATTTTTAAGTGATATATATATATATATATATATTTTAAATTTTATTATATTATTTTTAGAAGAGGGGAACAGAGAGAGGCAGAGAGGGAGAGAGACATCAATGTATGGTTGTCTTTCAACTGCCTCCAGCCACAGAGCTGGCTGGAGACCTGGCTTGCAACCTGGTTATGTGCCCTGGCTGGGGAATTGAACCAGCAACCTTTGGGTTTGCAGGCCAGCGCCTTATTCACTGTGCCACCAGCCAGGACTAGATACTAATTTTTAGTGTACCTATGTCTTGTATATATGTGTGTGCATATATAAAATAACTATAAAAGTTATTTGTTCTTTATTTAAAAATCAAATTTAACTGGGCATCTGCATTTAAGCTGGCAATTCTTAAGTACAGTAAATGATATGCAGTATAGGCATAGGGAGAATAATTTTATTTTTCCAATATATATTTTTAGTAGTAAGACTTGTCACTTGGCAATTAAATCAGCCATGATGCAAAATGGAAACTTCTATCAAAATGTTCTTTCTATTAATTGTATAGCTGTGTTAACTGTAGATATGTGATTGGTTTGTTTTGAGGCTTACTCAATTCCTCTTGTCGGGAGTATTGGGAAATGAAAAGCCTCTATAGGTTTATTTAATTTCAGTAATTTAAAATTTTTCTAGAAGTAATAACAACACAAAAACCAATATTTTAAAAGGGGACTCATTTTCCTTGTGAAAGAGTGTAGGATATTAAAAGAGAACAGAAATAACAAGGGAAGAAAGTAAAACTAAAACATAAAGACAAGATAAGATGATTCTGAAAAGAAAAATATTCAGATTTACTTATTTATTATTTAGAGTTTCTTAAGCTGTTACTTTTGGGGGGTGGGGTAGGGTGAAAAGGGAGCTGTATTGTTGCTTTGGCAAGTCCAAATTGAATTAAATCCAAAGCAAATGTAATAGTTTGGGCAGAAATTGGTAATAGTGATTTGACCAAAAAAAAAAAAAAAAAAAGGTTAACTAGTATATAGTCACAAAAATTGATGCTGCTTTTGGTTAGAATAAATTCTAATTAAACAGATTTATATTATATCCCATTGATCTTTTGCTTCCTGAAAATGCTTTCATTCTCCCATGTTTCCCTTCTACAGAAAATAACATAGCATAAAGAATGGAGAATACTATGTCCAGGGAGGCTTGATTCAAAAACAGCAGCCAGGAAAGGTAAAAATAAATAAATAAATAAAATAAGGAATTCTATTTTACTGTGTAGGATTTGGGCCTCTTGGGGAACAGGTGGTGTGGCATGATGATGGGAAATATCGTTTGTAAATGCTACCCTTAATAAGAATCAAGGCTGTAGAAGTTAATCAAGTATCATTTAGTATGCTGAGTTGTGTTTTAGGGAATGAAATTTATCTTCCTGAATCCATGTGATAATGATAGTGAGGAATATAATTTAATCAAGATAGAGAAGATCAAAAAAGGGGATGGATGTAATACAACAACAATAAAATTAAAAAAATAAAAGAGAAGATCATTGTAGTTCGAACTCAAGAATGCTGTATATTCAACAATAGTATAAATATTTAAGCATAACTTCTATTTCAAATATTTCACTGATAAAATAAGGCATTGCAATCTTAGATATAATTGAAACATTTTCTCAACAAAAGTGGAAGCTCCATAAAGAAAAATTCCAGTAACGTCATTTGCTTTCAGTGCATGCTGAAATCTCCTTGTGGTAGCTCTTGGAAATAGCTTTTTTTTTTTTTTTTTTTTTTTCATTAGAACAGGGAATATAGGTGTCTTGCTGACTACATTGCTCTTTCTGATGTCTGAAGTACCCACCCACTATGTCAAACTCTCCAGTACTAATATGTAGGTCCTTTTAAACCAGTAGGTTACACATCAAACTTCAGGTTTGAAGCTCTGGAAGATTCTCTAGGATCACAGGTTAAAATCTCCCTGGGTCCAATGCAACCTTTCATTCTTCCAGAAGGGATAAATCAATCAGCACTTACTTCACTGTGTTAGGGTGTTTCAGATGAGAACTTATAAACTTAGACTCCTTTGCTTTGTAATGACATTAAAGATCTCATGGGGTGTTTGTTCTAAGGTTTGGAGACCTTCCTAAAACCTTGAGTAATTTTTGCTTATACTTGAAGTCTGCACTGTGAGAGGCTTGACCGCTCTTACACATTATTAAGGTTTTGTGTACCTTATTAAGTTATGAAAATTAGATTCAGCTTCAGAAGGTACTTGCAGAATTAACATGATCTGGAATCAAGGATTATCGTGTACGTGGTATGATTTGAACATTACAGCAGTCCTGTTTTCATCTAGTGTGTGTCACCTAAGAGTTTTTATATACCTTTCAGTAAAATAGCATGACAATTGAGCCAACGTCTGTGTTTTTAATAAGCCACAGCCTATTGGTGTGAGACTCAATTCTAGAGTAATGTCATATAACACATTTAGGCCCCTCGTGGCTTCTTTGTGGCTAAGGCCCCAAAGACTTCTTGAAGACTTTAATAAAGTTACTCTCATTGCCCTATGTCTGATCGAGTCTGCCTGGATTACCCCCTGCCCTGCACTATATTATAAACATTCATCTTTTGACTTCAGTTCCTCTTTTCATGATTTTTTTTTCTTTATTGCTTTTAAACTGCCATTCCCTCCATTGTTTATGATTAGTTGATCTTTCCAGCAAACAAATAAACAAGGGAAAGAGTGAAGGAGAAGCATGTGGATGTATAAACTTGGGTAAAGGAAACAAATGCTCATAATCAGCATTCAGATACTGCCCTTGATGATTTTAGAGTTCGTTTTAGAAATCACTGAGTGCTATCTATAATGCTTTGTGTCACATACTTTTGCTTCATTTTTCCTTGTTTGATTGAAAGCCACTTAGAGGGTTCATTTTTATTTCATTGTGAAGCATGATCCTCTGGGATTGTTCCATCAGAAAAATTTCCACACCCCACTCACAAACCCCCATAGGGAGGTTGTCCTGTTGGAAACACCCAAAGAATTGTGGGAAGGTATAGAAAAAACATGCCGTTATATATATTTAAGTTTACATGAAATTACCTGAGGAAATTTATTTTATGTATAAAAGCCAAACTTACCCCATCTCTAAACTATTTGAATAATTCCTCCTGGAATATCTTTTACAAACCCCAAATGGAGTTATTTCTTCTATTCTATTCATTTCCTCCTACCTTTGCAGCATGGAAACCTCTTCTTTTCCCTTCATGTATAATTATAATTAATTTCATAAGCTTCTTCCAGCTTGAGAATTTAATTTTTATTTTAACAGCAGTTAATAGCTTTGTAATACAGCAAATAAAAGGAGTAGCTCCTATGGATGGGGATGCTACATTTTTACATATGAAAATGAATCTCCCCTTTGTGTTTAGTATAACCTATGTGTTATGCTGGAAATTCTAATATCATCTCATTCATCAGCCAGCTTGCTTAGTCTCCTTTGTCTAACTGGTTCATTTTCCTCTAAATCACTTGCTGATAGAACATAATTATTACTATAGTATTTTGCTCTTTCGTTTTTGCTTTTCTTTGAAAAATAGTATAATTGAGATGGGTAAATAATACAGCTTGTCATTTCATTTAAATGCTGGGTTCTAAGTAATAGCATAATATTTTGGATTTCTATGGTTTGGATTAACATCAAACAGATACAGACATGTACAACACACATACACACTTCATGAGACAAAGATCTTTAGTGTTTTATTTATTGCTTTATCTCTTGGTCCTAAATCAGTGTCCAACACACAACTAGCAAATATTTGTTGAACAAATAAAATTACAAATTAATTAATACAAATTAATTAATTAATCCATATACAGTTTTATACATGTATTAAAATATTTGAATGTTTCATATTTCAAAAATAAATGTTTGCAGTCAGTTTGTTGAGTTAGAACAAGACATGATAAAAATCCATGTCAACTAATTTTCAATGACTAGCGTTTTGTGCCTTTTAAGTGAATCATTCTCTCAAGTTTACAATAGTTTCAAGGTAAACTCTTTCTTTCTTTTTTTTTTAAATTTTATTGTTGTATTACATCCATCCCCTTTTTGCTTCCCTCTGTCCCCCTCCCCACCCACCCATTCTCCCCAAAGTCAATCCCACCTGTTGTTCATGTCCATGATTCCTTTATACTAGGTTCTTGTCTAAACTGCTCCCCTTTCTTGCCTCTGCCTCCCCCCTCCCCCCAATCCTCTTCCCCCTGACCACTGAAGGCTTATTCACTGTATCCATATATTTGGTTCTGTTTTGCTTATTGTTAGTTTTGTTCATTATTGTCTTGTAAA
>PVIW01000120.1:119321-162518 GCA_004026585.1 Noctilio leporinus
TTCACTAAGCATAATACTCTCCAGTTCCATCCATGTTGTTGCAAAGGGTACAAGTTCCTTCTTTCTTTCTGCTATATAGAATTCCATTGTGTAAATGTACCAAAGTTTTTTGATCCAATCATCCACTGATGGGCACTTAGGCTGTTTCTAGCACTTGGCTATTGTAAATAGTGCTGCTATGAACATAGGTGTACATAGGCTCTTATGAATTGGTGTTTCAGGATTCTTTGGGTATAGTCCAAGTAGTGGAATCACTGGATCAAAAGGCAGTTCCATTTTTAGTTTTTTAAGGAAACCCCATGCTGTTTTCCACAGTGGCTGCACCAGCCTGCATTCCCACCAGCAGTGCACAAGGGTTCCCTTTGCCCACATCCTCGCCAACACTTGTTGTTTGTTGATGGTAAACTCTTTCTAATTACAAAATCTTATTTATGTGTGCAATTGACATACACATGAAGAGACTCTCATATCAAATTTTACGTGGCAAAAAGAACTTACACATATATTTTATTATTACTCTTATAATAAGGTAATAGTCTCTCTGTTTTAAAAGAGAAACTCTATAGTAAAAAAGGTTAAGTATTTAAACTAAAATAGAATAGTTAGTAAGAAGTAATAATTTAGGAGACAAGTCTGTTCCTTCCACATCTGACCCTTTTACTTTACCCACTGCATTATAATTTATTTCTTGTGTGGAGTACTATTGGGATTACCAAGTATGATGGGTTCCTGCTTTTTTCTTCATTAGGACAGAGCTTCCCATCCTCCATTTTAAGGACTGAGAGACATATGCTGATATTATTATAAAGTTAAAAATATTTTAGAACATTTTTTTGGAAATTTTATACAAATTTAATATTTATATTTCTTCTAACTTGGTGTGTATTTATATCATGAAGAATAGTATGTAATAATTTTTCCACCAAGCCCTGCAAAAAGGATCCTAATTTCCTCTAGTTTAACCAGTGTGCTGAATAAATGTGATTATTTTTTCCTGTTTGCCAGTATGTTGGCAAGCACTATAGTAAGGGGTATAGAATTTAGAAAATTATTATAATACAAACTCAGTTTCAATAGATGGCATAATGGCTACTCGGAAAGTCTGGAGGAGAGAGTGACAATTTTTTTCACTCATTCAACTACTATGCACCTAGAATGATTATACATGCAAAGGATATAGCAGTGTCCAAAATTAGATGCTTGCCTACCCACATGGTATTCACATGTTCCTTCTAAAAGTGGTTTTTGCAAATCATCTCTAACACCAGTGTCCTGCTTTTTACTCCATCTTTGTGTTAACAACTATTGTAATAGCATCTCAATTAATCTTTCTGTCCACTGTTCACCCATTTCAAATAATTTCTAAAATATATATGATTATTATTCATCTAATTAAAACATTTTTCCCCTTATACAATAAAACCAATATTTCATATTACTACAAGCTCCTACAAAATGCAGGCTCTATAACCTGTGTTACTGACTCCCCATTATTCTCACCCTCTTGCTCCACAGTTTCTACTCACTGGAAGCCATGAGCTTAGTTATTCTGTTTCATCTCACTGGTATATCATTTCTCATTATTTCTACCTTATACTCTAGTACCCAGCTTTTAAAATACATTTAAAATGTGATTCTTTTAACTCTTTTCCATTTATAACTTTTCCCATCCTTATTACATAGTTACATCCATAGTTACATTCATTTGCACATAGAAAGGCATTTGTCACATTGGAAGTTCTCCATAACTATTTCTTGAACTGAGTTCTAAATTTGGAGCCTGGAGAATTAGGGATATGGTCTGTATTTAAATAACAGAGAAGACTTAAATATATGCCAGGAGAAGAAAGAAGTGTGCTACAGGTGGCTGAAACAACGTAAAGGACCATTGTGGAGACATGCCAAGCAAAATGGGAGTGCAGTGTGGCCAGAACTCTGGATGTAGAATTAAGAGTGGTAGAGCAATCAGGCTTGAAAGACTTTGAATGAATATAAAGCCTTAGACTTAATATTACAAGTAAAATAAAACTGAAGTAAAAAGGTTCAGTGCCCACCCCATTTACTCCCAGAAACCCATTTCTGTGTCTCCTGGGCCCCGTTTCCAATTGTGAGAATTTACTGTTCTTTGCCTGAGGGTTTTCTTGGACCAATTGTGTGTGTGTTGAGGGGGAGGGAGAAACAGGACACAGGTACCAGGAAAATAATGCACCAGCCTGGGAGCCACAATTCATCCAGTGACTGGTGGACACTGAGGGATTAAACGAACATTTCTTCTGCTCAACCTATAGGTGGGATGTGTCTAAGATACATGTCCCACATTGTCTCCTAAAGTTTCCCAGTTAGATTAATCTTGCCACCTGAAATAAAGCCATTGATTGAGATCTCTCCCTTCTCTGCATCACTTTTTTATCCCCTTATAGTGTTTCTTGGTATCACTCTTACAAATAAACTACTTGAACTTGAATCCTAGTCTGAGTCTGCTTCTGAAGCAGAAAAGGAAAACAGTTGATACTAAAACTAGTCCTAAGGAAACAAATTCTTAGAATGTGATTTCTGGAATTGGACCTTTTACTGGCTGCACAGAATAAGGATGTCAGAGTCATTGATGAGTGTGGTGGTGATAACACCCGGCCCCTTCTAGCACAAAAACATTAAGCCACCCACCTGTAGTGAGATGAGGTTCTGATAAAAGGGAATGTCCTGTTTTATGTTGCAGAGATATGGTGAAAATGATCATTACAAAACTTCTGAAGGAGTTAGTTTTGGCCAGCTGCCATTGAAGTTCTGAAGGAAGAAAGTAACATTTAAATAAGCCAGCCATTAGTCTAAAACATGGTGTGAAAACCCAAAATGCATGGCTGCATTTAAAGCAATCCATATCCCTACTTTTGGAGGGAAGATGTTTCTTAAAATCATGATCAGAGCTTGATTAGGAGAGTAGATTTACCAACCACCCCCCAACACATACCCACCCAGCCACCCACCAACCAAACAAGCATAGCCCCAATAAGCTTCCTGTATTTGTTTAGGGCGCTCACAGGGACTCCAAAACCTCAGATGAAGTCATCTGGATCAATACATTTGAAAATCTCAACCTCCTGGATTTTTAGGGGCCCCTTGGGCTGACATGCATGCCCCATTTACTGTGAGGGAGCAGTCTCCCCTCGCCTGGAGGACACATACAGGCTGCAGTCCAGGTGATTGTGTCACGTGAGGCTTTCTTCAGATCTTTGTCTGCTGTCTTCATTGCCTTGAGAGCCCTAACAAAGATAAGGATCAGCAGAATGCCACTGGGGAAGTACCACCTTTGTTTTGGGGAGAAGGCAATTATTCAGTAAAACTGCTAAAAGATTTGGGTAATATGTTGTAAATGGCACAGGAATATGCCTGAATAATGGATCATGACTAATAATGGTTCTGGACTAAGGATGGGGAGTGAATCTAAGTCTGGATAGGAGATATTTGTTAATATGAGGACAATGTCCTATGACTCAGGATTTTATGTACTGGCAAGGATATCCGGGAGCAGTCCTAGTATGAAACTTGCATAAAAAATAGTGAACTCTAGGTAACAGAGGTGGATATGCCTGGGCTGACTTGTCAGCATATTGAGGAAGGATTAAAGGATTTAAAAAATCTGAGAGATGCCACATGCAAGCATGGATTTACTGTATTAGACTTGAGAACCCACCAGATAACTATGTTTTCTGGGAAGGCTTGGAGTACATGCCTTCATTAAAACAGTAAGACATATGCAAGGGAGGAGGCATGCACAGAGCTGAGAAGCTCAGTGGTAGCTGTCTTACATGGGCCAGCCAGCGATGCTGCTGTGGACTTCCTGGAGTCAACAAAGATCATAGGATTCTGCAGCGGCAGAGACCAGGGAAATCAATAGCCATTACAGCCAGGATAGGTGTAAGTTATTGGGAAAAATGACTAATTGAATCCCATAGGCATAATTTGCAGGGTCCAGTACAAAATAAAAATGCCCACCCCTTTTTCAAACTTACTGAAAATTAAGGATGGCAACAGCAGGGCACTGCGTCAACCTAGGAGCCTTCTGAGCATGGAGACTTCTTCCATTGCACACCCAGGGAACCAGTTCTGATACAGGGATCTGCGGCAATAATAATAGACCATAGGTTCCTAGAGCTAAGATACATGGGCATCAAAGATATTGTTTGACTTATATAACCATCAATGTAATAAGAATAGATAAAAAGGAGACTTATACTGACTAGGCTAGTGAAAAAATTCATAACCCCTCACCCAAATTGAGCCAGTTCTCAGACCAAGAACACTCACTTGAAGAAGAGGCTGGGCCCCCTAAAGCAAAGACTGCAAAACCTTCATCTAAGCTGAGCATCACTAATAACTAACCTGGAGACCTAATACTTTGGACTCAGAAAACCCTGGCAGTGAATGAGGTTGATAAAATACTAGAACAAGGTTGTGATAGGCCAAAGAGCCTGGTGTGTCTATATCTGGAGATTGTGGCTTCTGACACATCTCAAGATTAATTTAGCTTTTATTTTGAGTACACTAGGAAAACCACTTTTGACTCACCATCATTTTGTAAACTTTGTAACTGATACCTCATGTTGCTTAAACATTAAGTGACAAATGAATTGTACATTCTCGGTATCTTTAGTTTCACAAATTAATGGAGAGAGATGATGTCACCCTTTCTCTCTTCCCATCCATATGAGCCATGTCTAGGACTAATGACTGCAAGTAGCTTCTGGCTTCTGGCTCTCTCTCCAACCTGGCCATGTCTCTGTCTTCACCCATCTACTCACACTCAGTATACAAGCAACAGTGACCCTTCCTATCTTTGTGTTCCTCTATCTCGTTTCTCTTCATCATAAATGCTATTTCCTTCTTTTGGCATGGTACCTCTCTCTTCTACTTACTTGTTAGCCAGCACTCCTCTTTACGTATCAAATTTAAAGTCCACGTCCACAGGCTAGATTATATTAATTTAGGTCTTAACTACTACCCTATCTCAGGCTCAAGTGCTCTGCTCATTATTATTTTTGGGTAAAAGTTAGTAAATATTTCAATTTTAATTTTCACCTTGTTTGACTAGATGTAATTCCAAATTTTATTTTAAGTTTGCTTTATTCATTACAGGAGCTATTCTGAGAACCAACAAGTCAGGAGCATTAGGATGTTAAAGGGGTTGTAAGATGCTACCAACCTTGGTTTACTGAAGAGCTCTCTCTTTTAGCTATGATTATTCCATGTTCATTATTTCTGTCTAAACTAAAAATCAGCATTAAGTGCTGAAAAGGCAAAGCGTCGTGAAAAAGTTTAACTTACTATTGCTTTAGAAGATTTTGTTGACTGGTAACGTTTATAGTTCTGATGAACCTGTCATTTACCAGCTGCCTCCAACTCCATGAACTTGCCTCTTTTTTTCCCAAAGGAAAAAATGGGGGCTGAGAAAAAATTTGGAGGATAGATTTTCTTTGTAGTATGTTTATTGAAAACATTACAAACTGTTGGGGTTGAGGACTGAGAGCTCTAGTTATGTATTTTGACTTAATATCAGAATCTTCCCTTCTCAGTGCAACTAGTCAAGAGAGCGGTGGTCTTGGACAAAGAAAGTGTGTGTGCTTTGAAAATGTGTGTGCACAAATGTTTCCTGTGTGAGTTTTTCTGGTGATAGTGGGTTTGAGATATGTATGTAGTTATGGCAATGCAGAGGAGTCTAAAGGATTACTACTGAGGGGGTGTATTGGCATCATTTTCTTCCCCTGCAATCCTTGTATTTTCCAGCAGCAATTTCTAAAATGTGCCTTATTCTGAATGTGATGGCTGGGAACACACCTGGCCTGGCGATCACATACAAGCCTCAGGAAAATAATCTTACTTATCTGGAAAATGGAGCAAAACTAGATAACAAAAGTGACCCAAAAAGTCACTCAAGGTAAAGATTTAAATGAAAATGGCCACTCATTCCTTGTCACCACCGACAAGGAATCATATATGAAGGGTGTTGACCTTTCTGCTCTGGCTCCTGGCTTAAGAGAATCCAGATGATTCACCTAAGCGTTTCATGTCCCCATTTATTTTCCTCTTCTGGCATCTGACACTGGTCGTGAATTTCCTTGCAGGACTGTGACAATTGCCTGATTATTGTCTATTAAACTACCCGAAGATAGAATGTGAGGAAATGCTTAACAAAATGGGAAATTAGAGGGAAAAAATGGGCAGTAAATTGCCTGTGGCTGCAATGGAAAAATTATTAAGGTTACTTTGAGAGGAACAGCGAGAGGCTGCTCCTAGCACTGTCTAATTGCTGACTGCCTGGTCCTGTAACTCAGAGCTGGGCCGCAGCTTTTATGTCACATGACAGCAGGGTCTTCTGCACCTGCTTCCTGAAGACCCTTCCATCACAGCCAAGTTCTCAGGCACAGCAGCATCTGAACGTCCCCCCTGAGAGTTGCTTTTGTTTCCTACATGCCTCTATGAAAAAAACTACACTTTTTTAATTTTTTTTTTTTTTTTTGCCAAGAGAGAACACTAAGTCATTTTTTCTCCCCTCCAGAGCAAACTTCCCCTCTCTTCTTTCCAGAATGGCTTTACCTCTGTAGTGTCCTTATATTTCAAAGGCAGGAATAGACTATAATGGGATTTGGCTGAAGGGTTATAATTCTAAGACTTCCAAAACTTTTCATCGCAGGGCCATTTATAAAGAGAGCTTTTATCCGTTGGCAATTTCAGCTGAGAGCTATTCATTCCGACTCAGGAGGCTGCGCAGAAAGGGCAGCGAGGAGGCTCTGGCTGGTGTTTCACAGCCCATTTGGCGGCGTTCATCTAAAAAGAGGAATGGCCCGCGCTAACCTGGAAGGAATCCGCAGGCTCTTTTCCAGGCTGAGTCCACACTCAGACCATGGACCGTACCCTTCCTTTCCTACGCACTAAAAAAGGCCTTCACATTTTGTACCAGTCAGGCTCAGCTAGGAAGGTGTATGGTGAGTCAGGGGGTTATTCTCATCCAGAATGGCAACCTTATAACAGAACCCTTGTGGGGAGGGATCCTCAGTTTCAATGCCCAATTCACCCATCACCAAAAAGGAAAATTCTTAATAACAGAGTTTGGTGAAAAGGAAAGATATTTTGTTTATTTGAAGGTTATACAAATTTATATTAAAGGTGCAGTAATGCTGTTAAATCCCACTCCATTTAAAAGCATGTAACGTATACAGTTCTGCCTGATTAGGCTCTCTTTAAAATAGACAAGTGTGCCGGCCTGCAAATCTAAAGGTCGCTGGTTTGATTCCCCAGCCAGGGCACTTAACCAGGTTGCAAGCCAGGTCTCCAGCCAGGTCTGTAACTGGTGGCAGGTAAAAGGCAACCGTACACTGTCTGTCTCCCTCTCTGCCTCTCTTCCTTCCCTGTCTCTAAAAATAATAAATAAAATCTTAAAAATATATATAAAAATGATAAAAAAGACAAGCAAGTGGTAATGTTTTTCAGAAGCACAACAGTTCACAGCTTAGCATTCTAGTTATAAGTTCAAAGTTCCTGGCTGCTGTCATACTCAGCGGAGGACTTGTGCGCATTCCCTAAGTCTTACACCACAGGTAATTCCCTATCTCTGTGCAAGCTGCAGGCCTCCCTTCCCCTCTTGCCCCATCCCTCTCAAACCAGGTGAGTTCTTTCCTGTTTCTCAGGCCTTGTGTCTGTCTGCAGGTCCCTCCAGGAGAGAGAGAGAGGGGGAGAGAGGGAGAGGGAGAGGGAGAGGGGGAGAGAGAGAAGGGTGGGGGGGGTGGGGGGGTGGAGATGGCTGCCGTCCTATTTTAAATCCCCTTTGATGTAGTGTGTACAGTAAACAGCTTTGACCACTGACAGAATTTTACACAGCCGTGTAAGCCTTTTATCACTATCTTCTGGGTAAAGCCCCTCCTATTTTCTTGGCAGGAAAAGGACAGAGGCTAGTCCACTGAGCCTCATTCCATGCCCCATTTCCAAATTGCAGAGTGGGGGGTTTTGGCTTTCTCCCACTCTGTAACAGCCTGACCAGGAGGAAGAGAAGGTGCTTTGTGACCCAGATGTCAGCAGGCAAGTGATCCCACAACGCTTACACACAATCACATACGTACACCCTCATGCTTTGCCAACTCATCTTTTTCCATTTCAAGGAAACAATGAGAAAAAATATTGTTTCTATGGAAGAAGCTGAACATAGCTACAGAGGTTTGACATGTGCTTCTGGCTCTAGTCCTTACCTCTGCCTACCTGTTATAACCTGCATTCTCTGCCAGACTTTCTTCAGAATGAATAGGGATGTTTCTGAGCAATTTTGCCCATTTGAGTAATATAGAACAGTAACTTTCAGAAATACCCTTGTAGTGTCTAGTGAGTTATATACATTTCCATGACCTTAGTAGTAATAGTAATTTATTTTCATGCAATCCCAAACCATTAAGGTTAAGCAATGAAATCTCTGCAAGGACTTAGAGAAAAGAGAAATCAGGTTGCCCTGTGAGAATTAAAATGACTTGAAAACAGCAGTTAGCAAACTAATCTCCAGTTCCATGGGGACATAATAGGATATCACTTAATTAGTGAATTGTGACATCTGTGGTCAGGGTACATCACCTAAAGGGAGCAGCCAGCCATGAAACAAATTGGCTTCAAAGGTCCAACTGTCAGTAAAATTCAAGAGACAAGAAGAGAGACCTAAAGGTGATGAGTACCCTGGTCTCCAGGATGGTTAGGGACTGGATGGACTGTCCTCAAGACTTTCACCACTCTCTGTTCTGATTCTGCCATTAATGAGCATGTCCTCTGATTTAATAATTCATCTTAGCAGAGACTTACATATAAGAAAAACTGAGACCCTGAATAGGAAACATAAGCAGCTTAGTCACCAAAAAAGTAATAGTCCATGTTTATAAATGATTCAGCTTTCTAGTTCACCTACTAGTTTCAAGTGAATGTAGTTATAAGTCTTTGTGCTTACTCATAAAATCCTGCCTCTATACCTGTAAGATAAACATCTATAGTAAATTCATTATGGTGATGCCACTCAGGAGGAATCTTGGGGATGAAATAGTGGCATCCCCAGATTGTCCCTAGGTCTTCCACCCATATTCCAGTTTTCTTCTGATTTAACTTCAGTAAGTTCTAGTTTCTATAGGTATGGTGGAAAATCTCTAGACATTAAAAAAAAATCCAAGAAAGAAAAAAATTAAAAAGAAAGAGAAAAAAAAAGAAATAATAAAAAGAAATTTTCATGTACACCTAACATATGAAGCTGATATTTGTTGTTGTCTTTGAAGTTGGGTCTTTTCCTATGGAATGTACATATTTTCTTTTAGCAATTTGGTTTCCTTGTATTCCATGCAAGGAATGATAGACAGTCCCACAGTTAAAGGGCATGAGAAACAACCAAGTTCCCTTTCACCAAGCAGTAGTGATTAGGACATCAGGAGGGAACTTATTTACTATTTCTTCCATCAAAATACACTCCCTTCAATTACTTATTCAATATTTTTTTCAAATGCTCACTACATGACAACATTTGTTAGTCCTCAGAGACACACAGGTGAACAACGCAAACCCTTACAGAACTTGTGATCTAGTAGCAATGTAAGCATTAAGACAAAAATTCCTAAGATAATCCCTTGATGGGAATTATAAGAGTAAATTCCATGAAAAAACACAAACGAGATGTTGCATTGAACACAATGGGACTGACCAGGAAAAGACTCTGACAAAGAAGCATTTGGCTTGGCTCTAAAGGATAAGTATGGACTAATCAGGGAAGGATCCTGAGGAAGAGCACCCAAGCACAGGGAAAATATGGATGGAAATCTGGAGCTCAAAAACTGAACGGTATTTTGCAATAATCTGAAGAAGGCAGAATGGCTGAAACTGAGAACAGTGAGGTGAGAAAGGAGGCTTAGACACTAATCTGATCCTGCATAACACACAGTGAGGGAGGCAAACAATAAGTGCATTTCTAAGATGTCAGAGGGGGCTAATACTGTGAAGAATGATAAAACAGGCAGGGAAACAAGGAAGCATGAGGGCTGAAGTTTGGTTACTATTGACATTAAATACTAAACTATACAGCTTTACTGGTAAGGTGGTGTTTGAGGGGAAACCCCAATTAAATTTGAGAGGGCAAGCCAAGAGGATGTTTGTGGGAAGAGCAGGCAGAGGGAAAGGGAAGTACAAAGGCCCTAAGGTGAGAGCATAATTGAAGTGTGTGAAGTACAGGACAGCAAGGTGGCCAGTATGACCTAAGTAATTAAGAAGGAAGTAGTAGGAGATGAGATCAGAGAAATAGTGCATATGTGGGGTCCATTGTAAAGCCTCCTAGGCCCCTGAAAGGCTCCTGCTCTGAATGCATAAGGAACTGTTAGCTGGTTTTGAGCAGAAGAGCCTCACAATTTTATTCCCATTTAAACAGCTCACTCTGGCTTTTGTGTTGAGCAAGATAGTGGTGGGTGGGAAGTGGGGACAGGTACATGGCAAGGAGACAACTTAGAAAGCTATTATGTTTATCCAGAATGTAAAAATTAAAAAGCTTAAGTTGGAAAGTTATATTTTATTAAAATGCCATAATATATATTGTCATCATAAACCTCAGTTTAACAGTTAATTAAAAATACAAGCACTTTAGTAAAATTAAGTATTTTCCTTTCTCAAACAACTCTATCAATGAATTACAGCTACACTTCCCTTTGACTTTTCTTCTTCATTTCCTCTAACTTGCAGTCATTTGTTCTGCATGTGTGTGCCAACCAACTCTCTTCTAATGTTGGAATACACTAGATCAGTCCTAGCTCCAATTTTCCTACTAAGAAAACCTTTGGGCTGTGTTTTTCCAGTTTTAAGAAGTGCCTTGGCCCTCAAAGCTTGCTTTGTGTAACAAACACTGAAGCACAAGAAAAAGGAGGCTCCTCACTCTTGTCAAGGATTCTAACAGCACTCATTCTGGGATTTCTGTTCCCTCCAGTGGGTTGTACAAAATTTCCAGAATTGTAGTGTTGCCACAAAACAAAGATATTTACATTCTGTCCTAGTCACATGGTACATGGCAACCTTTCTGAGCTACCATGGGCAGTTTGAGTGAAGATGACACCAGGGGTGGGGCCTGCTTTCTCATGCTCAACTCAGACATGAGAGAGACCACCACACCGGCCCAGCAACCAAAGCTTCGGTCCTCAGTGTCCACACTGCAGCACTAGTATCTAATCTCCTGCTTGCTCACTGTTTTAGGCTCAAGAGAACTTCCAGCCATGGACACTCTCAGAAACAAGAAAACTGTAGCCTTCTTTTCCAAAGAACCAACAGTTTTCCTGGTGTCAGATGCAGATTCCCAGGAGCTACAAATCTAGAAAGCTGTGAGTATTTCTGGATTTAAATGCTCCTAAACTAGGCAGACCAAAGAATCTGGCCCAGTTTCAAAGACAAGTGTGATAATGACTGAATTTGTATAAAAATACATTTCACTTCAGTTTTCTACTAAACCACCTAATTAGCTGTGTAAAGAATATGGATGAAGTGTTAGTGGACATGCCCCACCCTTTCTATATGTGATATCTGAATTGCTCACAGTGGCTTGCCTGTATTGACCTTAAACAAACAAACACAACTATTTCTCCAGCAAAATGTATTTATTCAAGAACAACAAAAAATTGTAAGGTGGAACACGTAGTCCATTGGAGGAAACGGAAAGTTTGAACTCTGATGACTTCATTGGCTGAGTTATGGCATCTTTCATTAACTGAGCAAGGGGAGAAGTGTTTCGTCCTATTGCTGAGATGGTAAAGTAGTATCACTTCCTATTAGACATGCAAGGTACATCTCTTCCTGTTCAGGTCAACATTGTACGTTAAGTGACAAAGGCATGAGAATTTGCTTTTCTACCCTCCTGACTCTATTTTAAATGACATTTGTTTATTCATTTTCACATTTCCCTCTCTTGTTCAAAGTCTTTCTCCAAAAGCATCACTGATCAAGAGTCAGATTTTCCTGGATTCAGAGGCCTTGTGTCTCTTAATGCTAGGAAACACCTTTTCTGAGTGTCTTTTTCCCACATCATAAGGAAAGTGCACAGATTGTAAACCCACTGGTAGGAGGAAAATCTCTCAGGCATTTCCCATTTAAATATAAGGGCTGTATCATACTATAATGAATACAGCAAAAGCACATTCAAAACTAAAGAATTAACAAGCATTTTGGGAAAACACAATGTAGGAATAAAACAAAGAAATTACACAGTAGTATTACCTCAAAAGAAAAAAAAAACCTGGAAAAAAATGTTGCCTGAATAATGTCTGCAGGTTGCAAATTCAGGGACACAAATTTGAATGAGAAACCATAGTCAGTTAATAGTCCAGACGAAAGACAGATTTCTGTGGAATATAAACCTAACTGGCCTGGTCTGAACATCTTGGGAAACCTGACTCATTAGGTGTTATCTGCTTCAATTCTGGAAAATCTCTACCTTTAGGGCATGATAGGTGTGTAGGTCCAGTCAGCATCAGGTGCTTTCTTTAGACATGTTGCGTGGATCCAGGAGTCTACTCCCTGCAGTTTGGCAGCACGAGCCTTGGCTAACAGTACCTGAAAGGGACCCTCCCAGCAAGGTCAAAGGGAGTTTTTATGGAAATACCATTTCCAACAGATGAAATCTTCAGGTCACAAACTGTGTTACTTAAGGCCTTCATCTCCTGGGAGCACTATGACAAGGTTGCTCTACCAGAATAGGATTAATTTAGATAGAAGTTATTAGGACTTTATAATATGGAGCATATCTCCTTGTAGCAGGTGCTACTCAACAGAGACAGAGCCAAGCTACATTAGGCACCAAGAGACTATGTCAAAGAATGAGAGTTTATGAATTTCCAAGGAAGTATGTCTAAGACTTAAAAAGACCAGTGGCAATACTTTGTCTCTACAAATTTTGCCAACTGAGTTGTGATAATGCTGTTAGTGAATTTTGAGGATGAAGGGTGGTAAGTACCCTGAAAGCATTGTAAAACTGAATTTTTACTACATGTTTGTCACTGTAACAGGTACAGGTGTATACTGATAAACTCTAGGAGTCATGGTCTCCAACCTCATGAAACATAGAGTAAAATAAGAGAGAAGGGAGTAAAATAACATATTAAAATGTTGAAGAGAGCCCTGGCTGGTGGCACAGTGGATAAGGCACCGGCCTGTGAACCCAAAGGTCACTGATTTGATTCCCCAGCCAGGGCACATAACCAGGTTGCAAGCTAGGTCCCACGCCAGGTCCATGGCTGAGGGTGGGTGAAAGGCAACCATACATTGATGTCTCTTGCCTTCTCTGCTTCTCTCGCTTCTCCTCTCTCTGAAAATGATGAATAAAATCTTTTTTAAAATGTTGAAAGGAACCTGTAATATGTGCTGTGAAGAAGAGTTCTATTATGCCATTGAGGCATAGAGTAAGAACTTGAACCTTTTGAAGTCTGGGGAAGAAGCACAGTAGAGATGGGAAGCCACTGAAGCTTTTAAGCACGTGGGGCAAGTTTGACATGATTAAGTCTGTGTTCTGAAAAAAACACACTGCTGCTGTGTACAGGCAAATTGTGTTTCTCTGTTTCAACAGTCTTCTAGTGCTATGGGTGGAAATTATGCTCTTCCACATGATCAGGAGAACTTTCCAAGGACTCATGCATGAGATATTGTGAGGTGGTTAGGTGGTTTATTCGAGTGGAAACAGAAGTTGACCCCCTGGGTTTCTAATGTCTCACCTCTCTGTGTCCTGCCATAGAAGAAAGTCCAGCCTTGCCCTGGCTGGTGGCACAGTGGGTAGGCCCTGGCCTGCGAACCCAAAGGTCACTGGTTTGATTCCCCAGCCAGGGCACATAACCAGGTTGCAAGCCAGTCTCCAGCCAGGTGCATGGCTGGAGGCAGCCATACATTGATGCTTCTCTTTCTTTCTTCCTCCCTCCCTGCCCTTCTCTCTGAAAATAATGAATAAAATCTTTAAAAAAGAAAGAAAAAGTCCAACCTTGTCCTCAGCAAGGCCAAAGCAAAAGCCATTATCCAGAGTTTCTGCTTCATATTAAAGCTTAGTCCTTTGGATCCCTCGGATGGCTGCTAAGTGGTATCAGTCCCCACCTGGATAGCTTAGCTGTTCCTGGATCCTTGGTGGCAGAGTACATGTGGCCATGGAGAGAAAATATGCACATGCAAGAGCGAGCACATTCCTGACTGGGCAAGAGTGAGCTATTTGGAGTCCAGGACATCAGCAGTGGGCCCAGCAGTTATTAGACCACATGGTTGCCAGCTCCCAAGAAAAGAGCTTAGGAGCTAATGGGCAAGTGCATCACTGGGTGAGCAAGAGAGAGAGTTTCTTTGTTCACCTGGGGTAATGCTAGTTTGGGTTGGTATAGGGACTAGGTGCTTTCTCAGAATGACCAATCAACTTCCCAAACTTCTGTGGGCTCTGGGTGGGTCCACTTCCTAACCAATGCCTTCTTTCCCCAGGCTAGACTGACATGTCCCAGCAGTCAAGCACTTCACCCTGCACCCTTTTGGCTTCTACAGCGGATGTGCCTGCCTTCCCCCCGTCTTACCTGGCAATCTGGTACCTGAGCCAGGAAGTGAGAAGAGTTCATTCCCTTGGTGGAGAACAATGCCATAATCCTCTGGGGTGTGAAGCTACAGCTTCCTGACTAGTAAACTGGTTTACATTCCCCATTTTATTAAGCTCAAGGGCTAGTTCTCTTCTGCTCTTCTTTTTTAACTAAATACTTATGCTAAAAAGCATAGACCAAATTTTCAGCCCATTTTATCCTGAGTCTGTAACATCTGATGGCATAGATTTCAGTCACCAGCTTTGTCGCTAATCTATATTACTCTTCCTTCTCTTAATTTTCATTGACTCATTTTTCTGGCTTAACAATTTTTATTTAATTTTTCTGCTCATGACTTTGAAATCCATATGATTGTTTTGACCATGTTTTTTTTTTTGTTTGTTTGTTTGGTTTGGTTTGGTTTGGTTGTGAGAGAGAGGGATGAAGAGGTAAGATACTACTAATAAATAAATGAATACGTCTGTCCTAGTTCTGAAAATGTTTCCAACATATTTTAATAATTAGAGAAAGCATTTGAAAGAAATAGCTCTGAACCGTGCAAAAGACAGATAAGAGAATAGGCTCATAGATTATTTTAACTGATAAGGGAATGTCATTTTTAAACAAGATAGATTTGAAATGGTATCTTTGATCTCTCAAGCAAACCCTGTTGAGTGTTTATTTCAACGTAGATACATTTTTATCTCCCATATCTTTCTCTTTGTTTTCCTTAATCTTGAGATGCCTGTCTTTTTACTTTCCTAATTGCTTGTTGTTAGACAGTAAATTTATGGAGAAAAGAGATCTTGCCTTTCATTTATTTGTTTTTCTTTAACTCTGATTCCCTGGCCCTCACCTCTCCATAGCATTCAGCACAAGATAGCGAGTCTGTTTGCAAAGTAATTTATACCTATGCATTCAAAAACATTTTTTCTCAGAGTCTGCTGTTAATGGTAAGGCTGGTCTGTAGATTTCCAGGCATTGGTATGTAAATTTGACAACTGCTATCACTATTTCTCCTATGCTTTTCTTCTACTCTCCTCCTTTTCAGTATCTTTTGGCAGTGAGAGAGCCAATGTTTCTACATAAAATGCCAGTGAACACCATCCCTAATTTACACATAGCTAAGAAAATGAGCAGAGATGACAGACATCCATATTACATGTTTTCTCTATTTTCTAATGAAATGTTTTAAATTTTAACCTGATTTTTTAAAAGATAAAATGGAAACATGTACGCCAATTTTCTTTCACTAGTTCACCTATTATAACCACCTGGTCTGAAAAGGCCATCCGCAAACCACAGAGGGAAAGGAGGTAAAATGAGGCAGTAACTCTGTCTCAGGAGCTGGCTGTGTTAACCCTCAGGCCAGTGAAAAAATACTGAGCACCAGGGGAAAGTGAATGGAGAAAATTTAGAGCCTTTAAAGGAAGGGTCTTTTCCTTCTGTGAAAGCAACTTTAACCATGTCTTGTTAACTTGGCTTTGAAGAGGACTGACCCTGGGAGGGAAACAATAGCAGCGGCAAAGTATAAAGGGTAATAAACTCCTAGGAGTCTTTTAACTGCCTTCAGAGTCTAGTTCCCTGCGACAATCAGGCAGGCTCGCTAAGGAAAAGGTAACTGGAGCAATAAACTGCATCCCTTCTCCCTTCTCTTTTCCGGACTGTGCTCTGTGGTCACTCACCCTTGAGGAGGGGCCCTTCTGTCAACCTGCTGGAAGGCATTTTTCTTTTTCTCCATCCTTGGAGCATTTCCTCCTCTTTTCTTCCTTTTCTTGCTTCTTTCTTCCTTTCCCTCAATTCTACTTTTCCTTTAAAGCTGCCAGGAGAGACTGCCACCTGGCAGCAGCTGGGAAATGCCGGTAGGTGAGCTAACTGAAGGCGGAAGAGGAGACAGCGTGCTGCCTGCCGAGCTCTGGGAACCCCTGGAAAGGCTCTCACCTGAGCAGTCTTGGAGCAGAAGCCGGGAGGTGTTAGTGTCGCACTCCGTACTTTCTCAGCCATAGCTCGAAACCCTTGGTTGAGGTTTAAAATCTAACAATTATATGAGCAGATACTCTGGATTAGAATTCATCAACATCATAATCATTCGATTTAATCTGGGAGACAGGTGTGTATTATTTGGAGTTTTTATATTTCAGTTGTAATTTTTATTTGATCTATAGATATGACATATATATATATGTACTCTATGTGTGGAAATCGATCTATTTGATCCATTTTCTATCTATTGTCTGTCTATATCTATCTATCTATAATCTACCTACCTATCATCATCATCTATCATGCGGCACCCCGGAGAACTTATCTAGCCTCTTTCTTATTCCTAATACGCCTCCAAGAGGAATCGCTATCCATACTTCTACACCATAAATTCGTTTTGCCTGCTTTTTGCTCAACATCAGGTTTGTGAGATTTGTATGCACTGTTGTGGTAGCTGTAGGTTGTCCATGAGTACTGTCCCAGTGACTCTCAAAATATGTGCTCAGATAATTCCTGTCAGCATTGTAGTAACTTGAATGAAAGGCAAATTTTTGAGCAAATTCTTGAGCCTCCACCTTGACCTGCTGAATCAAAAACTCAGGGGGTGTGGCACACCTGCCTATGTTTTAACAAACCCTCAAATAATTCAGATGCACTCTAACTTTTAGAGATATAGCTAGTCCCTTCTCTGAATATATTGTGATGTATTTGCTGTTCTACTGCTGACAGACATTTGGGCTGTTTTTAGTGTAGAGTTACTATGAAGAGCTATGAATATTCTAGCATGTGACTTTGGCGATTGTAAAAATGCATTTATTGTGGTATCTAGGAGTATAAGTTCTGGGTTATAGGTATTTGTCTACTGAACACAGTATGTAAATGGTTATACTTTTTTATTTTAAACATGGATTTTTTTTAAAGATTTTAATTATTTTTAGAAAGAGGGGAAGAGAGAGAGGCAGAGATGGAGAGAGACATCAATGTATGGTTGCTTTTCACTTGCCTCCAGCCACAGACCTGACTGGAGACCTGTTTTGCAACCTTGTTATGTGCCCTGGCTGGGGAATCGAACCTGCGACCTTTGGGTTCGCAGGCCGGCGTCTTATGCACTGTGCTACCAGCCAGGGCTGGTTATACTTTTTATATTCCCCAGTAGTATACAGGAGTTGCAGTTTCTTAATATCTTCACTAAACATATGCCTGGTAATTATTTTACTTTTTAGCCATTCTGATAGGTGATAGCCTGTCTCATTGATATTTTAATATGAATTTCTCTAATGACTAGTGAAATTGAGCACCACGTCATAATACTCAGTAGCTACTTATATATCTTTACTGAGATGTACATTCAATCTTTTCTCATTTTTCTATTAAGTTATCTATTTTTATCTTATTGATTTTTAGGTAAGAGTCTGTCAGATAAATATATTGCAAACATGTTTTCTGGCCTATGAGAAAATGTAAGGCAATTCTATTTTTGATTAAAAAAAAAATTCCCAAAGTGTAAACATGACCTAACAGCATGCCTTCTAACTTCTAGATTTTTTAAACACACTTTCCATTTTTGATTGTCCACTAACTTTCTTTCTTAATGAAATATTATTGTATAGCATAGCAGAACTCTGTCACATTATTTACACTGTAGAGGAGAGGTTGGTAAAATCACAGAGCTGTATGGAATACTAGGGGCAGGTCAGTGTCTCACAGCAAACTCTAGATACTCTAAGGCTCAAACATGTGCACCCTCATTTGTTTCTGTATCTTAGAATCACTGTTCCATCTACCTTTAAACATGGTTCCTAGGTGAAGTAACCCAAAAATAAACTATGGATGATAAAGGAGGCATAACATATCTGTGAGGAGAAGAAACAATTACTCAATAAACAAAGCTGAAGCAATTGATTGGTTATTTGGATAAAAATCCATTCAGTTTCTGAGCTTGAGACATTTATGAAAATACCTTCCATGTGAAAGAAAAAATTAAAATTAAAATTCCAACAATGAAAAACTGAAAAGTAATATTTGTGAATACTTTTTTCTGATTTTTTAATATGAAAAGAAATAGCAAAGAGAAAGATATATAGTTCTAACTATATCACAATTTGAAATTTGAACTTTTAAATTCAAATGGAATGAAACAGGAAAAAGCAAATTGAATCAAATATTTTCAAGAACTATAACAGAGTTCATATTCTTAATCTCAAA
Source organism: Noctilio leporinus (assembly GCA_004026585.1). Classification (NCBI taxonomy): domain Eukaryota; kingdom Metazoa; phylum Chordata; class Mammalia; order Chiroptera; family Noctilionidae; genus Noctilio; species Noctilio leporinus. Next base: position 138,083 of record PVIW01000120.1, read on the forward strand.
TTCTTAACTTATAAAGATCATGAACAATTAAGGACTTTGTAGAAAATGTACAAAAAAATAACAAATATATTTGCAAGATATAAAATTCAGCTGGCTATTAAATTAAGAGTTGATTACAAAATAAAATTTAACAAATATTTTTAAATTTTTTATTTATTATTCTCAGAGAGAGGGGAAGGAAGAGACATCAATGTATGGTTGCCTTTCACCTGCCTCCAGCTACGGACCTGGCTGGAGACCTGGATTGCAACCTGGTGATGTGCCCTGGCTGGGAATCAAATCAGTGACCTTTGGGTTCTCAGGCTGGCGCCTTATCCACTGTGCCACCAGCCAGGGCAAAAATAGACATTTTTTAAAAAGGAAAGAAGGAAGAGTCCAAACTCACACATAGTCTAAGAAATACAAATTATTGTTTCAAAAAATTGCATTTCTAATATTGTGGAGAATTTAGATTAGCCTTAGACCTAAATGTAGTTTGATTTAAGAAAGAAAAGCTTTCATGGAAAAGCAGACAAAATTCATTTTCTGTGTAGTAAGATGTGAGGAAAGAAAAGAAAGGCTGTTATGCATTTGTTAGCCAGTGAAGAAAAACAAAAGAATCTTCCACAGGCTTAAGGGCATCCCTGAGAGGAAGTCATCAAAAGTAGGTCTGGGCAAAGGAGGGCCAAGGGGAATAAATTTAGATAACTGTAACAGCATAAATAATAGTAATAATAATAATAACAATAACAACAACAATAACAAGAAGAAGAAATAAAATAGCAAGGAGTTTGTAGAAGATCAAACTTGATGGGAATCATTAATTAGCATTGAAAAATGAAGAATCAAAAACATTTGTACAGTGTGATTAAAAATATATCAGTTATTTGTTGTGTTCAAACTGATCCAGGTGCTGTGTGGTTAGTGCTCAGTGGACAAAGATGAATGCATCCCAGCCCTGCCTTCAAGGCGCTTAGGCAGGTTAGCTGATAATTTGAACTACTATTGAAGCAGTTAGAATGTTGGCATCTTGAGCTTCTTGAACAAGATTTTATTAAATTTGCCTGGGGAACTTCAATGGAGTGCCCTTGAAAACACTAGATATTTCTGCTGTGTGAGTGTGTTTCAGCTCATCCTAAAATCTGGTATTTGAAATGAGGATCCATAAGAAGTGGTGAAATTGACTTAATTAATGATAACAAGGAGTACAGGGTATATTTTAGAAAGATTTGCAGCAAAACTGATTTTAAAAACAATTCTGGCTCTGAAGGAGTTAATGTGCAGCTATCTCTGAGTCAAAAGAGAGCTCAACAGAGCTGGAATTTCTCTGTGCACTCCTTCAGCACATAAGATTGATTGACATATTAAAATGAGCTGCTTATTCCTCCGCATTTGGAAGTATAAGCCAAAATAAAGAGGGGTGGCTGGGAGAAATAGGCACTCATTTAATTTTTACAGCACACAAATATCCCAATGCCAGTTGCTTTCAGAAAAGTCATACAGAAGTGAAGGTAAACACCTGATATTACAGATGCCACAGAATGCTGTCCTTTCTGTGAATGATTACCATAATTTAGATTTTTTCTTTTTCTTTTTCTTTTCTTTCTTTCTTTCTTTCTTTTTTTTTTTTTTTGCTTGGCTCCTCTAAGTAATTACCTCAAACCTCTGCTTTATTTTTTAAATCTCATGCTCTAATTCGTTATTGTTCTACCTGAAGAAAAGGGTAAAACATTGTAAAGTTCCTTTGCATTTTGCAAACTAAAATCTTTGCTTTTGTATTGCAAACTACATTTATTTGCTAATCCAGCCAAGGACATTACTTTTTCCTAGAATGAGCAGCAGACTTCACAAAAGAAATCTAAAAGTGGGCTGGTTAAGAAAAGTTTTTTGCTTCATGTAACTGTTTCTCTGAGAAATTTCCTGACATTTTCACCTATTGTTTTTGTATTAATCACTGCATTGTGAAATTAAAACTGACTCAATATTATGCATTTTAAAAGCAGTTATCTAGCAGAGGCAAATGTAGGTTTACAGTTGTGAGTACACAAAACAGAGTTCATCTTCATGGTATTTATTAGTTACTGCATTATTTTCCATACAAACAACTGTAAACGTACTTTTGCCCCTTCCTGTATATATTTTGTCTAAAATCAGGTTGTATCCTACATACATTAAATGAAGAATGCCTGACCTTTTTATTCAGTTCAGCAGCAGCGTTCATTAGTCTTGCTTTTTAATTTCTGCAGCCGGTATATGTGAAATGCAAGGCTATGCTGGAAGCTCAGGATATGAAGATGTGTACACAATTCCTTTTGATCAAGAATACCGCTGACCCTTCTAACCAACCACTTTTTCCCCTTTTGTGCCTGTGTGTCCTGAACAGCCTTTTGAAACAGAGTCCCATGTTGCAATGATGTCCCAAATCGCAGGATTAATGTGTCTACGAACAGACCTCTTATGCCTCCAAAATGAAGTACTCCTTGCTAATTTCTCTTCAAGACACCAGCTTAATTGCATTTTAAACAAATGGGCTGCTTTGCTGGCCAACTTTTAAATGAGATAACAGCAATGTTCACTCTCCAGCAGTGATGAGTGCCTTGCAGTAGATTCAAAACTCTGTTCAATAACAGGTTTAATCTCACACCAGCAGATTTACGGCAGAATAAACTGCCACTGAGCTCATAATTAGTAAAACAACAACAGCAAAAAAAAAAAAAAAAATTCCAACCTACTAAATATTATTTTCCAAAGCAGCAGGCAATGTTTTAGTGGAAAATTTCAGTCCTGTTCTTTGTGTATTTTATTGATTTTATGTATGATATTGGGAATTCATGCCATGATTTAAGATAATGTTCTTTATCGATCACGTAAGCAGTTGTTCAGCTATCCAGTAACAAAATGATGCCCTCATTCACAGAATATGTGACATACACAGCCGGGAGACTACAGTGTTTCTCTCTTTAATGTTTATTTCCTTTTTTGTTTTTTTGTTTTTTCTTCTTCCTAACAGCATATTCACTGCTGGAGAACAACAGCCAAAAAGCATTTATGCTTTAGAAACAATCTTCTCATAATTTTCTTTGTTGAAGCTATTAGTGGCCAATTGTGATTCAGTGAAAACCCTGTTCAACAAACAGATGTTACAAAGTATATTCTCCGCTTGCTGCATCTAAACAAATATTAATGAGGTAATTGGCACTATTAAGGAAAAAGAGCACGTTCTTAGTATATATTTATGGTCTTATGTACGAGGCTACACAGTTCAAAAATTTCTCATTTATATTGCATAATAGTAAGACGTAGTAATCATGATACACCAAGGGACCACCGTTTTTGTAATTGTCTTAAATATCTATGTGAAAACCTATATTACACAATTCTGAAAAGCTCATCTGCAGATCATGGGGAACAAAAGCTTTTGTGTGAGTCAAGGAAAGCAACCCTGTGTGTATTTTAAAAATCAACTTCATTATATGCACCATGTACCAATTAAAAAAATGTATTTTTTATGTGTAAATAAAATTTACATGTGTGATAGCCAAAAATGTAGTATTATCAAATAGCTTCTAAATATTGGGGTATTGTGCTTATTCCAACATTTTTGAAGAAGAAGTAAGTAGTTTTCGTACAAACACTAGCTCACTTCCCATCACTCAAACATGCAGCAATGGCATGCTAGGTTAGCTTTAGTTCTGGCATTAACCTTTTGATAATGAGTGGAATTTGAGGAATCTAATGGTACTGCTGCGTGGTTAATTTTTTTAAGACCCCCAATGCAAATGAAACCTTAGTAAATCAGATATCACATTCATGGACAATAGCAGCTTTAAGAAATATCTAATATACTCATTTACAAATAAAACTTTTAACTCTATAGGTTCACCAAGTGATAATTCAAAGGAAAAGCATGCATTCTTTCCTTCATTTAAATTGCCCCTAGTGAGTACTGATCCTGAAGAATGAAAGTTTTAGAAAAAGGAAGAAAAGAAAAGTATTTCCAGTTCTGTTGCTGTCTAATTATCATGGTATTTCTAAGTCATAGATTCAAAGAATGTTAGAGGTGAAAATCTTCAGGAATGACCCAGTTCCTCCAACTTACAAAGGAGGAGAATAATGTTCAAAAGAGTGATATGATAGGCCTGAGGGCACATTTTTCTTTTCTCTCATCTATTATTAAGAACAATGTTTATTCTTTTATCATGTACCTAAAAAGTATCCTAGTCTATACTCTGGTTTATCAGGTTTCAAAGTCATTGCTTCTAACCACACACCTTGAATGACTTCATCTGAAATGTAGGATGGCTGCCTTACCAGTCTTGTACAAGACCACACTCTTCTTTTCCCGATCATTTTCATTTTAGTCTACATACTGCTGGAAAAAGCATTTTTCCATTATTAAAAATGTACTGAAATATAATATACATGTAACGAAATGCACCCATTTCTAAGTACATCACTTGATGAATTTTGAGTAATACCTACGTAACCGCTATCACAATAAAGATATTGAACAATGGCTTCACTTCAAAAATTGTCTTCCTAGCACTTGGTAGCAAATCCACCTCCATCACCCACCACTAGAAATCACTGATCTGGTGTCTATTACAATAAATAACTTTTGCCTGTTCCGGAACTTCATATAAATAGGGAAACAATTTATTTATTAATCTGATTGGCAATACTTATACAGAGCTTATTATGTGCCAAACATTTAAGTGCTATACAAATCTCAAAGTATTTTTAATTCTCATAACCACCATGAAGTGAGATGAGTATGATTATCCCCATTTTACTGATAGTGAAGCAAAAGCCCAGAGAGGTTAAGCTATAGTCTATGGTCACACAGTGAGTAGATGGTAGGCCTATAATTTTAGCCCAACTAGTCTGGTTCTAGAACCTGTGACCTAATCACTATACAATGCAACGTGAGAACTGAATATAAAAATAACAGCTAAACCTTATTCTCTGCCTGCCACTCCTCCAAGCACTTACTCATATTATTTTATTAGAACAATGCTTTCATGTAGGTAATGTTGCAGTCTTCGCAAATGAAGAAATGGAAGCACAGGGAGGCAAAGGACAAGAATTTGACATACATTATGTCTGAATCTCTAGGGCCTAGGAAAGTGACATGTGAGGTGTTTAATAACACATACACACACTGTATATAGTATACTATATATACTATATATATACACACACATATATGTATATGTATATATATAACATATAAAATACTACATGATGTTAAATATGTGCTGTTATTCACACTATATAGTTTATCAATGAAAAAATAAAACTCAGAGATTCAGAAAGGGAAAGTTAGTAACATCCAAATTTACAAACCTAGCAAGTGGATTGCTTAGCTTGAAGGCAAGGCTGTCAGTTTCCAAAGAGCACACATTTTTACTGTATTTTTTCACCCATTTCTCAGCACTCTGCTAGGCACAATTGCCACATAATTCCCATATAATCATCAGAATTCCCCTACATAGAAGACCTCACCACTTTGCATGTTAGATAACCAATATGTAGGCATCTGAAGCAAATTCCATGTGGTCATCTAGCTGGAGATGTTTATGTTCTGTGTTCAAATTCAGATTGGAAGTCGAGTCTGACATAAAAAATTGAAAATCTTCATTGTGTGGATGGCACATTGCAAGTGCATTAGAATACTGACATTGCGAATGAAAAGGGGCACCATAAAGTTAATCAAGGTGTGAGTACCTCCCCATGTGAGGAATTTTATATACTGCATTTTATTCAGTCTAAGTTACCATCATCTCTAAGGCAAGATGCTTTGTTAAAATGTGAAAACAACCCATGACATGAAATCAATGAGACAGAGTGTGTTATCTCTAATTCCTATGATTATGATTATCTCTTTTTCAGAAGAGGAAAACAGGGCTCTAAAAGAAAAGATGAGCACCTACAGGCTCAGAGCCTGAATTTGGGGGCCTACGGAGACTGTCCCTTCCTGAGGCCTGTCTCATCTATCATTGTTTGCTGCTCCACCAGAGGGTTTTGCATATCTGGACCCTGCTCCTGCAAATTGGGGAGATACAGGTTTTTAGAAAGCATTTACCCTAAGGGAAGTCTACCACAATGCTAATCCAAATTATTGTCTGTTTGAACTTTTGAACTATTTTAAAATTAATATTGTACTGCAGTACATACAGTTGTTTGTAGTTGCACAAGATCTCACATGGTTGCTGTGTGGTTAGCTCAGACATATTTCCTTTAGTTATAGTTGGCTAAATCCAACTCTTTTTTTTTCCCCCAGAAGGTTACCCTGTCTTTCCTGATAAACTAACTGCTAACCCACTATGCCAATAAGAAAAGTATTGCGTTTTGGCAACCTATTCTCTTTGATGTGTTTTGTTTTTATTTTTTAAAGACTTTTTAAAAAGATTTTATTTATTTATTTTAGATAGAGGTGTAGGGAGAGAGGCAGAGAGGGAGAGAGACAATCGATGTATGTTTGCCTTTTTCATCTGCCTCCAGCTAAAGATCTGGCTAAAGACCTGGCTTGCAACCTGGTTATGTGCCCTGGCTGGGGAATCAAACCAGCAACCTTTGGGTCTGGAGGCTGGCACCTTATCCACTGTGCTACCAGCCAGGGTGATATGTTTCATTTTTATACTGGAGTGTGGTATTATTTTAGTAAAAATATTTAGTCAAATAATTGTGTAAAATAAATAGGTTCACAGGTTCCAATGCCTTTTTTGTTTCAATTTTTAATTTTAAAGCAGTGTAAACTGATAGTTTCCTAGAGATAATCCACCAGAGGAATTAAGTTGGCTGTGACCATGCACAGTTCCCATTGTGATCTTTCATCTCTGAATTCATGTCTCCTTGTCATTTTTATAGGTAGCAGGAAATGTTCATCTGATTCTTCTTCAGCTGGAGGGCTTTTTCCTGAAGTCACAGTAATTACTTTTATTCCATTTGTGAAAACCCTCTATAATCTAAATGACTAGATTTCTACTGGGAATTATTTCATATCAAGTTGAAAGTTTCTTATAAAGAGATATATGTGATTTTGTGTAAATAAAATCTTGACAAATACCTGACCATTTACTTAGGAGTAAGTGACTTGGTTAGCATCCTTAAGAAAATTGTCTTCATAGACTTCTTAGACTTTATACAAAGGAAGAATAACATTTAAAAATTTTTTTCTTCAAAGAAAACTTCCAATTATCTGTAATCTTTGAAATTTGAAATATGTGATGAAACCACCTTCTATATTTAATTAAAAAAATTACTTTCTCTTCCTCTCTTTTTCTCTGTCTTACCAGCTGCAGTTTATGAACCCAAAAGAAAGAAAAAATATATAGAAACACAACATGTTTTAACTAGATATTTTTGGTAGGCCTCCTGAATCCTTTAGGATGTACAGCTCCTTTACACATGTGCAACCTTGGAAAATGGTCAGTGAGTTTAAACCTTCCTTGCTTCATTTTGTCTCCACAACTGCTTTTAGACAGTCAGGATAAGCAGCATTAGTTGTATAACAGGCTGCAGGGGCATGAGGACACACACACTTGCAGTTGAACAGGGCTCAACATTGCTTAATTCTGCTGTCATTGTGTTGAAATTCTTAAGATATTTTATGCATTTTCCCTTCCAACTAGACCCAGAAACTGGCTTTGTGAGTTATCCTCATATAATAGGATGATTTCTTTCTCTGCTCTGCAGCAAAGGGTTAGCTAGCAAAGAGGAACCAAGAGAAAGGAAAATTAGAGTGATTAGGGTAAACAGAGTCCTTATGTTTTAGTTTCATTCTATAGTTCAAAGTATGAATTTGTAAAATATTAGATATATTTATACTTAATTACCATCTACCACCAAATATGACAATTTTTCTCACTGAAAAAAATTCCATGTCCTAAAATGAGTGAATTGTCATATGTCTGGATTCTTGCAAAGTCTGTTATTTTACCATCTACCACCAAATATAAGATATTTTTTCCTCACTGAAAAAAAAATTTCATGTTGTAAAAAGAGTAGATTGTCATACTTTTGGACCTTGCAAAGTCTGTTATGTTAAGGAGTGATCTCTCAATGGTTTCATTTTGAAATTAGCTTGGGATAACTTCAAAAATACTAGTTTGGGATGTTTATAGATACCACATGATAGAATCAGCTAAAAAGGGGGCAAATTCATTTTAACTAGTCTTGAACAAATTACCTCACATATGTAAGTGTTGGGTCTCACTGTAAAAAGAGCCTTATAAAATCATTTTTAAAAAATAAATATGATACAGTAGAATGATTTGTGAGTAGGTGCTTGCAACCGAAGAAGATATTTCTCATGACAGCATCATATATAGATTGAAAATGAACTAAAATAACTTTGACAGAAGCTGTGCTCTAGAAGATTGAGGAAGATGCTCTAAACGGGACCCTGGAGATGGGGAAGTCCCCAGTGTTGAAGATCATTGATCAGTTTGATAAAATTCCACAAGATTCAAGAGTGGGGTCATTTTATAAATTCACATTGTTTTATGAAATATTTAAATTCAAATATCTATAAGTAAATGATAAACTATTATAAGTAGTCATCAGATTATTTAATGGGCATGTTCCCAAATTTATACATTATCCCCCAAAATCTTTCCATTGGCGAGATGAGACATTGCTAGGTATTCATGTTTGCCTTACCTTTAACTATTTCTGGTGGTTATCACATACCTTTTAAATCACATTTTAAAGTAAGGTGATTTTTCTGCTACTTTATGTTATTTGGTCTATATACACTGTATACAGTGTGAATGGCTGATTAGCATAGTTAATTGAAAAGTGACTATATTCAGGCATTCTCAGTTAAAAGGTTCTTTATAGCTACAAAATGCCAAACTGAATTATTTTCACCCCTGTAGTACAAATCCTGGACTGTGAATCTCACCAGGATAGCTCTGCTGAGATTTATTACGCGTACCCATCTGTATCCCCTCCAAAATCTTTCTTTCCTGCTCAAATGAAGAAGGAATCTGATCGTTTGTCTGCCTCCCCCATCCCCTAGACCCATGCTGGAGAGATTCGATTATAACTAGAATCAAGAACCCTGAGAATTTAAATCCATCTTAAAACAAACAAAAATGAAATGAATCCTACTTATTCTGCACACATTGCCTTTCTGTTTCTGCTTTAATTAAAAAACGTTTCTTCCTGAATGCTTCTATTCTTATCTCTCACATCTTTCTCTTCCTTCCCATTTCTACTTCTACGATCTTATCACAAAATATTTCCACTCCCTGTCTAGATTTCCTTCCTGCAATTACTCCTCTCCTTCATATTTTTTACCCTACATTTCAACACACCTGCTGTCTTGGGTGTTCTTTCAAGTGCCTGATTAATATCGACATAACTCTTGCTCACACAATTTCTGCGACTCCTGACTGCTTATGAATAAAGTAGAACTTTCTTATTTCAACATTTCAAACCCACTAAACTCTGATCCCAATTTACTTTTCTGACTTTGCTTCTTACTGTTAGTAATCTAAACTCAACCAAGAAATACCTGAAGTGATTCTTTAATATAATTGTTAACCATGATATCTTGTAATTCATATGTCCTCATGGGATACTTTGTCTCATGTAAAAGAAGGGAGAATAAAAAATTAAAACTACCATAACTTTGAAATATTACATTTCTCTGCTTCTTGTTTTTTGTTCATGCTGTGTCCTCTAGAGTTCACGCCCACCTGGCATTTGCTATTTAAATTTTATCCATGCTTCATGGAAGTCCAACCCATAAGTTATTTCTTGCTAGATGAAGTTCCTAATCAATCAAGTCAGACTCTTTTCTTCCCTCCTGCCCTTGAACTTTGTAGACCCTTTACATGATCACTCATATAGGCTGGTATTACAGTTAACCAAATTCTACCTACTAAATTATATGTTCATACACATAAGCTTTCCAGCTTTTAGTATTAAAGAAAGTCTAGCACAATATGAAGCACAATGGAGATACTCAATAAACACATATTAGCTCTGGCTGGTGACTCAGTGGATCAGCATTGGACTGTGACCCCAAAGGTCCCTGCTTCAATTCTCTAGTCCAGGCACATAACCAGGTTGCAAGCCAGGTCTCCAGCCAGGTCCGTAGCTGGAGTCAGGTGAAAGGCAACCATACATTGATGCTTCTCTCCCTTTCTTCCTCCCTCCATGCCCTTCTCTCTGAAAATACTAAATAAAATATTTTTAAATAATAAAAATATATGCACATATTAATGGGGAGAATGGACGAGGAAAGATACAGAGTTAAGTTGCGTGGCCCTACATTTAAGTTTAAATTATTGACTTCTATGGAAGACTTTCTTTTTCTAGTAAATCTGTTTAAGAAATAATTTGCCCTGGCTTATGTGGCTCAAATGGATTGAGGGCCAGCCTACGAATCTGCAAAACAAAGAGTCACCACTTCAATTCCCAGTCAGGGCACATGCCTGGGTTGAGAGCCAGGTCCCCAGTCGAGGGTGTACAAGAGGCAACCACACCTTGCTCTTTCCCTCCCTTATCCTTTCTCTAAAAATAAATAAATAAAATATTTAAAATTTTTGTCATGACGTGAACAACTTGATGATAATTAGTATCCTGGTAAGTTATTCTCTGTTACTTCTTAGCTGTAAGATGGTGGGCAAGTCAATGAAATCTTAAATATTCCTTTCATAACTTGAAACAATAAATAATAACAAACATCTTAATAGTTCTTATTTGTAGGCCAGAAACTATTGTAACACTTCATGTATATTACTTCATTTAACCCTCACCAAAACCTGTTGTTGCCCTTTTACGAAATAGGAGCCAATTGAGTTTCCCAAGTTCACATAGATAATAGGTGACAAGAGAGGAGATTTGAACCTACTCATTTTAGTTCCAAATTCTGTTTGCATTCTATATAGTTAGGTAGTATTGAAAGAAATAAGTATCTTTTTTACTTCAATCTAAAAATAAAACCTGTGAATATTTGATAGATATCATGGTTTACTTCAGCCCAGTATGATGAAAAAAGAAAGGCAAAACTATTAAACTTTAGTAAAATCTTTTATTATCCAGGGTAATTTTAGTTAAAAATCAAAGACTGATGCATGACTGGCTTCCTAGGCATACAATCTGTGCAGTTGCACAGGTCATAAATTTAAAAGGACTCCTACACTTGGTTTATGCACCCTGAAATTCTTAATAATTTTTGAGCAAGTGCTCCAGATTTTCCTATTTTACTGGGTCCCACAAATTATATAGCTGGTTCTGATTCAGTGTTTAGGAGACAATTATAAAATTCTTTTTTCAGTATTTTAAACTAAACATTAAAGTTTATTCCTGACACTCTCACTTCCCTTTCTTTCAAACATGCCTCAAAAGGTATGGAATCATGATCTTAAAATAACTAAAGATCTCTTTTATATTAAAGCAATAGAATTTCCTGAATAAAATGTTAATACTAATATGTCCATCTGGTAGACAGATGAAATACCCTTGTATTTGTCTTGCTTTTCTCATCCTGGTTTAGTTCAGAATTTCCCCATTTCCCATGAACCAAGATATATGGATAAGTATGTTTTCTTCTTCCAATTGTAATTTCTGGAGCTGCTCTTAACTCATGTTCTTTTCATTCTTCTGTCCACTCCCTTTGCTCATTTTCCTACCCGTCTGCCATCTCTGGGCTATTTGTGGAACTCACATTAATTCTTTCATGAACTGTTGAGTCTATTGCAGGGGAGAAAGAGGAAAGAACACTGAGATGATGTGACACCTGGCTGTGTAGTTTGCCTTCCCATTTGTAAGAAAATGTATAAAATGCATTTAAAGGATGGCCCATGGTGAAATATATTATGCAATGTGGCCCTGGTCCATGCACAAGAAACACAGATTGGGTCCCTACGTGCATGCTAAAGAAATGAAGTGAAATCTAGATGGTTCCTGTCCTCTGGCAGCTCCCAAGTAAGAAGATAGTCATACAGTGAGTATGTCACACATTGACACCCACATGATGTAAATGGGACACAAATAAATGAGACCAGAAGATGGGATCTGGGCTTCCTCTGAGGGTGAATAAGGGTAGTCTTTGCAGCAACTTCAAAAGACTAAGTTATGAGACTACAGCATCCATGTATAGGAATGAGTAATCTGCTGTGACTAGGCCTAACTGCATGGAGTTGATAGTATAGGTGGGGATACTTGTACGGAGCAAATGGTGGGATGATATTTGGTTCAAAGGAATGAAACAATAATAGGTTTTAAGTAATAAAGAGATTGAATAGACATATGTGTTTAACAGATAATATGTGTGGGAGGCAGAATAATTACCCTTCCCTTTCTCCGACAAAGATATCCATTTTCTAATACCTGGAATCTGTGAATGTATTCATTCAGCATTCAGTTAGGCAAAGGGGAATTAAGGTTGTCAATGGAATTAAAGTAACTAATCAGCTAATCTAGAGACGGGATGATGAACCTACATTATCCAGCTGGGTGCCCCTTAATCATCCGGCTCTGGAAGACAGTGGGGACTGAGCGGGTGGGGGAGGCACTTGCATTCTCCGTTTCATGAAATTGTAAAACCTGGAGAGGGCTTTTGGCAGTTTACCACTCCCAAGGCACCACACAGGTAGCAGAATGAGATACATCACCAGGCTTTCTGAGAAAAAAGGCCTGCTTGCTTGCCCAGCAGGTTTGGCCTGAGGGACAGTTCCTGGTTTGTCAACTTATACACACCCCTGGCAATGCTCTCAGGGAACAAGCGGTCATTGGACACGCTCTTGGTACTCTTATTCTGGCTTGTTTCAGCTTGCTGGTAGCTTCCAGAAAGGTACTTATCCCCTAGTCCAGTGCCCTGACTTTTGTGGCTGCTGCCAGGGAAGACTCTGTATCTGGGGCCCATGCTCGTGGGTCCCATAGGATGGCAAGTGATGGAGGAAAGTTCTGAAGCAGTCAGCCTCCCAGTGCACAGCAAGAGACAACCACCACAGGAGTTTCGTCTTTCTGTAAAAGAGGCTTATTCACTGACCATTGTAAATGGAGTCCAAGGGGTAGGCTCCTCATTAAACACACATCTATGCGCAGACGGTGGACGTTTCCTGAGACCTAGGAGTCTGGGCACTGTCTTCCCCCTCTCCCTCCGCTGACCTCCTGAGCACCGGCATCCCACAGAGCAGGGCTCTTAATATGTGCCTGGGAGCCCAGCTCTCATGCCTGGCTTCTGTTTTTCACAGTTGCTACTCAGCGTTTACACTTTGATCCCTCTCCCTGGTGGCCAGAGAGGCTTGCCTTCCCCGGGCCCCACAGGCCTGGAACAACTGAAGAGGCAGTTTTGGCAGGGGACCATCGCCTGGGCACTGCACAGGCAGCAGGCTGAAGCATGCTTCTAATCATCTGTGAGAGGCCTGTCTGCTAGTCTCGGGACTTTGGCAGTAGGGTAAGACTTCAAGTCCTGCACACATTTGGAGGTGCTTGCAGGAAACAGGGTGGGGGATACCATCTTTGTGCTCTCATACCCCGTCACTGCAGCTCCCCAGTATTTTCCAAAAGGAGCCTGTGCAGGGGTCTGTAGCCCTGGTTCTTTCAAACTATGGACCAGGGAAGACCTCTAGATCACCTGGCTGTAGGGGCCAGTACATCTTAGGCTTGCAGCCCCACAGAACTATATATATGATTATTTTTTAAAGGTTCCTGTCTAAGAATCTGGCTTCCAACCAGCTTGAATCTAGGTGCTGACTGAGATCTTCCCCTTTAAGACACTGACTGGTTGGAATACCCTCAATGACTGGGAGCTATTAAAAATAAAATATGCTGCTTGGATAATCACAAAGGTGTGAAAGACAAGGAAAAGGTGGAGCAGGGTTCATCTCCCACACAAAGCAAACCCCTCAAGACTGGGAGAAGTGGCTCTTTCACCTGATGTGTAGAAACCAACACAAAGAGTGAAGCAAAATTAAGAAACGAAAAAGATATGCTCCAAACAACAAAGATAAAACCTCAGAAAATAATGCCAATAAAACATATAAATAATTTATTTTTAAAAAGCTCAGTAATAGTCATAAAGATGCTCACCCAACTTGGGAGAAAAATGGATGAATGCAATGAGAATGTCAACAACAGGAAAGTTATGGAGTGGGGTAAAAGTAGTTGTTGTATGGATTATAATACAATAATAAATAAAATTACAAGGATGAACTTTGTTGCATGTATTCACAATTGTAAACTTACTTTTACTCACACTGCATAAGAAAGTTTCAAACAGAGGCTAAAAAATACAAAAACTGAATTGAAAATTGTATGATGGGGGTTTAACAGCAGACTAAATGAAGCATAAGCAAGAATCAGTGAACTCAAAAACTTTATTAATTCATAGGAACTCATCCCATTAGAGCAATTGAAATTTTTAAAAAACCTTAAGGAACTTCTGGAATAACAACAAGTAAACTAGCAGTTATACCATAGAAATCCCAGAAAATAGAGATAGAAAGGGGCAGAAAATCTGTTTGAAAAAGTCATTGCTGTAAACTTTAATAACCAGCAAAAGGAAACAGATATGCAAATCCCACAAACACAGAAAGTACCAAAAATGATAAACCCAAAGAGATCCACAATAAGACACATTATAATTAAACATAAAAAATTAAAGACAAGATCCCTATACCCTACCAGAAAAAACAATCAAATTGTTACATAGAAGGAAATCCCCATAACATTATTAGCATATTTTAAGCAGAAACTTTAAAGGCCAGAAGAGAGTAGCAGGATATATTACAAATACTGAAAGGAAACACTTCCAACCAATAATACTTTTTCCAGCAAAATTATCATTCAGAATTGAAGGATAGAGATAGTTTCCCAGAAAAGAACAAAAGCTAAAGGAATTCATCTTCACTAAACCAATTTTTAAAAAATGTTATAATGACTTCTTTAAAGAAAAAGAATGGGTGTTTATTATTAATAAAAAAGTATGGAAGTGTAAATCTCACTGTTAAAGGTAAACATATAATCAAGATAGCTGGTTAATTATTTATAAAGCTAGTATAAAGGTTTAAAGAGAAAATTAGTAAAAATAATTATAACTGCAAAATTTAGTTAAAGGATCTTAATATGTAAAAATGTGATGTAAAAACATAAGACGAGGTTTGGGACAGAGCAAAAATGTAAGGCTTAAAAACGCATTCAAATTTAAGTTCTTCAACTTGAAGTAGACTGTTATAAATATAATTTGTCATATGTAAGTTTCATAGTAATCACAAAGCAAAAATCTACAGTATATACACAGAAGATAATGAGAAAGGAATCTAAGCACACCACCCAAGAAAGTCATCAAACCAATATCCCTGATAAAAATGGAAACAAATATTCTCAATACAATATTAGCAAGCCAAATTAAACAATACATTAAGTATCATACACCATGAATAAGTAGAATTTATTCTAGGTGTGCAATAATTGTTCAACACCCACAAATTAATGTGATTCACAACATTAATAAATGATAAAAACCATATAATCAAATAAATAAAACCAAGTAAGTAAAAAATCTGTACACTAAAAACTATGATATTGATAAAAGAAATAGAAGATACAAATAAACAAAAGCATATTCTATGATCATTGATTGGAAGAATTGATAGTGTTAAAATGTCTATAGTACTCAAAACAATCTACAGATTTAATGCAATTCCTATCAAAATTTCAATAACATTTTTCATGAAATTAGAACAAATAATTATAAAATATATAGAGAACCCCAAATAATCCCCAATAGCCAAGCAATCTTGAAGATCAAAACTGGAGACATCATGCTCTCTAATTTCAAACTATATTATAAAACTATAGTAATTAAAACCATATAGTATTGGTATTTAAAAAAGGCACATGAATGATTGCAACAGGATAAAAAGCCTAGAAATAAACCCACAACTAAGTTATGCAAAGGGAGCCAAGAACATATTTGGGAAAGGACAATCTTTAATAAATGATGTTGGGAAAACTGGACAGCTACATGCAGAAGATGAAACTGGATCACTATCTTATTCCATACACATATATTAGCTCAAAATGGATTAAACATTTGAATGTAACATCTGAAACCATAAAACTCCTAGAAGGAAACATAGACAGCAAACTCCTTGACATCAGTTTTGGTGATAATTTTCTGGATTTGATACAAAAAGAAAAATTAACAAAAGTAAAAATCATCAAGTGGGATTACATCAAACTAAAAAAACTTCTACACAATAAAAGAAACAATCAACATAATGTAAAAAACTAGTGAATGGGAGAAAGTATTTGCAAATCATGTACTTGATAAAGGGTTAATATCCAAAATATATGAAGAAATCATACAACTCAATATCAAAAGATCAGACAATCCAATTAAAAGTTCGACAGAGGATCTGAATAGACAATTACCAAGAAGACATGCAGATGGCCAACAGACACATGAAAAGATGGTCAACATCAGTAATCATCAGGGAAATGCAAATCTAAACCATAATGAAATTATCACCTCACACCTGTTAAATTGACTATTATTAAAAAGACAAGTAATACAGTAAGTGTTGATGAGGATGTGAAGAAACGTAACCCTTGTGTGCTGTGTTGGGAATATAAATTGGTGTAGCCACTATGAAAAACAGTATTGAGTTTCCTCAGAAAGATGAAACTAGAACTACCCTAAGATCCAGCAATTTCACTTCTGGGTATTAATTGGCAGAAAACAAAAAACTCTAGCTTAAAAAACAGTATGCACGTCCCCACCCCCATGTTCATTGAAGCACTATTTATAAAAGCCAAGATACAGAACCAACCTAGCCATATTACTCAGCCAAAGAAAAGAAAGAAATCTTGTCATTTGCAACATGGATGAACCTCTTTAGGGCATTAGACTAAATGAAATACATCAGAGATAGAAAGACAAATACCATATGATCTCATTTATACATGAAATCTAAAAAATAAAAGCAAACAAATGCCCCAAAACAAAAACAAAAAGCTCATAAATACTGAGCACACATGGTGGTTGCCAGAGGTAGGTGGGGGTGGGGATGGGCAAAATGGTTATGGAAGTCAAGAGCCACAAACTTGCAGTTATAAAATACATGTCATGAGAATGGAATGAAGGTACAGTGTGATAATTATACTTAATGATACTGTATTATAGATTGAAAGTGGCTGAGAGTAAATCTTAAAAGTCATCATAACAAGAAAAATATTATAAACAATATATGGTGTAAGGTATTAAGTAGACTTATTGAGATGATCATTTCATAATATACAAACATCAAATTATTAGGCTAGATAACTGAAACTAACAATGCTGTATGTCAATATACCTCAACATAAATAAATAAATAAATAAATAGGTGTTTTAAGGCAAACAATTCTTCAAGTTTAAGTTGTGTAAATAGTAATAACTTTGGGCTGCAGTTTCAGCAGCTGTAGGAAACAAATACAATATATAAAATTCACAATAATATAATCATTGAAAGTTGATTTCATGATTAGTAATCATATTCCACCATATCATAGCTCTATACTCTTTCTTAATATTTATAGGTCTTGGCATACATTTCTCAATGCTTCTTATGCCTCCCACTGATTCCAAGTTTTTTAAATTTGTAATCACAATCTTCTGCTTCCGTTATTTGCATACATACAATGTCCATTACATCCTGGCCTCAAGGTAATGAAAAAGAAAGGTGCTTACTGAGTTTTTAGGCACATCATCCACTGTCTTTCTGTTCGACATGAAACTAAATCTGCTTACTTTTTACTGTGACTAGATTTGTATCTTTACTTGTATCAAATTGAAAATAGTTTGAATCAGGCCAAAAATATTTTTTTAAGGTCAGAAAGGCCTTGTATCTAAGATGCCTGACACACTGCCAAATCCATAATTGCAGATTTTGTTTATGCTGGTCCTTGGACACAGGGTAACACAGCTGTATAAAAACTCATTTACTTCAGGATGACAATTATGTTTAGATTAATTGACTAGGGAGATTTATATTTACTTTACTTCCTGATCACTGTTGAAATGTGAACTATATTGTCTAAAAGCCATTAGGTATGAAAGCATACTTTGCAAAGTGCAATACATCAATTTACTCCTAGAATGCAGTTCATATGGCCACAAAATGGCAGAAAATCTTTGTGTTTTAAAGGGCAAATGATTTCATTTGATCGCCACAAATATAATCAGTGGCATTCAAGTTTGGAGTAATTTATCCTTTCAGTAGAATGACCAAAACTGCAGCTCATGAAAACTGACCGCCTTCAGAGAATTTGCAGGTACCCTGTCCTCTCAAGTGTCTCATCTGGACAAGGCTATCAGTAATTGTGTACCCGCCTCAGTGAGAAACAAAAAAATGTGTCCCATAAGTACCAGCATCAATTCCTCATTGTGAACTAGGTGCCCCAGAGCAGAAAAGTTTGTCCGACAGGAAAACATTGAACTAATTGCTGGCTTCTTGGCTCGTAGCAACAGTCCCTCAAGGTGAAGCTCAAGGCAGGTCTCCAAGGTGCCTGCCACACCATCCAGTTCTTTGGAAAATCAAGTGTTCTTCTTTGATCAAATTAGACACCATCACCCAGTCACTTTCACTAAATTTCACTTCATTGTTTCACCCTTCACGTTTATCAAATGCAGCTATGAGACTGGCTATATAAATGTAATTTCTGCTCTTTCCACACAATTTGGATGATATTGACACTGCATTGCCCATTGTTCTCTACCAAATGTCTCTTGTGAGAAAAGAAGCCTGTCTCAGAATTTAACAGTGGGAAAATTTCTTGAGAAGCTTTTCTTCTTTTCAATAATGAGAATGATATATTTTCTGTGTTGTGTCTTGCATCCCTTGTCACACTGCTGTTACTCATTACTTCTCCTGTCAGGATGCTGAGAATCAGGAAAGATGCTTGTTCACACAATCCAACATATTAAACTGTGGTTGGACATTTGGGTTTATCCTTTAATTTTTTATCTTTGTCCTTGTATTTCTAAAAAGAAGAAAGAAAACGACTCTATAAATTAGTACAATTAACTTTAATGTTTTGTTATTTGGGAGGTTGAGAAAAAAGGTGCACTTAAAGCTAAGTGAGATGGAAATGTTAAAATCTTTGGAATGATATCTAAGAGGAAAATAAGAAAGGCTTTAAAAGCAACATGAGAGCCCTGGCTGGTGGCTCAGTGGATAAGGCACCATCCTGCGAACCCAAAGGTTGCTGGTTCCATTCCCAGCCAGGGCACATAACCAGGTTGCAAGCCAGGTCTCCAGCCAGATCCATTGCTGGAGGCAGGTGAAAGGCAACCATACATTGATGTCTCTCTTCCTCTCTGTCTCCCTCCCTACCCCTCTCTCTAAAAATAGTAAATAAAATCTTTTAAAAAAAGCAACATCAGAGTATCTTGTGAAAAAATATTTTATGGTATTGTGGCAAGAGTTAAAATAACAAAACTTAGTTAAATGTAACCATTAATTTATCCAACAATTTTATTAAGGCTCTTCTATATATGTATAACACATTTCCTGCCCTAGAAAATTTTCTGTTATGAGTGTGAATAGGCAATTTAACTATATTATTGCATTTGCTAATTAAGAGAAAATAGAAGCTGCCATAGAACGAAATTAGCAAGCTGTCCACCACCATTTTTTTTTTTAATCCTCACTTGAAGACATTTCCTTTGAGAGAGAGAGAGAGTCATGGATGTGAGAGAGAAGCATTGATTGACTGCCTCTTATATGTGCCTGAACTAGGACCAAACCCTCAAGCTAAGCATGTGCCATGAATGTGAATTTAATCTGCCACCCTTTGGCAATGGGATGATGCCCAACCAACTGAGTCACTCTGGCCAGGGCATCAAATACTTCTAATTTGATTTAGGGTGGGATTAAAGAGGAAGCACTTTTATAGTAAAGACCAGAAGGAAGACAACAAAAGAAGGTATCCAGAGGAGGAGGGAAGGGAAGAAGACTCCAAGGAAAAGACAATGAATTGGAAAAGACTGCGAATTATAAGGGGATATCAAGATTCCAGGGAACTCAAACATGTTAACCAATGTGTTAGTCAGCTCCTGTTTCAGAGGCATTGAGGTTAATCTACTCTTTAGGAGCCATGACTACACATTAAATGTTAATAGTAATTACCTTATTAATGATGATTGCATTATTCAGATAGTAAAATGCACTCATATTTAATCTACAATGATTGCAAAATATTCTTTAGAGTATGCCCCTAATTATGTATGTTTGCATGTATGTATATATCTATAAGTATGATCTAAAATAATGACTTAAAGAGGACATAATCTTATTTGTTTCACATAAAGCTCCAGACATAATCAGCCCAGAGCTGCTGTGGTTTTCCCATTGTCAGCACTCTGCTACATGACTTCCATTCTTCATGCTCAGTCGTGGGAAGATGGTTGGCTGGTCCAGATTCTGAAAGGGAAACAAAGGCACACACTTTGTTTGAAAAAGTTACTATAATGGAGCGCTCCCTATTAATTGGCCTGAATGCAGTTACATGGCATTATCTAGCCATGGTGTGAGGTTGAGTAATAAAGTCTTTACTCAAGATGGCAATGAGCTCTAATTAAAAAATGTTAAATCACAGTTTCTGAAATAATATTGATATAGCTATAGATATATCTGTATATACTTATATACAGATATGCCTTACAGATATGCAGATCTAGCTGTATAAAAAGATAAATCACAAGATATAAAAATAAACTCAAAGTAAGTGATATTCCCACATTTTACGTTAATTTCTTTATTAACTAAATTGTTAAATCAATAAAAGGAGCTTAACAAAATTGGTATGAAACAGCTAGTCACATTCTCTATCAGCTATTTGAAAAGTAGCACAGAGCTTCCTTACCTAGCTAAAGCAAGTTGAAGATTTACTTTACCTGAAACATCAATGATTAATGTTAAGAAGTTTGGGTGGGTATTAAGCATCCATATAATCATGTTATTTCCTCAGGTATTTTGTTAGGGTACAGTTTGTTTCATTTATTTTATATGATATCTATAGATATTGGAGGAACTAAATAGCTCATGTTCTCTTTAGATGGAATGGCATCTTTCAAATGGCAATCATCCAGGGAATTCCTGTCATTTTTTAATAGTTTGATTTTTACAGCTTTAATAAAATAAATATTAGACCTAAGTTAATCGAAGAATTATACTTACATTTCTTTTTAAAGTGGGGTTATTACAATGGAACAAAATCTATGTAAGGTTAAGAGGAATAGAAACCTAATGATTATATATGGTGGTATTGTCTATTAACAGTCAAATTTAAAAAGAAGAAACTTTTACATTTTCTAAACAGATTTGATTAAAAGGCAAATTTTTACTGTTGCTTCTGTTAAAGCAAAGCAGGTTTTTATCCTCTGACCCCAAATTTGTACTAACATTGTCTTTTTTCTCTTTCTTTATTTTTTTCTTTCTTTCTTCCTTCTTTCCTTCTTTTTTTTTTTTTTTTCCTTTTTCTTTCAGAGGACACAGTTACTCTTTGACAAAAGAAATAAAGAAAGATTTGAAAAGATTTGATTTTTCAAAATTTGCATATGTTAAAATAAACAAGTGAGATTATATACAACTGAAAACCTTCTGCACAGCAAAAGAAATCATCAGCAAAAATTAAAAGGCAACCTACTGAATGGGAGGGAATATTTGCAAACCATGTATCTGATAAGAAGTTATCCAAAATATATTTTAAAAAACTCATACAACTCAATAGCAAAAAATTTTTGATTGAAAAATGGGCAGAGGATCTGAATAGATGTTTTCCCCCAAAATGCAGATTGCTAACTATCTCATTTAGTGATGCAGTGCTCAACATCACTAGTCTCAGGGAAATGCAAATCAAAATGACAATGAGCTATCACCTCACACCCGTTAGAATGGCTATTATCAAAAAGATAAGAAGAAACAAATGCTGGTGAGAATGTGAAAAGAAGATAACTTTTGTGCAACTGCTGTGGAAATCAGTATTGAGATTCCTCAAATAAATTAAAAAGAAAGCTACCACATGACTCAGCAGTTGCACTTATGGAATTTATTCAAAGGAAATAAAACATCAATTTAAAAAAATATAAGACCCTGGCTGGTGGTACAGTAGATAAGGTAGCTGGTTCAATTCCCGGCCAGGGCACATAACCAGGTTGTAAGCCAGGTCTCCAGCCAGTTTCTGTTGCTGGAGGTAGGTGAAAGGCAACCATACATTGATGTCTCTCTCTCTCTCTCTCCCTCTCTCCCTACCCTTTTCTCTTAAAAAAAAAAAAAAAAAGTTATGTATATATATATATATATATATATATATATATATTTCTATTCATTGCAGAATTATTTATAATACATGAGACATGGAATCAACCTATGTGTTTATCAATGAATACGTGAATAAATTGTGACATATACAAGTATTTATATGTATATATAACTATTAAAAAATTAACTATTTTTCAGCCATAGGAGAAATAAAATCTTACCCTGTGTGACACATGGATGAACCTTTAACCTTTAGGGTATTATGATAAGTGAAATTAAAAAATGAAACAATGAAACAAAACAAACAAAAAATCAAATTCTCAGTTTATTGATACAGGAAACAGATTGGAGTTTGTCTAATGTGAGATGTGGGACTGGACAAAATAAGTGAAGGGGGTCACTATAGTTTTAGTTGTGAAGTGAATAAATCACAAGAATGCAATATACAGTATGGTTGATAATACTATGTTGTATATTTGAAACTAGCTAAGGAAGTGGGTCTTAAAAGTTTTCATAACAAGGAAAAAATTGTAACGATGTATGGTGACAATTTGACTTGCTGTGGTGATCATTTTACAATATATACAAGTATCAAATCATTATATTGTACACCTGAAACTACTACAATGTAAGTTATCCATCAATAGAAAGGAAAATGAGAAGAATAAAATTGCATAATAGCAAGGATAACAGAAAAATAAATTGCATTTTACAACTTAATGTGTATAATTTTAATCGCATTTTCTATTCTATCATATTTTAGAATCTTAAAAATGCATTATTTCTTTGATGTTTGGGATATAAGGGAGAATTATATTAGTATGAGAATTATAGGGTGTAACTATTGCCTGGTCGTAAGCTGCTGTTTTCTGATGTATACACTGTACACTTAACTTGGCTGAGACTTTGATGCTCATCTCATTAAGCTGGCATTTTTAATATATTCTGATGCTCTCTGGCCAAATATTTGAACACAACAATTTGTGGTGATACTTTATTGTTAAGAGATAAATCTGTGTAATTATTTAATAACACTAGACTGTGATTCAGTAGACAGATTCTTTAAATAATTATATTGATTCTCTGCTTTACTTTGATAAATATAAAATACATCATGTAGTAAGCACAAGTTAAAGTTGGCAATTATTCTGTGTGTTTGGTGTATATAGATAGTCAAACCATGAAATTTAAGAACAATATAGTCACTTTGGGACCTAAATTATCTACGTTGGTTTCCCCCATCAGTTAAATGTACCATAAAATGTACCAGTTTTCCACATTACTTAAGACTTTATAAATCTGGATAAAGGGGAAATTTTAAACAGAATGTGGTGGACATGAAAGGTCACAGGGGATATAGTATGAATGGTTTGAATATAATTACCTTCTGGATTTTTCTCAAAGTGGTAGGACCTGAAAATCATGACTTGGGAGTCTACTAGTATTTGTATTAGAAGGTGGAAAAGGTTTGACCAGTTTACTAACCAGTAGAATGGAATAATGATGCTTATCTGCCTGAAGACACATAATGTCTTATTCTGTGGTCTATTGCAGTTATAAGACAGGGTCAGCAAAATAAACCTTGTGTGACCTATCCAGCCCGACAGCTAATTTTTACATAAAGTTTTGTCAAAACACAGCCTTGCCTACTTATTATGTACTGTCCATGGTACTTTCATACTCCAATGACAGTATTGAGTGGTTGTAATAGACACAAGGTGGCCCACAAAGCCAAAATTATTTGCTATCTGACCTTTCCAGAAAAATGTCACAGGGTCCTGCTACATCAGCTCTTGTCATGTTGAATCCATCCTGCCATGAATGAGTAGCAGTGTCTGATAATTAATATGTTTTGTTTGAACTCACCATTTCTTCTAAATGAGCTTGAATCTAACATTGGAAAAATGTTTCCAAGTAAGGAAGTAGAGACCTAGCTGGTTATATTAGATCTTTTAAACAAATAGAAAGCAGATTTCTCATGGGCAATCAGTGGCCATCTTCTGTGAGCATGAAATTTATTTTATAATTTTAGGGAGGAAAATGTGATCTTAAACATGGGGAAAAGTTTTTATATGTTCTGTAATGTGATCTACCTCCTCACTGTTTGTTTCAACTCAATAATAAATTATAAGACTCAAATGTGAAGACCTTTCCTGGGTTGTGAAATTGAAAAGATCCAGATTCTTCAT
>PVIW01000121.1:0-143299 GCA_004026585.1 Noctilio leporinus
AGAAAGAAGGAACTTGTACCCTTTGCAACAACATGGATGGAACTGGAGAGTATTATGCTTAGTGAAATAAGCCAGTCAGTGAAGGACAAATATCATATGATCTCACCCATTACGGGACAATAATGAACAAAACTAACAACAAGCAAAACAGAACCAAGTATATGAATACAAGGAATAGGCCTTCAGTGGTCAGGGGAACCGGGTTGTGGGGAGGGAGAGGTAGAGGCAAAGAAGGGGAGCAGCTTAGACAAGAACTTAGTATAAAGGAACCATGGACATGGACAACAGGTGGGATTGACTTTGGGGGGAATGGGTGGGTGGGTGGGGGGACAGAGGGGAGCAAAAAGGGGATGGATGTAATACAACAACAATAAAAAAAAAAAATTGGACATGCAAAATTCTCCACAAGTTGTTTTAAACTAGCTTTATTGTGACACAATTCACATAGCATAGAATTTATCTACTGAAATTGCACAGTTCAGAGGTCTTAGTATATTCATTGTTTTGTAACCATCCCCACAATTTTAGACCATTTTTATCATCCACCCACTCACCCCATCAGCAGTCATTTCCCCTTCCTTTTTCCCAGCCCTTGGCAACCATTGGTTTACTTTCTGTTTTTGTAAAGTACAGATTTGCTTATTTGGAATATTTCACATAAACTGAATCATACATGGGGTCTTTGGTGACAGGCCCCTCTCACTTAGCATGTTGGAAGTATTTATCAGTACTTCATTTCTTTTTACTGTCAATTGCATGGAGAGATCGCAGTTTTTTATCCAGACATTGGCTGATGGGCATTCAGATTGTTTCCACTTTGGGTTATTAGGAATAATGCTGCTATGGACATCAGAATATAAGCTTTCCTGTGGATGTATCTCTTCATATCTCTTTGGATGTATACCTGGGAGTGGATTTGATGCATCATGTGGTAACGATGTTTAACCATTTGAGGAAACACTGAACTTTTTCCAAAGTGGTTCCCCTTTTTTATATTCCTACCACCAGGTTATGAGGATTCCAATTTCTCCACATCGTCACCAACAATTAACTTGTCTTTTTTATTCTGGCCATCCTATTCAGTATGGTATAGTACCTCTTTGTGATTTTGGATTGTAATTTTCTGATAATGATGAGAACTTTTTCATGTGTTTATTGGCCATTTATATACATTTTTTTGAGAAATGTCTATTCAGCTATTTTACTGACTTCTTGAATTGCCTTATCATTGGGCTTTAAGAATTCTTTATATTTATGATTTATGAACATTTTCTCCTATTCTGTGGGCTATTTCATCTTCTTGGTAGTGTTGAACTTTTTGTTGTTGGAGTTTGTGGTGTCACACCAAAGAAATCATTTCCTAATCCAAAGTCACAAAGATTTATATCTATGTTTTCATCTAAGAATCTTACAATTAAGCTCTCATACTTAGGTTTTTTATCCAGTTGAGTTTTTTATATATATATATATATATATATATATATATATATATATATATATATTTTTTTTTTTTAATATTTTATTTATTACTTTTAGAGAGGGGAAAGGAGAGAGGAAGAGAGGGAGAGAGGTATCAATGTATGATTGCCTTTCACCTTCCTCCAGCTATGGACCTGGCTTGCAACCTGATTATGTGCCCTGGCTGGGGAATCAAACCAGTGACCTTTGGGTTCACAGGCCAGTGCCTTATCCACTGTGCCGCCAGCCAGGGCTTATATATTTTATGAGATAGGGATCAAGCTTCATTCGTTTGTATATGGATACTCAGTAAACAAGAGAGTCCCAAAAAAGTTGGGACCCAAAGAGGACCACACCATGACACATAATTAAAATGTCAAAGGTTAAAGATAAAGAATCTTAAAAGCAGCAAGAGTATGGCAAAGAGTTACCAACAAAGGAGTACCCACAAGACTATCAGCTGATTTCTCAAAAGAAACTTAGCAGGCCAGAGGGGACTGGCAAGAAGTATTCAAAATGATGAAAAGCAAGGATGTGCAGACTAGATTACTCTCTCCAGCAAAGCTATCATTTAGAATGGAAAAGGAGATAAAGTGCCTCCCAGACAAGGTAAAGCTGAATAAGTTCATCATCACCAAGTCATTATTACATGCACTGTTAAGAAAAAGAAGATCTTGGTACTGGCCTGCAAACCTAAGGGTCACTAGTTTGATTCCCAGTTGGGACATAACCAGGTTGCAAACAGGTCTCCAGCCAGGTCTGTAGCTGGAGGCAGGTGAAAGGCAACCATACAGTGATATTTCTCTCCCTTTCTTCCTCCCTCCCTGCCCGTCTCTCTAAAAATAATGAATAAAATCTTTAAAAATAAAGGTCAAAACTATGAAAATTAAAATGAGAATAAACTCACAACTATCAACAACTGAAACTAAAAACAAATGAACAAACTAAGCAAACAACCAGAACAGCAACAGAATCATAGGTGTAGGGATCATTTGAAGGGTTACCAGCTGGGAGGAAGAAGGGAGAGAATGGGAGAAAAGGTGCAGGGATTACGAAGTACTGTATAATTTATAGGTACAAAAATAGACGGGGATGTTAATAGTATAGGAAATGGAGAAGCCAAAGAATGTATATGCAAGACCCATGGACATGAACTGAGGTGGCAAGGAGGTTTGCTGGAGGGAAAGGGGGAGTTACCAGGTGGAGTGGGGCAAAAGGGGAAATTTTGGGACAACTGTAATAGCATAGTCAATAAAATATACTTAAATAAAAAGAGCAAGTCCTTCCATTTTTTAAAGGATTGCTTTGCCTATTCTGCATCCCATAAATTTCCATATGAATTTTAGAATCACCTTACCAGTTTCTGCAAAGAAATCAGGTGGAACTGATGGGGATTCTGTTGTATCTATAAATTAGTTTGTTATCTGAATATCAAGTCTCCAGATCCATGAACATTGAATGTCTTTCCATTTAAGTTTTGAAATTTTTCATTCAACAATACTTTTGTAGTTTATAAAGTATAAATGTTGTACTTTTTTTGTTAAATGTATTCCAAAATATTTTATTACTTTTAGTGCTGCTGTAAACAGAATTTTTCTTAACTTCATTTAGTATTTTCACTGAAGATGTACAGAACTACAATTGATGTTTGTATATTGATTTCAGATCCTGCAACCTTGGTGAACTCATTTATCAGTACTAGTAGTGGATTCCTTAGAATTTTTTACATGCAAAATCTTGTCACTGACAAATAGTGATAGTTTTCCTTTTTCCTTTCCAATCTGATTGCCTATAGATTTTTTGAGTGATAAATGAAGTAATGCATAACAATATTTGGAGATGTTGAACTCATTGTTTCAAAACAAAAGGAAAAGAAAAAAGTTATAGAAATAAAAACAGGAAAAAGACCCCCAACAAATTAGGAGGCAAGAAATCTGATTCCCACATCATTAATTAGCTGTGTGATCTTAAACAAATTTCTAATTCTTCTCTGATTATACAATCTATTTTTCAAATCTTTTTCCATTTGGCATATCTGTTAACTTCTGGAGATTCATAAAGAGTAGCTTCCCTTAGTTTATTAAGCATTACAACCATGATTTTTACTACATATGTTGATCATCTTCCTCCTTTTCCTTTTTACTCCTCACAAAAGAGAATAGTTACCAAAACTGAAAGAGCATACTAGAAGTATCTTCATATGAGAGAAAATATAACTCATAAAAGTCACAGTAGAAGACATTGCACATGGACAACGGGTGGGATTGACTTTGGGGGGAATGGGTGGGTCGGGAGGGGGACAGAGGGGAGCAAAGAGGGGATGGATGTAATATAACAACAATAAAATTTAAAAAATAATATTAAAAAAATATTTTAGTTAACTCAAAAAAAAAAAAGAATTATTCTCTTGAGAACAAGTTGAAATATAAGTACTTCAGAGGCATGCAAGAAATGAGTAAAAATGAGCAAATAGATACAGCATTTACACTATTACTATATTAACATTTTAAAGCTACGACTAAAGACTAGTCAATAAAAATGTACAAAATGCCAAAAGTATGTTTTAAAAATACACATTATCTACAGTTCTCACAAGAATAATCTTTTAAAATGGAAATGCGAGGCAACTTTGTAAAATTATCATTTTGATTAAAATGGCAAAAGTGACATACAGAAGAACCACATTACATTTTCCTGCCAAACATCAGGTGGACACCTACCCTCTGCTTCTGCTAATGCTGAAGACTAAGTTACACTTAAACATGTTCAATTTCCTTTCAAGTGTTTTGGAACCTCAGCTTCAACCTCTCACATAAAGGCAGAGGGCTCTCCAAACAAGCACCAGTGATGTCACTTTCCTTATGGCACTGCCGAAAACCCAGAGAACCGTTTGCTGCCTCTGAGAAATAGTTTTCTTCATTTCCAGCTGTTTTATAAGCCTGGACACACTGTCCAGTTTCTTTAGCTTGCAACAATATGCTGGCCTCATTTTTCTTGAATCGGGCTGGTTTATGCCTCTGAGAGTTCTGCTTCATTTTCTCAGTGGTGTACTTAGCCTTCCCAAACGCTGAGGTATTTTCTTCATCAGAGGAGTATCTGTCAAAGCAAACACTTCTCACTACAGTTTTCTGAGTGGTTTTCAAACCAGCTTTTCTACTATGACCAGAAGAAGTATTTGGCAGCTCAACTCTAACATTAGAGATCTTTGCTGTCATGTTTTTGACAGAATAAGGTATAGAAGTCGTCACTTTATAGTTTTCTTTAAGTAGCTGGTCTCCTTTTAGAACTGTCGAGTTCCTGGATTGATCTTGCAAATAAATTCCTAGTAGATCCTTTGAAAGATGTGATGGGTAATCAGAACTACTGTTAGCAATACAAGATTCTTTCACTGTGTGGAGAGAGAAAGTTTTCAGGTCCATATCTGGTTGTGCATTATCCTGAAGTTGTGATGATTTTGTAAATATTCGTTCCTTTAAAGGCATATCCTGAAGATGTAAACCAGTAATGCCAGAAAGTAGGTGCTCTTCAGGATCAATCTTTTGAAGATCCCAATCCAACACATGATCACATGACAGTTGTCCTGGGACAGTTTCAAACCTGTCAGGGATGGCTGTTGGAAGTTCTGTTTTTAAACCATGAGAGTAAGAGTTCCTTGGAATAACTGGAGAATTACTAAAAGACGTCCCTTCCCAATCAATGGTGCTCAAGTGTAGATCAGCAATGGCCGACACACTGTGGGGTGAGCTACTCGGTTGGCTAGATTCTGAAACCAGAGACTTACTGACAGCTTTAATTTGCTGTACAGCCAAAGGTCCTGAAGAAGATATGAAATGTTCTTGGGTATTCAAAGAGAGAGCACCTTCAGATACAGGCAAGCTATCTGATGACCCAGAAATAAACTCCTGGGTTAATGTGGAATTAGAGTAAGTTTCCAAATTTAATTGGGAATTTTGTTCAGAAGAGATTTTGCATGTGGGTTTTGAAGTTATGAGTGACTGAAAGCTCATATCATCTGCTTCTGGCAAATTATTTTCTTTAGGCTTAGTTTTTATGCCTGAAAAAAAAAAAGAAAATACAATGATAAGTAAAGTCTTTTATTTTACTTGAGTAAACAAATAAACTAGAGTTCAGATCAAAATCTACATAGGCCGTTTTTGTGTTTTTGTGTCAGTGCATTCCTGGAAACTATGTGTAAAGTATTATAACAAAATAATAATTAACAAATTATTACAAAGTATTTTCTTTCGGAAATAATTACAATCAAATTCTTTTCCTCACCAAGTTCCGGAAAATAAATAAAATGTATTTATAATCCAAAATACATTACGTAAACTGTTCAATAAATGGTTAATATAATTACCATTATTAACATTTAAGTTACCAGGCGTAGATCAGAAGGGCTCATTCTGGCTTTTCAGCTTTCAAAGTATGTCAAGACAAAGAAAGAAGCATACAATCTTGCTCTTATGTAGAAATTGCAGTAAAACTTAGACAATATAGATTCAAATAGAACAGATAGATCTTCTACAACACCTGTGTGTGGCATGAATAGCTATCCAATGAGATACTTACTTTCCTTTTTCTTCCCTTTCATTTCTAACTTTTGTTTTTGGTAAATAGCAACAACCTCTGGAAAAGCTGCTTCAAATAATGATTCTTCTTCTATTGTCTGGAGAACTAATTCTCCATTTTTATCTTCCATAGCATAATGTTCTAAAAGATTAAAAACATAGTAAACCAGCCTTAATTACAAATTTTAAAATTTCAATTTCCCCAGGTATCTAGGTTTTCCAAGTAAACTAAGTCAATGGATGATTCATTGCAAATCTTGTTTTACAACATCTCTATTCAATGCTCTGTTTTTAGTACAGAATTGATTTTATTCTGCCTGATAAGAGCTGGAAGGAGATTACTTTTAAATTAGAACTTTAAATTCTTTTCCTTCAGAAACAGTAGAAGCAGTTTGAAGGATAAAACCCTTTGTTTAGATAAAGTTAGCTGGTTTTATTTCAGTATAATAAGTGTGAAGAATCCAGATGAAGAATGGGAATAGATAGTTGCCTAAAACTTCAATATTAACTTTCTGTAGTGGTGGCTTCTGAAAAGAACAGGGTGGATAGGGTCATAAAACATATCACAGCAGTTCCCTTAATCCATGGGGAATACAGTCCCAGACCCCCAGTGCATCCCTGAAACCATGAATAGCATTGAATCCCAGAGACACCATGTTCTCTCCTATACATACTTATGATAGTTTAACTTATAGTCACAGTAAGACATTAAACAATAACTAATAATAC
Organism: Noctilio leporinus; assembly: GCA_004026585.1. Taxonomy (NCBI): domain Eukaryota; kingdom Metazoa; phylum Chordata; class Mammalia; order Chiroptera; family Noctilionidae; genus Noctilio; species Noctilio leporinus. The sequence goes on from PVIW01000121.1 coordinate 6,759, forward strand.
AATAGAACAATTATAAAAATACACTATATTTAAAGTTATGAGAATGTGGTCTCCTTCTCTCTCAAAATATCTTATTGTAGTGTTTCTCATTTAGAGAAAGTACTCTAAAGCTTCTCTTTGGCATATGCAAATTGTCAGCATCACTGCTCTTGCATTTTGGGGCCCTCTTTTAGTTAGATAAGGGTTACTTGAACACAACTACTGCAATACTGAGACAATGAATCTGATGGCCAAGGTGGCTATTAAGTGACTATGGGTGGGGTGCATATGCAGCACAGATACATTGTACAAAGGGATGGTTCATACCCAGGTGGGACACAGTAGGAAAGCAGATTTCTTCGAAAGGCACATAATTTAAAGCTTATACGTTGTATATTTCTGGAATTTTCCATGTAATATTTTTGAACTGTGTTTGACTGCTGGTAACTAACACCACAGAAAGCACCACCACAGATAAGGGGTTTCTACTGTACTGTTTTCCAGAGGTTACCAACCTCTTGAAGATACACTCAGGCTCAGGAGACTCACAGGCAGCTGGTAAATGAAAATGAGAATGCTTACATGTAAAACAGATAATAAGATCTGTAAGGAGCAGGCTGGATGTTTGCATTTATCCTATACGAGGGCAAAGTTGCACGAGAAGCCAAACTCTAATGAAAATATTAGTTGATGAGTTCAAAGTAGAAACAATGGCCCTGACCGGTGTGGCCCAGTGGGTAGGACTCATCCCACAAAGCAAAAGGTCATCAGTTTGATTCTTGGTCAGGGCATATGTCTGCATTACAAGAGGCAACGGATGTTTCTCTCCCTCCCTTAGCCTCTCTCTATGAATAAATACAATCTTAAAAGGAAGAATAAAGTAGCCCTGGCTGGTGTGGCTCAGTGGATTGAGTGCTGGCCTGTGAACCAAAAGGTTGCTGGATCATTTCCCAGTCAGGGCACATGCCTGGGTTGTGGGCCAGGTCACCCCAGTTGGGGGCATGAGAGAGGCAAGCACAACTGATATTTCTCTGCCTCCCTTCCTCCCTCTCTAAAAATAAAATAATAAAATCTTAAAAAAAGGAATAAAGTAGAAACAGGTGAATTTAAAGCACATTGTCTCCCTTAAAGGCCAGCCCTCAGTTCTAAACAGGGATCTGCACAGCCAGCCACACTAGGTTAATGAAAATACACTGGAGTTGGTGTAAGTGTTCCTAAACAGTTCTCAAAATTCTCCAACTTTCTATGTTCCTATTATTGTTTAGAACGGTTTATGTAATTGCTCGTTAAGTTCATTTCTCCAAGTTACCTACAACTTAAACATTCATTGACAAATTATTCTTGCCCATTCACCTATAATCACACAACCTAATCTCAATGCTGAAGAGACATGAATTTGGGATTATTTTTCCATTTAAATATTTTGTACTTTTCTTGCCTTCGGTTTTGGTTCTAATTCAAAGAGCTCATTGTATGTTGGTCTGTAGCAAAGTAAGAATAGCAAAAATAAATTCTCATGAAAACTAAAGAGTAAGGAAAGGAGAGGCAGAGCAACCCAGGGTTCGTTCAGCAACCTGGGTTTCTTTAGACCACGCTACACAATGAAATCCAAAGAGCAGACTCTCTGCAGCAATCTTTTCTTGAGAAATATAAACCAAAACATTAAAACACAGTTACTTAAAGTTTTTCATCTTTATTTCTTTAATCCTCACCTGAGGATATACCCACTGATTTTAGAAAGGAGAGTGGGGAGAGAAACATCAATATGAGAAAAACTGACTAGCTGCCTCTCATACACACCGACTGGGGATCAAACCCACAACCTTTCCGGTGTATAGGACGACCCTTCAACCAACCAAACCACCCAGCCAGGGCAAAGAATTTTCTCTACTATTACTCAAAGCCTATTTAAGTAGCACAAGTAAACTACGAAATTAATCCTAGGTACATATTTCTTTATTTTTTATAAGCATACATATGTTCTACACATGTGTACAATATTCGCTAAGCATATATGATTAAATGGCATAAATTTTGCTTAAACTGAATACATACCAGGCTTTTCCCACTCTATTTCGAAGCAATGAACTCCATTTCTGATCCGGCTTTTAACAATTCTAAAAAGCAAATTCATCTAATAAGGTCCAAGTGCAGGAGTTATTTGGGAGTTTTCAATTTATAGATTAATTCAATTTCCATTGATTTTTATTCTACCTTTATAATATTTAAAAATATTATAAGGAATTACCACAGTTATTTTTTCAACTAATTTATTCAAAAAATAATTTTATTGTGAGGTGTATAGAGTTTATAACTACTAGATCCTGTGAGTAGATCATTCCTTTTATTACTATGCAGTATACTACTTTTCTATAATTTTTGTTTTAAAGTTTTGTTTCTGTTAATTTTACTACCATCACTTTGGCAAATATTTGGTAAACCTTTTAAATCTCTTTATTTTCAAACTTAGTGTAGTTTACTCTGCACACGTTCTATAAGCAGAATTATTTCTGAATTTTGTTTACTCATCCAATATAATATTTTAACACATTAATTTAATCCACTTACATTTATTGTGATTATTAACACAGTGGGACTCATTTGTATTACTTTGTTTTATGTTTTCTGTTACCAAGCCTTTTCTTTGCTATTTCCCCTTTCTCCTTCTATGTTCTTTTGATCTGATAGTTTTATTTTCCTATTGGTTTGGAAAATAGAGATTGTATTTAAAATGTTTTAGTGGTCACCCTTATATGTCTACATGCATACTTTGAAGTTTTAGCTTATGATCAAATGGTAATCATCAAGCATTATGCAGATATTTATGTACATATTTTTCCAATCACATCATTAAATTAGCTAAATATGTTCTATCAATTTTTATACTGATCACTATTTCTTGTTATCTACATCTTCCTTCTGGGTTCAGTTTTCTTCTTGTTGAATAAAGTACATCCTCTAAGCATGCTTTTAGTGAAGATATGCAAGTAGTAAACTCTTAGTCTTCATATACCCGAAAATGTTGCACCAGCACATGAATAATATTTTAATGATGTATAGGTTGTCAGTTATTTCTACTCAAAGCTTTGAATTATTCCATCATTGTCTGGCATATATTACTGTTATAAAAGATGAGTGCCATCTTTTCTTTGCACTTTTTTTTTCTTTGATACTTTCTCCCATTTATTTTGAAAGTTTCAAACCTTTAAAACATTTACAAGAATAGTACAAAGACCACTCACACACACTTCACTGAGATTCACCAATTCTCAGTTTCATTTCCTCTATTCACTTTACATTTTTGTTCCCTTTCTGGCCCAATGAAATAGTTATCTAGTTAAGCCTGACTACATCTTTTTAGTATTTATTTCTTTTAAAGATCTATTATTACTGCATGTTTGAAATATAAAAGTACGTCAAAGCATGAATTGACTACGCTCTCTTGACTGTAAGCCCTTAATAAGACTTTATTATTCCAGTAGGCCTTTCCTCCATCTTTATAAAAATATTAAAGAAAATTTTACATAAGATATGCAAATGAAAACACAAAAACTTCATACAATTCATACCTAATTGGCTGTAGTTGATTACAGTTCTTTCTACCAAGTTTCCTTTCTATCAGGTCATAGTGGGTCAAAAGCACCAACAATTTCTCACATGCATAGTGATTGGGCCACTCCATTTTTTCAAGAGTAAATCTCTGTGAAAATAAAAGTAAAACAAGGCTAAGTATAATAAAAAATAAAACAGGTTTTCTTATCTTCTAGGGATAAGCAACACTCAGATGATATTTTTTCCTTTGGAATTAACATCAAAGTGTAGTATCATTGAGAACATTCCCAGAGAACATATGAGCCTCCTAAGGAGGCAATATTGCATAATAATTCAGTGGGAGGGTTTTTAGTTTGAATACCAGAACAGCATTTCCTAGCCGCTGAGTAAATTAATCTCTCTTAGCCTCAGGTTTTCCATCTGTAAAATATAACCTAGCTCACAGATTATGAAGATTGATATTACATGTAATATGTTAAATAACAAATTTTAAATGCTCAATACATGTTGGTTATTATTATTATTTCTGTTGTTGGTGGGAATAAGCAACAAGTAGTTAAAATTTACTGAGTCACTCTGTTTCCCTGGCCACTATATTAGGAGTTAATGTAAATAATCATTTAATCCTCCTAGTGACTTCATGAGATAAGTAATAGTATTTTTATTTTTAGGATAAGACATAGTGAGTGATAGGCAAAATTCAAATTTAAACCTAGGTACTTGAGTCCAAATCACAATGCTCTTGTCAACTACACTACCTTTTCATGACAATATGTGTGCTTGATCCTGACATTCTCTGGTTGTTAGCCCCTCTCTCCCTACATACCCCTGAATACAATATATCTGTACAAGTTATTCAAGGTGTTTTCTAATAAACAGCATAACTGTAATTTGTCTTATGGTCTGAAAAGTATGGTTACTATGTAGCAAAGAAATGAAGATTAGAAATGCTGGAAAATACTTGGACAGGCAACAATAGTCTGTTTCAAATCTCCTCTCAGATCAATCAAAGTGATTATCTCTTCTTATCTTCCAAGTAGCCAACATCATATGTAAAGAATTTATTTTCAGATACCTGAAACAATAATAAATCAGGTCTTTGGTACTTGATTACTTTCACCAATTTATCCTTGTTCAAAAGAAATTCTTGAATAACCTAGCAAAAGAAAATAGGAATTGAGACTTCAAACTTTTAAAAAATCTTCTGAAATAAACTCACTTGATTATCAGTTATTACCTCATGGAATGGGAACCCATCACAACTGCAAGCTTTTCTGAAAAGAAATTATATACATGTTATTAATACAATCAGACTCTAAAACCATCTCATCCAGTCTCCTCTTCTTTAATGAAAAATGTCATTGTATAACATCAAATTTCGCTTTGAATGATAATTAAATTACTATCTTCTGAGATAACCTACATTTTTAGCAAAATCAAGAAAAAGATTTTGTGAGATGTTACTAATTTACACATGGAGGAAAGTTATATGGAAATTATGCAACCAACCATGGGTTTATAAAATACTAGATCTGCCAGGAAAGAATGAGTTAAAAAACAAACATACTTTTTAATATTGTTCTCAATGGCAGTCAGTTGCCTATCATGCTCTGCTTGGTGCCACTCGCAAGGACAACAATATTCATAATCATGTGGTTCACAGTATCGATCACTTTGACATAATTTGCATCCATTATGTTCATGATCCTTAGGTGAACCTTCAGGGAGATATAAAAAGTATGATTTTCACTGCTTTTTAGAATAATCTTCTACATACACTTTTTTTCTTGGCCTTATTCATATTAAAAAAAAAATAAATACAGCCTAGCACAGCACCTAGCTTCCAGAAGGGTCTCAATACATTCAGGTGGAATAGACTAATACACACAATAGTTAATTCTTAGGGTGAAGGAGATCCTGAGCTTTTACTATCACACGCCATTTCTTTGTTTCTGTAACTCCTTCCATCTGAAAGTGTTAATTTGTAACTTGAAATTATATATTCATAATAATCAACAATGGAAAACTAGGTGATTAATCTGATAGCTAAATGCAAGAAAAGGAAGTTACAATTATTAGCATTAAGAAAGATTATTTACCTCCTAGAATAATTCATGAAGTGGTTTCCTTAATGAGAATATTAAAAGAATGACAGTTAATTACTTCTTTTAATGTCTGGCTCTCAGTTTCCTGTATAAATGTTTTAAACTATGATTGGAACACGAACAAATTATGACCGCGGCACAGGTGTGAGGTCCTTGTTCCCTCTAAGAGGAAAGCACGATCACCTTCAATATTGTTTTGACAGTATATGGAAGAGCATACATAACTGGTATGACCTATTGCCATTTATAAAGTATCAAGAAAACACAGAATGGATTCTTACCTATGAAAAATTATTTCCTCCATGACTTCATCATGTAACAATGTTAATGAAAACATAGTAAGACAAATAGATACAGCAGAATTTCTTTTAAAAGTTGAGCTAACATGATCTCTTAATCTCTCCTGAGAGTGAAAGAGCTTTCTAATCTAGTATGTATCAATGACATCTATTATTTTTTTACCCCAATAAAATGAAGAGAAACCAAGGTATTTTCAATAATAATGAACATTTTTAGAAATTAGTTTCAAGGTACTATCTTCACACAATAAAATTACACTATAGGACAATTAAGAACTATTTCACTATATCAATGTAAATCAGTGATATAGAAACAAATAGTTTCAATTCCATTTTCTCCTAAGACTATTGGTGCAATTTCTCTCTTACGATGAATTTCTATATTAAAAACATAATTTTCAGATCTATGTAATTTAGATTCATCGTTTGAAACTGCATTTATCCTATATCTCTTACAGGGTATTATTTCATTCAACTAACATTTACTGAGTGCCTACCATGTATGCATGACAAAACTCCTGACTGAGAATTCCTAATCTCGTGGGGAAGATACTATAAATTGTAACTAGAAGAACAGGGATGAAAAAGCGGGACCACTAACACTCCCAGGTACCCCTCCCTTTGCCGCTTACCGGGATGGGAGCACACAGGGCAATGAGCCAGCTTTTGAATAACTTGTGGTCGTTGGTTAGAGTAACAAGGCGTTTCACTCCACTGAGTAAACCTGTAAAAGAAAAGGGTTTTAAAAAGAAAAACAAACACACAAATAGAGAAACCCAAGGTCACCAAAATGTCATGTTCTCAAATATCAGGTTGTTCTGTTCCTTTCCACCTGCCAACTTATTTTCCCTTCTGTGGTAGATAAAGTCGCTGGCCCAGCCTGGGAAAACCCTCAGTCAATGCACCTCAATTCTTAAATTTGCCCCAAGAATAGAACTGCAACAGTTGGGGAGAAAGAGTATCAGAGATGGCAAAGGGAGAAGGAGGGAGGGAAAGAGTTGTGTGTGTGTGTGTGTGTGCGTGTGTATTCATATATTCATTCAGCCTCTTTTAAAAACCAATCTTCACTTAGGCATACATATAGGAAGAATAATTCCTATACATCTATTTTTGATATCCTTTGTCAGTGCCAAAACATAAAACAAGCAGAACCATGTACATGAACACTTCTGTCTATCAAAACAAGAGTGAAGGGCAATGTATAAAACTAAATAAAACACTAAGTTTCTGGGTAAGAACGACTTAAAAACCCAAACCATTTGAAATTGTCATTTTAAAAAATCTCTTACAAAAACAGCAAAAATATTACCTGTTTAATGAAAGGTTTTAAGAAAATATATATTACTGCTAGAATATCTATTAAATAAAAGTTAATTTTTGGCTAAAGTTCCACATCATTATAACACCACCAAGAAGATAAACATTATCATATAAGTTCTGAATTGTTTCTCTACTTAGAGAAGTTAAAGTTCTAATAAAAAGCTAAATATCACCTTGGCTGGTGGCACAGTGGATAAGGCACCAGCCTGCAAACCCAAAGGTCACTGGTTCGATTCCCAGCCAGGGCACATAATCAGGTTGCAAGCCAGGTCTCCAGTTAGGTCTGTGGCTGGAGGTGGGTGAAGGGCAACCATACATTGATGTCTCTCTCCCTCTCTGTCTCTCTCCCTTCCCCTCTCTCTGAAAAATAATAAATAAAAATCTTCAAAAAAAAGCTAAATCTCTCTTCAGTTTACCATGTGGTAACTGGCAATAAGAGTCAGTATTTAGCTTTTGGAATTTCTAAGTCATCTAGTACCAACACCAAGTACAGGCTTGCAAAAATTAGTATGAATTGCTGCTGGCTGTTAGATAAATAACAGAGCTTCAAAAGTTAATAAATAGCGTGAAAGTCAGTCTAGATTCATCTAAATTAAAATAGCATAATTATAACAAAAACATAGTTTCATTCTTTTCAAATGTTAAGACCAACATTCAATAAAACGTTGGCAAAATTACAAATTTGCTGAACCCATTTCCATAAGATTGATTTGTAGTTAGCCAAGGACCACATTTGCTTGCTTTTCCTTCCTTGTATTACTTTTCACGATTCCCACATAATTCCTGAACTCCCCTCCATGCCAAAGCACACCCTTTGCCCTCCTTCGGCACAGTCATCCCTTTGGCACTTCAGTAATGAGCTTACTGAAGTCTTAGCTCTACCAATAGCCTTACAGCTGGAAGAGCAGCATCACAGGAAAGAGTACAGTGGTTTGAAATTGTTTCCATGGTCTTTCCTTTTTGATTTCTACAACTCATGCTTCCTGTCATGCACTCGCCATCTCAAACCTAATCAAAGGCCAAGACTGTGGTAAGTCTTCAGTGTCCTCATTCTTTCCTTTACTCACTCTATTTTATCATCATTAATATTAATTTCCATAAACCACTGCTTTCATCAGGTAAACGTAATTCACATGCTTTCAAAACTAAATACCATAGTTTGTAAATTTCAATACATTCTGTATCCAACTATGCTGCATCTTTAAATTGTATAGTCTAAATTAATTACTAAATGTTTGGTTATAGAAGAAAGGGAAAAAAAGTAAAAATTTTGAATAAGTGTTACTTATTAAATATATGTAACATGTCAGGTACTTAATTTATAAAAATAAATTCAACATCAAAGTATTTTAAATATAAAACTATGTTAATGTCATGTTGTCTTCACTTTGTGGTAAAATAGTTTAAAATAGCCCATGGCAAATGCCGATGGTTATAAATAAACGTACTGACATTTGACTGTTAATAGTGAGCTAATAATAATGAAAAAATTATAGTATTGCTTAGAATATATACTCTCATCCTTTCTTTGGAAAACTTCAGAATAAGTAAAAATAAGCAACTTCAAATAAAAACATGAATCAGTTTAAAAACACTAAAACCTTTTTTGGAAAGCATAATACTTTTTGTAATAGTCACAATTAAATTCAAGAATAAAAGCCTAATGTCATAAGAAATATGTAATTTTTAGTTACCTCTGAAGTAAACTTTGCCCTTTCAAAACCTGTGTCAGTTTTAATGCTTGCTCTTTTCCAACTCCAGGGACCCCCTTTCAGGAAGTGAGAAAAGAAATTCAAATGTTAATCACTAGGAAATGAATAAAGTACAATAAGGCCATTCAACACAATGTGTAGCTAAAAGAATGAGGTTAACCACTTAATGACAGGAAAAGGTGTGCCAAATACATTGCTGTGTGTGAGATGAAAACCACCGAACAGCCTCTGGTATGTCTAGATATGTAAATTAAGTAAAAATTATACTGTTAATCTACACAAAGAAAAAAGTCAGAGGGTCATACACCAAACCACTGACAGTGTTTATTTTAGGGGAAGGAGGAACAGAATTTTGGAGGGTATTCGCTTTCTTTGTTAATTATTTGGATAATATTTTAACTTGACCTGCCTTTGTGGTATATTGGTAATCAGGAAAAAGCACATTCATTTAATATGAACATTTAATATTTAAAGACACAGACGTCAAAAGAGAACAAAGGAGAACGCCAAGTTAACCCTTGAAATGAATAACTTAAGAGAATTAAAACAAGCTCCAGCCCAATAAATAAATGTATATTCACACGACAATTACTGGTTTAAGTCCTCCAGTTCCTATAAAAGTTTGAGTATGTCATAAACAGGGCTGCTGTGGAGCCGACATGCAGTGGGACAGACGTGCCAGTTTAAAAGAGCCCCAAGCATCCTGAGTGCCTGCTGGCAAGAGAGTTTCCCCTGGACCCTGAATCCCGTTCCCAACCCTTGCTGAAACGGTAGCACAGGGCACAGACGAGGGCAACCACAAGCCTGTGTCTTAGCATACAAGTTGCTAAATATTTTGTGTATCACCTTTCTTTTATTAGCATTAAGCTACATCTTAATTTTTTTTTATCATATTATAAATTTTTTAATCATATTAGTAGAGTCTTAAAAATCCTTAAGAAGAACAAATAAATGGATGGCAGTTTTGGTTATGAAGGACACACATGTTCAAGGTAGCTAAGACTTAACGCATAATGTAACACCACTGGAGCTAGAGTTGGTTTCTGTAGGTTTGCCGTTTTTTCTTACATTCAACACTGCGCTGCTTCTAGTCTTTAAAATATAATTATGTAAAGAAAACAGACATTTTCTATTTCAGAATTAAAATTATAATAAAATAATAATTTTTTGCAACAATAAAATTAAATTTAAAAAAATTACTTTTTTGTGTTATTTAGAAGCTTCTTTTTCTCCTGCTTCCATTACTTACTAGTTTAAAAAAATATCTGGTCACTAATGACATAAATTAGAAATTAGGGTTAATAATTTAACTTCCCTGCTAGTTTTTCCTCTCTCCTAGGCTCTAGCTAAAAAATAATTATCTGTTCTCCTTCTTGAGAACAGAGTAGCCAGTATAGTATAATGAGGGATTCAGTAAGAATAAAAAGCTGATCATTAGGGACATAATAATGGGACTACGTAATAAGAGCTACAATACAAGTCCTTATATATTTTTAGATAAGGGTATTTAAGAATGGGGATATCCTGTAATGCTTCATTCATCACTCACTTATTATACCTATTTGTTACAGAGCACTACATTGCGCCTCTTAGGATATAAACAAAGATCTTCATGAACAAGACTGAGTATAATGCTCAGATGCATGGCAAGATGAATGGCTTACCCCAGTAATCATGGAGCCTAGCAACAGTAATAACTGAGCGTGTGCACAGCTGGAAAGCTGAAGAATGAAGACCAAAAAATAGATAAAACAGCAATAGGTACTAACATTGGCTAACATAAGAAAAGAGTAATTCCTTTATCTCTTTAAAAAGGTAGATGAATATGAATCTAGAACAATGGTTTACTGAGATTCAAGCTGTGATAGTAGTTATTGTGCTATTCTTGTTTATAGCATTTATTGCCACAATGGGCCGGGTTTTTAGCGCCACTAGAAATGCTGATTATTTTTGTTGTCGGATAGTTTATAACGCCTAAAATTATGAATTAAATTCTTAATCATATAACCATATTACTCATGATTATGCAGATTGCAATCTATCAAAACCCCACACTATGAATAGCAAATAAATATAATTTCAGTGCACCTTTGGAAGGTAATCACAGCCAAGCAGTATTGCTAGTCCAACTAGAGCATCTCTATCCAACCCAAGCTGGCTCTTGATAGATGACATTGTGTAACAGTCAACATGAGGATCCTAGAAGAAAGTACAGATTTGTTTAATCTTCAAAAAGTAAGCCCTGGCTGGAGGCACAGTGGATAAGGCACGGGCCTGTAAACCAAAAAGTCGCTGGTTCGATTCCCAGCCAGGGCACATAACCAGGTTGCAAGCCAGGTCTCCAGCCAGGTCCGTAGCTGGAGGCAGGTGAAAGGCAACCATACATTGATGTCCCTCTCCCTCTATGCCTCTCTCCCTTCCCCTCTCTCTAAAAATAAATAAAATATATTAAAAATATATTTATACATTAAACAGCTTGCAAAAACAATGTGCCAAAGGTGTCTCTAAATGTTTAATTACTCCTAAAAGTTTAAATAGGGAAATTATCTTGATCACCAGAATCTTTATAGAATCTAACATTTCGGTATCTGGAAATAAAGTCATAGTTTCAGAAATGGCTTTAAAATTTTCTCCCTCTTTATTGCGTTCTCATGCATATACCAAAGTAGATTTTCAGCTTACAAAATTAAACTGTAAAATGTGTATTACTGAGAGTAAACATTCCCTGTAATTGCATCGTCTCAAGGTAACATTATTAAGCGTGGTGCATCTTCTTTCAAAAAACCTTTTCTTTACCACACCTATACAAATATTTGTTATTAACTACGTTTTAAGCAAAAACAGGGTTATATAAAAGAACGACTTGGCAACATCTCTTGCCCACTAATACACCTGGTTGTCTTTAATGAGAATAATAACCTATTTTAATAACTTGACTCTTACATTATAGGGACTCCGAGGCAGCGTTTCCCTGTGGAGACACAACCAGCATCTTTGGAGAGGTGACAGGATTATGTGGCAAGAGGGTCTGCTTTCCTGGCTACAGCCCACCAAACGTCCACAGCCTCCCTTGCCCAACCTTGAATAGTCACAACCCAAACATCCCCTAGTACTGCCTCCCTAGCTGAGAACCACGCCGTATTTACTGTTTGCTACCCATGGACATTTGGATAGCGTGTCAAATGCTTGTAATTATTGACCACGCACAAATACCCTTGTATAGCTGTCCTAGCATTTTTTGGAGGTGTTTTTGAGGATAAATTATTAAAAGTAGAAACCCTAGGTCAAAGCAATAAATTTCATAGGCAATTTTAGAATAATACACTGTTAAACTGATTTAGAGTTAAAGCAAATGAAACACGTCGAGCCCTTAGGAGAGAAATCCCCGTTTGGAAGAGAGCGAGCCAGGCGGCAAGGGTAACAGTAAGCACTTTTCAGCCATTGCTACCAGGCATTAAGGTAGGCGTTTTCCAGGCATTTCTTTTTCCATTTAATCATTTAATAACCCCTTTTACAAGCAGTTTGTAAAACAAAAGCTGACAGAAAGAAAAAAATACCTTGGCATTCATGGTGAAATTCCTGTAGACTGTCAGGGCCCCGTAAAGGAAAGCGTCCCCATCGTCGGTGAGGCAGCCGTCCGCACGGCCGCTGGAGTTGAGGTGGGCGCACATGGCTTCCGCCTCGCCCGCAGCCTGGACCCAGGGCACGCCTAAGCAGTCCAGCAGTTCAACACACTGGAGAGAAGTGGATGCGAGAAATCTAAGGGCACTTTCATTTTTTTAAATCAAACCCTCACTCGAGGGTATGTTTATTGATTTTAGAAAAAGGAAGAGGGAAAGAGATATGAGAGAAAAGGGAGGGACAGAGGAGAGAGGGAGGGAGGGGGAGAGAGAAACAGCATTAATATGATGAAGACTGATCTTTTGTTGTTTTTTTTTGAAAGATTTTATTTCATTATTTTCAGAAAGAGGGGAGGGAAGAGAGGCAGAGAGGGAGAGAGACATCAATGTATGGTTGCGTTTCACCTGCCTCCAGCCACAGATCTGACTGGAGACCTGGTTTGCAACCTAGTTATGTGCCCCGGCTGGGAATCGAACCTGCAACCTTTGGGTTCGCAGGCCGGCGCCTTATCCACTGTGCCACCAGCCAGGGTTAAGACTGATCTTTATCAGTCGCTTCCCTTCTGGTCCCAACCCAGAATCAAACATGCAGCCTTTGGGGGCGTGGGAGGATGCTCTAACCAATAGAGCCACTGGCCAGGATTCTAAGAGCATTTTCATTGTTACTTTTTTTCAGTGTTTGATTTACTTTTCTATATTACAAATACTAAGAGCAGCTATTTAGGTGTTTTACAGTTTATGATACTTAAGAAACAATTGGAAACGTGAACACTGAATACTTCATGGAATTAAAGAATGATTGTTGAACTTTTAGGTGATAATAAAAATGTTATTGTGGTTAAGTTTTTATTTATTTTTTAAGAGTCCTTATCTTTTAGACAAAGATACTGAAATATTGGGAGTGAAACAATATTATATCTGGGATTTGCCTCAAGAAAACGTGGAAGTCGGGGAGTGCAGCAGAATAGATTAAACAAGACTGTTCAAGAGCTAATAACTGTTTAAGATTGACCATGGATCATTTTGGTGTTGTTTTAAAACTTATAAAAGGTTAAAACATTTTTAATGTTGATTAAGAAGTAACCCATATTCAATTTTTAAAATAAATTTAAAAACTGCTTTAAAAAAGTAACAAGAAGCCCTGGCTGGTGGCACAGTGGATAAGGTGCTGGCCTGCGAACCCAAAGGTCACTGGTTCAATTTCTAGCCAGGGCATATAACCAGGTTGCAAGCCAGGTCTCCAGCCAGGTCCATAGCTGGAGGCAGGTGAAAGGCAACCATACATTGATGTCTCTCTCCCTCTCTGCCTATTTCCCTCCCCTCTCTATCTAAAAATAATAAAATCTTAAAAAAAAAAAAAAAAGTAACGAATATTCAATGGTCATTGTTTTGCTCACTGGTACCTCAACACCTCAAGGTTCTGGAAATATCTTTAATTAATAATTAATCCCATTAAGATTTACATCTATAAACCTACAAAAATTCTTCCCACATGGTGGTCAACCTAACATGAAGTCTTCCAAAGAAGATACCATTATACAGTTTTGTCTTGAGGCCTTACAGTTCTCTTCTTTTCCTCCTATTATCTCTTCTGTACACTGAAACTCTGGCTGTGGGAAAGCAGATGGGCCAGTCACTGACATGTTCCCAGGGAGTCACCTATCTGTGCAAGATGTCTCTACCCATTTGCCGATGCATAAATAACCTCGAGTTTTCTTTGGGTTATGAATTTCACCCAACTGAGCAGTGTAGCAGTGTATGGTGTAGTCTTATAGCTTAGTGAATTCTTTCCTGTCATATATAATTTTCAAATTCTATCAGTGGGGAACACTGGTATGATGAAGAAATGAGGCCACCAGTTTGTAGAGACTGACAGAGTAAATATCATCCCTTTCACTTTCATTGACCAATTGCTTGCATGCTCTATTATATAAGAAATGCGTCTGCCAGATGTTGCCCGTTGTGGACAAGGTTCAGAAAGACAAAGTTTAATGTCAAGAAAAAGGGTACTTTTCAGGAAATGGTTCTGTTACAGATACTGTTTTATTGAAACATCATGGTTGCTTTGACCTCTAGACAGGAAGTATCCTTTATACTAAACAAAAGATTTTGAAAGTTATTTCAGATTCCACTGCCATTTGTCATTCCAACTCTGTTCAAAAACCAGCACAGAATTTGTGAGGCTGGTTGTAAATTTCTGTACCCTCTCTGTCACTAGAGTAGATGCAGTTTTTAAGAAGACTAATTTGTGCTTTTCATGTTTATGCCATTATCCACTGAAGAACAAAAACTAGATTAAGTATTTAATTTCACCATTAACACTACTACATACTAAGTATGTATTTATGTATTTGTGTGTATTTCATAAACAAAGAATAGCTTTGAGTTCTAAATAACAGACATAAACTTCTTATCATTGTTTTTACAGTTAAATTGAAATTGCTTATCTTATATCTATATGGGTGGAAAGTAATTGGCAAGAGCTATAAAATCATTCCTAAACTTTGGTCTATCCATTCCACTTTTGGTAACTTTATTTTAAAATCCTAAATCACAAGAAAAAGCTATGTACACAGAAAAATGTTCATCATAGCTTCACATTTAATAGAAAAGCTGAAAAGGAAAAATATATACAATCCTGGGGAATGATTTCATAACCTCATACACATTGCACAATGGTAACAAGAGAAGGTGGCAGCAGGGAAGTATGGATGTGATCCATGAATCAAAAAGTCCCAGATAAAAATTATTTACACCACTATCATGGCAAGTTTTAAAAATATACACATTTGAAAAGAGACAAATTAATAGTTTTCTATTGTCTTAATAATATATTTTATTTTATGTCTTAACTTTATAATGTTATAAAAATACATAACATTTTTATAATATATAAATATATTAAAATATAATGATTATCACTTTTAAAAATTATTAAGTCCTAAGGAAAGTCAAATACATATTTAATATATGAACAATGACCAATCCTGAATGAGCGAAGCATGAATTAATGAGATCTCTGTTCTGGAAATTCTTTAAATGGTAAAGGTGTCATAAAAGATAATGTATCAGGTCCCTACTATGTACTAGTTGCTTTAGATACTAGATATTTTCTCTAATTCTCACCACATCCCTGCCAAGTCTTGCTCATTTCCTAGAATAGAAATGAGGCAGATGTAAACTAAAACCCTTTCAGAACACCTTAGAGTTTCAATATGCCAGAACCAGGACTTGAACTTGGGTCAGTTTCACTCCCCAATATAAACTCTCTTCTCCATCCATACTAACTTTCTTTACACAGTAAGTCTAGTGAATATTAAGGATAATTATATAATAAATCTTTACAAAAGTAAAATGTTCTCTCCAATTCAAATCAGAATTATTAAATCAGATCCAAATGTTTACCTCTCTTAACACAGATTTAAAATGTGATCTCCCTGTTTTCTGAGACCATGTTTTTCCAGGTTGCCCATATCGAGTCTGATTCCTCTTGTTTATGACATCAGCTTTCAGCTTTGGGGGTTCCCCTTCCATAACAAATACCAATTTTACACCCATTAGTGTTAAATGTGAGATACGAAAAAATAAGTTCCTGAAATATAAAAATTAGTAATATATTACTCATCATATATTGACAGCAATCGTTGACATAGCAATATGACATTAATGGTCAGAACATCAGACAAACACCTACAAGGTTATATGCAGCAACATTTTACTTATATGATTTTATTTTCACTGGACTGAAACCACCAGATGTTTTTAAGCACATGAGATTTATGATTATTTTAATTGCTATGTGGAAAACAGTTTGGAGGAGGAGGCTCAGAGCTGAGGAAGCCAGTTGTCCTTTCAGCAGCACAGATGAGATGATGTTGGCATAAACACACACATGGTACCTCTGCACATCAGAGTTTACCAACAAATACAAAGGTATATTTTGGAAGGAGAACAGGTGTGATTTCCTGATGGATTGGACATGGGACAAAATAAAACAGGGAGAGAAGGGCTCCCAAACTTCTTGCTTACAGTCACCAAAACATCCAAGTGGATACGTTAAAGTGTTATGTGACTCTGGATCTCAGAAGGTGAGGGGTACAAATTTGTGAGTCATCAATATAAAGATGGCAGATCTAGACATGTTAATATATTTTAACATCTCAAAACCAAGACATCAACTACTTGTGCAATTAGACATTTACATTCTAAGAATTTTTACTCTACCTGAGGTGAGGCTTTGAGACAGTTCCCATCATTTTTTTGACCGTCTGTGCTTCACATACCCAGAGGCTCAGATCAACTGCGATGGTTTTCCCGCTGAGGCTGTGCAAGTGGACAGGCTGTTTAACAGGCTCCAAAATGGGCCACAAGCCATTCACTCCCATTCTGAGTAGCTGCTGTTGCGGGACACACTTTTCAAACCTGTTGAAGGACATGAAAGCTCAGAAGAGGAACTCAAACAACATAATATAAGCTAGTTAAGAATAATTAATATTGAAGAACCATGGACATGGACAACAGGTGGGATTGACTTTGTGGGGGAGTGGGTGGGTGGGGAAGAGGACAGAGGGGAGCAAAAAGGCGATGGATGTAATACAACAACAATAAAATTAAATTTAAAAAAAGAATAATTAATAAAAAAAGGATTCTCCTTATTTCTTTCAATAGTCAGCCTTTTGGAAGGAACCAAGAACATCTAAGATATTAAAAATGGTGGTAAATGACATACTAATTGCAGAATACTGATGCAACTAACAAATTAAAAGTAATTTGTGTCATCAAATATGGGTTTCTCTACAGTACTGAGAAAGTTATTTTTAAATTAAACATAACTCAAACATCAACGGTCTCCTTGTCCCTCCTCATTCTTTCCTCTTCTACATCTTCTTTAGCAGTGGCTGAGAATAAAATTTTTCACATACCTTAATATTGCATGGAATTTAACAAATAAAAGAAAAAATTAACAAAAGAACAATGGTGATAGTTGACTTTGTTCCAGCTAATAAATGCAAGATGGGTAGAAAGGGATGCTGTAAAACATATTTATCTTCTCCATCCTTTAATTTTCAGACCTAAAGAGGAAAGAGGAAAAGCCTCTATCATGACCAGGAAAAACAAAAAAATAAAGCAAGGACACATACAAACGAACAAACCAAAGGGAAAAACAAGAGGTAAATAAATGAAGAAAAACTTTGATAAATACAGAAAATGCAGAGATGGAGTAATATGGAATTATATTTTTTTTAAAAAGCATTGACTAGCTTTTTAATCGCAAGGTACTATGGGACCTAGGTTCATTGTGGAAAAATAAAAAATCTTGTAAATGAAAAAAGAACACTAATGTTACACTATTTCCTATGTGCATAACATTTGAAAAACAAAATTGACTTCAACTTGGCTATTGTAACCTCTTCAGGGTTTTCTATAGGCCAGCTTTTATAAACACATGTTTTTCTTTTCCTTTGTTATTTGATAAAAGTATTATGCAAAATTTGCAGATTCAGTCTGACTATCCAAATACAATCCAGATTATTATCCTGTTAAGGTTTCAGCTCTTTGTTAATGTGAAAAATTGTACTTAATCCTAGAAAAAAAAAGCGGATTTTCTAAGAAATTATTATAAAGGGAAACAAGACTTTTAAAGTAATAACCATCAGAACACATAAAATTTAAAACAACAGAAAGTGTGAAGGGGAAGTTTTTGTTCATAGTTTTGCTTTCCTTTTATTTGTGAAGCAAGCTGGATAACGGGAATGGATTATTATTGAAGGAAATTAGCAACTCTTCTCTCTGGAGGACAATTATTATAACTGGTCTTATTTTAAACATCACCCTGATTTTAGCTGTCAAAATTTTTAATGCCAGTCTCTTCTGACTTAGCAATAGCTCTCCTAGGAATTTAACGTACGCTCTTAGATATGTGCAGATTTATGTGCAAGGATATTTAATGCAGCATGTTTACAGTAGTAAGATATTGGGAAAAAACAAATATCCATCAATAAAGAATACACCTTTAAGTTAACTATGGTATATTCAAACAATGGAATAGATGATGCAACAAGTAAATATGGTATAGATCTATTTGTATTAGCCCTGGCTGGGTAGTTCAGTTGATTAGAGTGTCACCTTGACATGCCAATGGTTCTATCCCTGGTCAGGACATAAACAAGAATCAAAAGTCTCTAAGTTTTCAGCCCTGGCTGGTGGCACAGTGGATAAGGAGCCAGCTGGTTCCAAAGTTGGCTGGTTTGATTTCCCAAGGCAGGTGAGGAGCAACCATACATTGATGTCTCTCTCCCCCTCTGCTTCTCTCCCTTCCCCCTCTCTAAAAATAATTAATAAATTAAATAAATAAATAAATAAATATATATATATATATATATATATATATATATATATATATATAAGCCTTGGCTGGTGTGGCTCAGTGGATTGAGCACTAGCCTGTGAACCCAAGTGTCACTGGTTTGATTCCCAGTCAGGGCACATACCCAGGTTGCAAGCCAGGTCCTCCAGCTAAGTCCCCAGCTGGAGACAGGTGAGAGGCAACCATACATTGAAGTTTCTCTTTCTTCCTCCCTCCCTCTCTCTGAAAATAATGAATGAAATCTTTTTTAAAACATTGAAATATAACGATACAATAAAGAATTAAATATATGTATGTGTATAAATATAGATGTATAAATTGTGGGCCTAGTTAAAAGCACTGATTAAAAGCATTCTTTTATCAGGTGGATAGGGAAGGGGACGGAGGGAAGGAAAAAGGATGGATGTAATAAAACAACAATAAAATTAAATTAAAAAAAAAGAAATGTTTTAAGCCCTGGCTGGTAGCACAGTGGTTAAGGCACCGGCCTGCGAACCCAAAGGTCGCAGGTTCGATTCCCCAGCCAGGGCACATGACCAGGTTCCAAACCAGGTCTCCAGTCAGGTCTGTGCCTGGAGGCAGGTGAAATGCAACCATACATTGATGTTTCTCTCCCTCTCTGCCTCTCTCCCTTCCCCTCTTTCTAAAAAATAATGAAATGAAATCTTAAAAAAGAAAAAAAGAAATGTTTTAATGTAATTAAAAGTTATTAGTCCATTACTCCCCCCTCCCCTGCTTTTTGTATTGCAGTAAATGCTGACTAAATATACATAAATTTAATAGACAATTTTCTATGTTCTCAAAAAAAAAAAAAGCATTCTTTTGTTTAAGGGATCTAATCCGTGGAAATCTTAATACATTATAGAGTCAGTTCTATTTGTTTTTCTTCAGGCATGGCTACCCCAGTGAATAATATATTACATTAAAGTCTTTACATAGTGATACTAATGTGCTTGAAATATTCATAGAATTGTAATTTGTAAAATTAAAAATCTGCCTCCTCTGCATTTTTCTAATTTTTTCCCCACACCTTGGAAGGAATACAGTTTATATCACAGTCCTCCTATAGGTAAATGTGTGTTTATATGTGCCATCCTAAACAACACTGCACTGCTACAATGTTCATTTATTACTATTTACTTACATACGTGTAGTCAATTTATGTAGTCAAGCGTTAGAGACATGATAGAAAGGAATGAACTTGAGAGCTGGAAGAGCCAGAGAAAACATGTGCATTGTATAAGATTATGTGACCCATTCCCAGGCATCCCAGAGGAAACCAGAGAATGTGGGTCTCTCCTGAAAAAACAATACAGAAGTCATATTTGATGTTCAGATACTTGTCAACTTGTAGTACATTGCTTTTCAATTAGACCCATGAACTAGGGCCATATTTACTCAATATTTAGGCAAGGAGAAAACCATCTAAAGATTTCGAGTTTATTTTCCCAATACTTTACAGATAGGACCACATTTTTAAATCATTTTTTACTCCTCACCTGAGGATATATTTAGTGACTTTAGAGAGTGAGGAAGAGGGAAAGAGAACATCCATTGTTTCCTGTACATGCCCCACCAGCCAGGGATCGAACTCACAGCCTAGGTATCTGCTCTGACTGGGAATTGAACCTGCAACCTTTTTTGGTATATGGGATGATACTCCTTCCAACCAACTGAATCTCTGGGAATATTTTCATATTGGCATATGAAATTGCCAATATTTGACCATTTTCAGCCTATTAAAAAGGCAGTTTTACCTGACACTTACAAAATAGCTACTATCTCTTATATGATTCCTCCTGCATTCTAAAAAGACCTCCCACCAAAATGCAAAGAAAAAAAAATTTTCCTATGTCAGCTGAGTCACTGGGCTGTACTACTTTTTATTTTGAAAAGTAATGCAGGCATATGGTTATTTAAAACAATAAAAAGCAGAAAGGAATACACTTTGAAGAGTAATTGTTTTCATCCTTCATCTTCAGTCATCCCTAATATATAATCTATTTTGTACCTGTTTTTATTTTTTAAACTTAGAGACTTTTAAGAAATACATATTATTTTTAGAGAAAGGGGAAGGGAGGGAGGCAGAGAGGGAGGGAGACATCCATGTATGGTTGCCCGTCACCTGCCTCCAGCTAGCGACCTGGCTTGCAACCTGGTTATGTGCCCGGCTGGGGAATCGAACCAGCAACCTTTGGGTTCGCAGGCCAGTGCCTTATCCACTGAGCCACCAGCCAGGGCTTATATTTTTAATATAACATTATCATTATACTTAGAACTCCATTCTTCATATTACCTTAGTTTCTTTTGTCAGAAATAAAGCGGTTTAAAGAACGAGATCCATGGTCCACAGAACTGACATGGGTAATTTTAACACGTATTGGTGATGTCTACCCAGGACATCTATTGTGGCTATTCTTTATATTGACAGAAGACTACAAAGCTGTAGCAATGGCCACTTAAAAGCAACTGGAATAAATATCGTAGACAAAAAGAAAAAAAAAAAACTGGCTGTAACAGAATTATGTTAGTTCTCAGAAAGTAAAACTTGAGTTACTAACTCAGAGCTTAAGTGCTCTCTTCTCCGCTTTTCCTTTGTTAAATGCTAGAAAAATGTCTCTTTCATTGCTAATGCTTCTGGTCACCGTAGTTTTTAAATCTATCTCAAAGCCTTTTAAAACCACTTTGGTATCTCAGCCTGCAGTTCCCGTCTATCTACTGAAATGGATTTGAAAAAGCTGAGCGCCTAGTGCTCCCCCAGCGCAGGCCTATAAAGCAGTAACACTCAGCAGTTTCTTCATAAATGTGAAAGAATTGCTGCTACGGCGAAATACCTCCCCCGCATTTCTTCTCTAAGTGATGGGAATCAAGAGGACATTTTTATAGAAGCCCATCTCTCTAGGATATGCCCCAGTGAATGCTTTTTGCTCTTAGTAACTTGCCAATAATGAATTGCTATTAGGTCTTCATGAATTACTTACTGCAAGAATTTTTAGAGCCTTCAAACCTTTTAACAACAACAATGAAAGGATGAGAATTATGCCAAACAACAATATTTAAAAGGAGACGGGTGAAAATGGGAATTGGAAAGTGAGCAGAAAGACTTACAGGAAGAATATATATTTTTTAAACTTCATTTAAAAAAAAAAAAAAAGATTTTATTATTTTTAGAGAGAGGCAGGGAGAGAGGCAGAGAGGAAGAGAGACATCCATGCATGGCTGCCTTTTACCTGCCTCCAGCTACAGATTTGGCTGGAGACCTGGCTTGCAACCTGGTTATGTGCCCTGACTAGGGAATTGAACCAGCGACCCTTGGGTTCGCAGGCTGGGGCCTTATCCATTGTGCCACCAGCAAGGGCAGAGAATATTTTTAAAGTCAGAGGCAAACTACATAGTAGAAGACATGATTGCTGAGTTCCCTTTGAAGACTCTACAGTGAAGGAGCTTTTCTTCCCTCTCCCTCTCTAATATAATTTATCCCACATCATTTCATAACTCCTCTCAGATCTGGACTAGAACATTCAATCGCCACTTTATCTTCACATGAATGCATAATAGGCATCTAACTCTTGATTTCAATACCTCTCTTCAAAACTGTTCTACCCCTAGATTCCCACATACTCAGGTGCTTAGGCCAAAAACCTAGTCATTTTTAGCTCTCTATCTCCAAAATCTACACTAAATCCCCATTTCTTTTGTTTTAAGAATTTATTTATTTATTTTTAGAGAGAAACATCAATGTGTGATTGCCTCTCGTATGCCCCTGTCTGTGGACCTGGCTTGCAACCCAGGTATGTGCCCTGACTGGGAATTGAACCGGCGACCCTTTAGTTCATAGGCCAGGGCTCAATCCACTGAGACACAGCAGCCAGAGCCCAAATCCCCAATTCTAATGACACTCCCCTAGTGTTGCCTGGATATGATTGTAACAGTCTCCCAACTGGGCCCCTGCTTCTACTTTTTACTGCCCTTCACCCACGTAATCATTGTTCTAGAGAAGCCAGAGTGATATGGCTTAATAATCTAAAACATTAAAATCACCATCTCTCTGGTAATGGATAGTGCATTTCCTTAAAGGCAACATAATCTCTGTTACAAATTAATTTGCTTCTTCAAATATGGTGCTACCTTATAGCCAATTGTAAAATGCAAAAAAAAAAAAAAAACCCAAAAAACAAAACAAAAACAAGGATTAATGTAAAATTACATAAGTGTTCTAAATGTAATTTAGACCATTCTTTTAAAATACTTACTACTTTAGATTATCTTCAGTAAATCTGCAACCTAAGTTGAAGTTTCCTTTTGAAAACCACTCATGTTCTGTATGAAAATCATTCATAAAAGCAGAGTATTATTAAAATACCTCAACAGTTCTGAAAAGATAAAAGTATGTGAAATATATATTTTATGAAAAATAACACCATAACATATTTTAAGAAGGCAGCTAATACAAAGTATTCGTTTTCTTTTTTAAAAATAATTTATTTATTATTTTTAGAGGGAGGGGAAGGGAGAGAGGCAGAGAGGGAGAGAACATCAATGCATGGTTGCCTTTCACCTGCCTCCAGCTACAGACCTGGCTGGAGGCCTGATTATGTGCCCTGGCTGGGAATCAAACCAGCAACCTTTGGGTTCGCAGGCTGGTATCTTACCCACTGTGCCACCAGCCAGGGCAAAATGGTTCATTTTCATGACCTGTTGTTTTACTCCTTGTCACTTTCTTGGCACCAGCTACTGAAGTGACTTAAGTAGCAAGAAAAAGCATATAAAGTTAAAGAAAGGAACAGAATGGCACATCCTTTAAGATATTCAAGTACAACTACACGCAAAGATAGAAAAGATGGTTCTTGCAGGAGGTCATGATCTACCTGATGAGGTTCTACTTGAAAACAGCTCAGCCCTAAATAAAATTTTAAAATATTACACATATCAAATTCACCCAAAACTATGTATAACTTTGTTATGCTTTTTATTTTTTTTAATGGGGTGAAATTTGAAATGTTTGTGGTATGAGATCTGGTTAGTCTCTATACTCATAATAACTTTATCGATGTCAGTCTGATTGTGCAGTCAATGTATATTTCATATAGTTTCCTAATGTTCACAATTCTTAAGAATAGGTATGTGAATCAACAAAGTCAGAATAACCCATAACAAATAAATTTATCACCTATTTGTAGCTTCAATTTATTTAGTTTAGTAAAAAGAGCACTAGACTTGGGATAGGAAACCTAGGATTTTAGTTTTAGATTGTAACACTACCTAGCTGTATAACCTTGGCACCTTTAACTGATCTCCAAAGTGAGGGGTATTAACCAGATGAACTATTATACAATTCTGGCATCCTTTCATTCATGACTGGTTTTGGTAACTTGGAACTATAAAAAAAATAAATAAAGACAGACAGGCAGAAAGAAAGAAGAAAGAAAGAAAGAAAAAAAGAGAAAACCCAATCACTCTATTTCAGATACTATTGCTTGGTAGGAAGAACGTGAATTTCTAGTTTCAAGAAAGGGCTTAAAAACTCACTTCAGGTTAAAACAAAAAGAAGTCCTTTGATGTAACCATATGGTGCCCATAAATCAATTTATGCTCCTTAAAACTTCCTTAAAAGCTAATAAGCTTTTATTGGTTAATTATAAAACTGAATGAGGTGAGAAAAGCACAGAACCTTGCTAATTCCACTAATGAATCAAATTTAAAGAACATCAAGAGGTCAGAGGTTTGACTTATGCAAAAATACATTTTATTAAACCAACAGTTTTTCAATTTAAGCAAAAACATTAGAAAAGGTATTTTAACAATAATGCAAGAAATACTTTAAATTACCTTATCCTCATTTAGATGATAACGACTGGTGAAGGATATCAAGTTTACTTAAGTACAGAACTGTACTGTATGGCATTTCCCTTATAATTTCACTGATTAATGCTGGGTGCTTTAATTATTTTGTCAGTTTTATTTTCATATGAATTTGGCTTACATTTTGAATCATAACATAACCCAGGCTTAACTTTGTTATCAATTAATATTTATTAAATGCCTACTATTTACCAGAAATTTTTCTAGATGCTGGAGATATAATCAAAGATCAAGCCCTGCATTTAAGGACCTTAGTAGAGTAAGTGTAAAGATAAGGACAATTGTAACAATGGGACAAGTACGGGTACAGAGGTAGAGTATAGGAGTGTATAAAAAAAAGAGGTGTCTTACCAATTCTAGGGCATCAAGGAAGGTTTCCTAAAGGAAGTGACATGTAAGCAGGCACCACTCTACACTTCCCCTTGTTCATCAACAAGGACCATGTAGGCCAGAGGTTGCAGTGTTTTTAATCTATTTAGGCTATGTCATACTTATCGTATCAAAACAGGGGCCATTATAAGAATATTAATATATATTTGATCATCTTTAGAGGTAAAAGGGTAACGTGGATGAAAGGACTTCCATTAGCAGATGTCTGACATCAGTTTCCGTGGGGGTGGCCTTTATCCCACTTGGAGAGGTGTTTTCCTATTTTGGAAGGTGACCTGTCTAAACCAGCAGGTCCCGTGAAGAGCTGAGCCCAGATATCACAGGTGGGTTGAGGTTGGGTACAGAAGCACTGTGAAAGTGAGGTCAAGGCACTGAAGTTTTATTAGTCGCGGCATTTATTGAGGCAGTTTACAACACTGGCTGCACAGGGAGGAATGACTATAAATAAACAACCGTCATGCCTTAAGGTAAGTGCGGTGATGGAAGCTCGTTTCAAATCAGGTTAACACCAAAAACAGGGGCACGGCCACGTCTGCCCACCGGGATTAAGGGAGGCTCCCTCGGAGGAGTGGGGGTTGCCCGCAGCGTCACAGGAGAAGGAGCAGCAGAGGGAGACGCCTCACCTGCTGACTGCGGTCCTGGCCCTGGAACACTGCCAGGTGTTCCAACAGCACAAGAAACACTACGTTAGCACGGGAAGAGAAAAATCCTTGGAACTGGGTCGTTCCCACTATCTGGGAAAGAAAGCCTTTGAAGCTGTTTACATCCCAAAGCCCTAATGGCCGGAAAGAGCCCATCCTGCCTCAAGGAAGAAGCCCATTAACACCTTTAGGTGTAGCCAAAGCCCCAGCCGCGGAAAGCCAGCGCCACCTTGACCTGCCAATCAACAGGTACCTTCTCCGCCTTCCCCCAGCCCACCAACTATTTAAGTCCTCAGAACAAGGGACTGGGACTGGCTGGCAGCCTCTGGGCCGCCCGCTTTTCCTCTCCCACTCACTGGTAAGCTTCGCTGGCTCGCTAATAGATTGGCTGGTCTGTACTTCTTCACATGGATCAGCAAGAAGCAGGGTTTCTCTGGCGGGTGCGCCTGCCCGGAGGACGCTGCGGGCACAGCGGCCGTGGCCGAGAGGGCTGAGCGCGGAGCGGCGGGACACCCGGGAGTCAGGAAGCGGCAGGCGGCTTTCCCACGGTACACACGGGAGCCGCCACCCTGTTTGGAGAAGGGGTGGCCGCCACGGGGAGGCCAACACTGAGCTCGTCCCTAACGCCCGTGATGGAGGGTCGGGCGGGAGGACGCGGGCGCGGCCGCCGGGCACGGTGCCGTGGGACTTACCCAGGCCACTTTCCCCTCGGTTTGGGGAGGCGCCCCTCCGTCGTGGACCAGTTCGGCCTGAATCCTTCCTATCGCGGCTTCCAAGTCTCTGACTTCACTCTTCTTTTTAAAGAATAAAGTAAAAAGTAAAGGAAAACTGTCCCAAGCAAAGACACACGGGGTCTAGCACCACGACCCAGGAAGCTGCGGGAAGCACTTCGAATTCCGCGCCTGTCACGCAGGGTCCCGCCCCTTCCGGGAAGTGACTGTCCCCGGCCCCGACCTGGCCGCAGGCTCCCAGCGGGGCCGCTGTGCGCATGCGTACAGCTGTTGCTGGGGCCTCGGAAGAATCTTCCCTTTCACTTAGGCAAATCAACACCCCCCTGCACGCCGCCCGGCGTCCCCTGACGGTCGAGCCCCAGCTCCAACCAGCTGAACCGGCCGCCTAAGGGCACTTCCGGCCCCTCCTTCGGACTTCAGTGGCGCGAAATCCCCGGACCGCGCAGGCGCGGGCGGAGGCGCGGCGGGCGGGGGGGCGGGGCGCAGGCGCGGAGGGTGCGGGGCTCGGCGCCGGGGCGGCAGGGCTGCTGCCTTCTCTCGCTGCGGGCGCGCGGTTCCCGGCGGGCCAACGGCTGCCGGCCGAGGCGGAGACACCCCCCAGCTGGCCTTCGCGCCCTGTTGCACCGCGACAGTCCCGCGGATCGGGTTCCTTGGGGAGACTTCGACTTGTTCGAGGTAGGGTGCGGGTGCGCGCCTTCGCTCTCCGTTGCGCCGGGTTCATCCTCTGTCACTGACACCTTAGGGGGCATCCCCCGACTGGCCTGGCGGCGGCTGGGCCACCCCGGCTGCCGCGGCGGCCAGCGTGGTCTCCGTGGGCCTGGGCGGGCGGGCCAGCGGGGTGCGGCGCGCCGGGTCGGGGGGCGGCACGGGTCCGCTCTGCCGCGGGAAACTTGCGCGTCGGCGCTGGGCCCCTGCAGGGGCGGCCGTGGCGGTCAGCCCGCCCGTCGGGGCTCGGGCTGCGGGGCGCGCTCCCCGGCCCCGAGAGGCCCTTTGGCCTCAGAAGTAGCCTGAGGGGCACAGGGGTGAGGGGGTGAGGTTGCGATCGGAACCTGGTCTCCTACCAGGAAGCTGAGGATCGCCCCACCAGCAGCGGCTCGTGTGTCCGAGAGATGTACGCCGCTATCACGCTGGACCAGTTTCAGGAAAAGGCGAAGTGTAGCATCTAGAAAAATTGAATTACGGTGTTGGGAGCTTCTACGATCGCGTTTCTTTCCCCTGTTTTCTTATGGGAAGAACGGGAGCGGAATTCCAGCCGAGAATTGCGAAACACGGGACTCCAGGGTAGAGAAAGGGCTTGAGCGCCCAGAGGGCTTGTGATCATTCCTGGGAAAATCAGCCATTTGTGAAGACAAGTTCTGTGAGCCCTTACTCCTCGGACGGGGTTCCTTGGGGAGGAGATGAAAAGCGAGGGTTTTAAAGACAAGCTATTCTGGAATTGTATATTCAAAAGAAAAAAAAACAAGTCCAGGCTCCCGGACTTCTAGAAGGCTGCTTGTGTAGTCTTCTCAAATATTCAGTAGCATTTGCAATTGCCTGCAGGCAGTTCCCTGTGTATGAAGGTGGGGAAGGAGCCTGTTAGACCTACCTGTGTTTACTTTATCTCATTCTGTTACCGGGTGAAGTATACAGAGTACTACTTGTATGCTGAAATGTGTATTCAGAATTTCTTGTCCTGAAGGGGGGTAAAAAAGTTTGGTGCTCACTAGGCTGTTGTTTAAAAACATGTTTTTGTATAAGACAGAACCAGTGTTGTGTGATGCTGGGCAAGTGGGCACCACCTCGTTAAGTTTTGGTTCCTCTTCTATCATCGGAGAAAATAAGCATAATCTAACTCACAGGATTCTTAAATATATTGGGGGGAGGGTAGGTGAAAGAGAGTGACATTTCTGCATTTGTGTATAATTGGTATAAGACATTTATTGAGCCTGGGAAAAAAGTACAATTGACATATTAAAGTTGTTGCAGTGAAAAACTGGTTTTATTCTCCAAAGGTTTGTTTTCCTGAGATGTGGAATTTTATAGAGAACCTACCAAAGTCTTGACTATCACCATTAGACCTAAATGGGAAAGTTAATCATAGCTGTACTTGGCTTAGTCAGGAATTAATACATAACAAAAGCTGCCAAAATAGTATGCATTATTTTTAAGACATATTTAAATACTGCAGTTCTGCATACACGCATACTGAGATGTCCTGATGGCTGAGGCTGAGGGTTCGGTGTAGTCACTGATATTCATGTTAGCATTTTTGATTTACTAGTTAACGAGATACATCTTTTCTCACTCAACATACTTTCACTGGTGACCAAATTCAAAATCATTTCTGTGGCTTTCTTAGCTCCACTCCCCAATCAACTCTGCTGCAGAGTATGTTTTATTGCCTCTTAGCCTCTCCATCCCAGTGTCTTCGGAGCACTCCAAACTCAGTGTTTTCAGGCAAAATAAGTACTATTTATTCTTCCTCCCTGCCACACCTGCTTTGTCTACTTACAGTAGCATTGAGCATTAATGTGAAATTTGTTTCTGTAAATTAAACACAAAATAAAACTTCATAAAGTGTAGTAACATTGGAGGCAACACATCACAGTAGAATTATTTTTGTAGTTTTATATATTAACAAAAGATAGACAAGAAGATGAACAGATTAAATAGCCAGTTTCACAGCCTGTGAACAATAAGCTGTTAATTTAACTCAGTTGGTCCTGCTGGGGAGAACCTGGGCATTAAAGAGGTTTGACTTTGGGTTTTGACAGACCTGGCTTTGGGTCTGGACTCTACTAAGTTGCAGCTGTGTAAGCCTGGGGAAGTGTCCTCTTGAGCTTTAGTGCCCTCTTTTGTAAAGTAAGGACAACTGATAAGGATGTTAAGAATTAAGAAATAAGAGAAATACATCAAGTGTTCCTCTCAGAAGCTGAGCATGTACTGGTTTGATTCCCAGTCAGGGCACATAACCAGGTTGCAAGCCAGGTCTCCAGCTGGTCTGTAGCTGGAGGCAGGTGAAAGGCAACCATACATTGATGTCTGTCTCCCTCTCTGCCTCTCTCCCTTCTCCTCTCTCTAAAAATAATAAGTAAAACCTAAAAAAAAAAAAGCCCTGGCTGGTAGTAGCTCAGTGGAAAGGTGCCGGCCTGCAAATCCAGAGGTTGCTGGTTCAATTCCCAGCCAGGGCACATAACCAGGTTGCAAGCCAAGTGTCCAGCCAGGTCCGTAGCTGGAGGTAGGCAAAAGGCAACCTTACAATGATGTTTCTCTCCCTCTCTGCCTCCCTCCCTTCCCCTCTCTCTGAAAATAATAAATAAAATCTGGAAAAAAAAAAAAAAAACATGTAGAAAGTGGTTCTTCAATCATGTTAATTCTATTCCCCCACATTACCCACCCAGTCTTTTAAATCTCTTGGTTTCATCTCTTTCTGTCATCTCTAATACTGTTGTTGCCTTTTTTGTTCGGTGCTCCTTATGTTTTAGAGACTGGTCTCTTGCCCGTGTTCTGTTTTCTTCCCTCCTCTACATTGAGGCCACCGGGATGTCTTTGAAACATAAATGTGAGTGTTCCCATTTATTATCTGCAATTCTGTGCTTAGTACTTCTCAGTTTTGCTGATCTGGAATTGTTTGATGGATGGATTGACTTACGGATGTTTTTAACAGAAATACTTATATTATTATCTATTGCGTCCCATATGATTTCATGGTGTAGTCCAGTGTGCTTAATTGAGTACATTACATTAAAATTAAGATTATTTAATGCAGAATGAATGTGTCCATGATTGTTGGAAGGAATGAAATTAGGGATGAAGTAAATTGCCCACAGCTGATTGAAAACTTTGCCTTTCTATAACCACCATTTTTAAATGAGAATTATAACTGTTATGTCTGTTCTCCCTGCTGTTAGTTCCAACTTTGATAAATGGGAAGTATGAATTACTAGATGCTCACAATAAAGTTTAAAATCTAGAAACTTATAACCGTGTTAAAATGCATTTATTTTGATCAAATTTCCTATGTACATACTTACTGTAATGAAGCCTTTGTTAATGGTTTTTCTTCTTCTTCTTTAAAATTAATTAATTTATTTATTTCCCAGAGAGAGAGGCAGGGAGGGAGAAAGACATCAATGTATGGTTGCCTTTCACCTGCCTCCAGTTACAGACCTGGCTGGAGACCTGGCTTGCAACCTGATTATGTGCCCTGGCTGGGGAATTGAACCAGCGACCTTTGGGTTCGCAGGCCTGCACCTTATCCACTGTGCTACCAGCCAGGGCCTGGTTTTTCTTCTTGAACTTGTTTTTCATTGAAACCCACCTGTTTGTTCCTGTCCCTGCTCTGATGGAGTTTGGTTCCTGTGAAGGAGACATGATATGTCCCTTAATTCTGATATTTTTATCATAGGTAAATATTCAAAACTATAAAGAGCTTTGTGGATGTATTGAAAATTCCAGAGGAGCTCTTTTTCCCTTTTGTGTATTCTAGAATATTTTTAAATATTTTGGGGGGAAGGAGGTCTCTGTTTATATGTCTCTTTAATTTAGCCTATTGGAAACAGCTTAACTGTTTTAATCTGTTTCTAACCCTCAAGACACATCTATTATCACTAAATTACAAAGTGATTCCTGTTTTAAAAGGCAGAATCCTTCAGTGTCTGTTAGGCACAAGTTACCATGGCAACCTAATAGCAAACTGCAAACCCCAGACTAAGCATAGCAAATAAAAAACATTGTCATGTAGCACCTTAGCTTCTGTGTAGCAGAGAATCTCCTGTTCATTGTAAGAAGCCTAGTGCACTTCCTCCTCCCTGCAATTTTACTTGAAAAACTGCTGTTTTCTATGAACGGTAAAATACCAAAATCAGTCAGCTGTTATCTGAGTGCCTGCTAACTGAGGTCATGCATTAGGCATTAATTAATGCAGCGTCTAACGGGGCATTTAATGTTGTAAAAACACAAAAGTAATGTTTCTTCTTTGCTTTTCTATAATAAATGAATTACTGCTCAGTAATGGAGAAGGGAGCTAGCTGATGGATGGGAGGGAAGAAAATGTTGGGGGAAAATGGCTTGGTGTTCTAGGAAATTTAAATGAGCAACAAGCTGAAACTAATGCACACTGGGTCCTGTTAAAGTAAATTGGGGAATGTATGATTTTCAGGTTTTGAGTTGTATAAGAGAAGCAAAATATTAAAATATTTGTTCATAAAAGATGTTAGCTATTACGTAATTGTGACTGTAGTGCTAATATTACTGTTCTGAAGGCATTTGTTTAGGTTTAATGCCCTTTGGATGTTACCTAATACATCCTTTGAATGATGTATAATTAGTCATGATAAATTAGGTTCTTCAGTTGCCTTCAGGATAGGATAAAGTCTAAGCCTTTTAATGTTGTTACAGTTCTTCTCAAACTCGAATATGCTTATGAGTCATCAGATCTGGTTCACTTGGTTTAGGGCAGGGCCTGGGAGCTGGCTATCTGGACGACATTCCCAGGAGGCACAGATGCGCCCTGCTGGTCCTTGGGCCACACTTTGAACATGAAGCTGCAAGTCATTCTGGGGGCAACTTCTCTGCTGCTTTGGTTTCCTTGTGTGCGCGTGGCCTCGCGTCCTGGGCTGCCTGCCGCATCCCGCACAGCCGCAGTTAGCGAGGTGCGGTCCAGGCTCCCACAAGACCTCACTGGGTCTGCAGGGCCAGACGCGTTTCACAGCAACAGTAGCGTGTTGTTTCCCCCTTTCACTCATCCACTTGCGTCTGTGCGGCGGCGTTTTCCCCGGGTTGTGGGACGTGATGATGTCATCGCTCCGATGATGGCTACAAGGTGTACTTGTGCGTAGTTTCAACAGTTTAACAGTTTTCCTTTATAATACGGCACATATCGGTAGGTATCAACAAAAGCTCTTTGACTCCCCAAGTACCTGGGGAGAGGCAGCTGCCCTGAGGTGCTGGGCCAGGGACCCAGACCCCGGGCCAGGGTGAGCGACCTGCGGTTCCCCGGCAGTCACCTGGAGCGAAGGCCTCCTCGGGCGCCCCGCAGGCGGGCTGGGAGAGCGGAGCACCCCGGTACTGCTTGGGGGGGTCCCGACTCTAGGTGGTCTCCACTAAGCCATTATTATGGCCCTCGGCTTGGCCTCCGTAGCCTCCCCTGACCCAGCCCAGCTCGGGTGGCTCTTTCCAGCCCCACCAGGGTAGAAGTGCAGGTTTCCCACCGGCCTTTGCTGCCAGGAGGGGTGGAGAAAGGGGCACGGTTTTTTCGGTGGTGTTTGGCTGGGGCAGAACAATTCTTCCTGCAAAGTTCTGTCATGTTAGGCGGCCCTGTTCCTGATCCTTTGGCTGGAGAGAACAGGTTGCACTGGCCCTCCCCCATCCCCACCTCCCTCACCTGCCCCCTTCGGTATTTCCCCCGCAGCTGTCTTCTCTGGAGCTGGGAAGTACGGAGCACAACAAAAATTCAGTGACCTCACCAGGGTGTCATTCCTTGGGTGCTGAGGCCCCTAGCCAGTCCGCCTCCTTTTTCAGAGTCTTCTCGTGTCTTATATATAATTTTCAAGGTTTTTAGTTTTACTCAGCAAATAGAATGGGGAAAATCCACCTATTTTATCTTCATGGAAGTGGAAGTCTCTGTTTGCTTTTTTAAACTTGCCCTGGGGGAGAATTCTAGTTCCACTGCATATCCCATATATTCGGTTGTATAAAGATAGGAATAAATATGTAAAATACTCCCATTGAAGGAAAACTAGATGTGATAGTGCAAAGACTTAGTTTTTGAAGAAAATGTTTAAAATTTAATGAAATAAAAATTGCATGAAAGGAGTCATGATTATAGTTGAAAGCATAAGGTGATTTTTGTAGTAAATTTGGGGCTTTAAATGATCAATATATTGGAAAGTAAAATTATGGAAAAATTGATTTAGGAAAACATAGTGAATCTGTAAAAATTGATATACAAGAGAGAAATTAAAATGATTTCATAAAGTTCACTTTAACCAGTCTTCACTATCTAATAGCTTTTAAGTCTAGTTCCTTCTTATTTTCAAAAACCATTTAAATCTAATGTTACAGAGGTGATTTCAGAGCATTTAAAAGGTGGGAGAACTACTCCACTTAGTGAATTGTCATAATAACAGACCTCACTAAAATTGTTCTCCAAAATGGTTCTTCCACAGTATGTACAGGTATTTGATATTTATGAAATTGGTTCTGTCAGTTTAAGTTTGGGAAGCAGTGGTAAAAAAAAAAAAAATTAGTTTTAAAGAATTGTCCTGTGAATGTCTTTCCCTCACCCTCTTTTCTTTCCCACATTTGTCCCCTAGAGTCGCTGTCCTGCTTCTGCACAGCAACTTCTTGCTGTCTCTGACACCCTCCATTGGTCCCTGCCCTCCCAGCTTAGGACTGGCCTTTTTTATTGTGCTCATGTTGTCTCTTGTCTCTGCTAGGGAAGACTGACTAGAACCTTTCAGTCCAAATTCATGAAAGAGAAAAGGTCACTTAATGCATTTCTGCCTAGGTACCTGGCACAAACAAGGTTGCTGTGGTGTAGTACTTGAGGGGCTGAAGTGGGTTGAGACTAGAACTATTCTCATACTCTTTTTTTTCTATCTTAGGAAATTTTGATTACTTGTGTCAAGGATTTTTCTGTTCAGCCAACTTAATAAGTACCTATCTTTTGAGGTCTTAAATGTATTTTTTTTAAAAGTGGAAACAGTAATCAAGAGTAGGGATAACATTTGATTTCAGTGACAGAATATCAACTTTGACTTGAGGTGCAGTATTCATATGTTTAGAAAATCTTGTGTAATTTTAAATATAGTAATTTTTCAGATGCAAATTTTAATCTCTGGGTTAAAAAAAATTGCATGTACTTTAAGGAACAGTTCAGGGACACAACTGGTGCTATAACTTGTGAAAGTTGGATGATTGTCTAGAATAACTTCAGAAGGCATTATGCTGTCCCTAATAGATCTGGGAAACTAGAAACCGCAGTTACACGAAGTCTTTTACCTTTCGTGAGCTTAGGAGTCACATGTTTAGGTTGGCTCTTATCAATGAAATCTTCACCATGAGAAATGGAAATGAAATAACGTATAACACACGCAGATGATAAACACACAAACACACATTTATTATCCAATATGTCTGTAGGTCAGAGGCCTGACACATCCTGCTGGGTGAATCGAGGTGGCAGGGGGCCATGTTCTGTCCCGGAGGCTGGAGGGCAGGGTGTGTGTGTCTCCTTGCCTTTCCAGCCTCCCGTGGCCACCTGCATTCTTTAGCTCCCTGGCTTCTTTCCCCATGCAGAGCATATTTTTACCTTTTTAAACTAAAAATGAATGAACACAGAACTTAAAACTTCATCTTTGTCTGGTTTATTGTGTTAGTTTATGTGAAACAATATTGATGCTATCCTTGATTTACTTCGCTTATTATAATATTTGAATTTCTTTTCAGACCTGATGGCCAAAAGAAAGGAAGATAATTTCTGCTCTTCTGAAAATGCCAAAAGACCAAGACTAGAAGAGCTGGAAGATCTTGATAAAGATGGTGATGAAGATGACTGTACGGTTTCTTTCACTAATGGTACCTCTACTTTGGTAGGTACAAAATTTCAATATTATGGTTTTTGATTGGCATGTCTCTCATGGTGGTTTATATATCATACTCCTGATTTTTTCAATATCAAGAAAAGCAGTATGGCTTTTTTTAAAAGCTGAGGTAAAATCTGACAAATTTTAAAGATTTTGTTAGAAAAAAATAGTAGAGAAAATAATGATACAAGGAACTGGCTCTTGGGAAAGATCAAGAAAAATTGACAAACCTCTGATAAGACTGAAAACAGGAATCTAAAATGATGCAGCCACTCTGGGAAATAGTTTACCACAATGCACAAGGCTGCCCTCTTCCAACAGAAAATTTTCTGACTCAAATATTGGTATTGTTTATATTAAGAAACCTGGTGAAGCCCTGGCTGGTGGCATAATGGATAAGGCATCAGCCTGCAAACCCACGCGTGGCTGGTTCAATTCCCAGCCAGGGCACATAACCAGGTTGCAAGCCAGGTCTCCAGTCAGGTCTGTAGCTGGAGGCAGGTGAAAGCCAACCATACATTGATGTCTCCCTCTCTGCCCCTCTCTTTTCCCCCCTCTATAAAAATAATAAAATCTTGAAGAAAAAAAAGAAAGAAAGAAACCTGGTGATACGCTTATTAGAAGATATAAGTTACCAATATCAGGAATGAAATGATAGCTATGACCACAGATCCTGCAAACATCAAAAGAATAATAAGGGAATACTGTTCACAGCTCTACACACTTCTATATATAGAAGTGTATAAAAGTGTGTAGAGCTGTGATTTCTCTGTTTCTGTCTGACAACTTAGAGTGGACCAATTCCTGAAAAAGCATAAGCCACCACAGTTTACCCAATATGAAATAGATAGTTTGAATTGATCTACAACTCCTAATGAAATTCAATTCATTGAAATTTTCAGGCTCAGTTGTTCTGACTAGAGAACTGTACCAAATGTTTAAAGAAGAATTAATATGAGGTCTACATAGTCATTTGCAGAGAAAAAGAAGAGGAAGGAACACTTTCCAATTCATTATCTTAATACCAGACAAACAGGGTATGAAAAAAAGAAAACTACAGACTAATATAACTCATGGATATGGACGTAGAAATCACCTAACACATTATTAGCAAATAGAATTCAGCAACATGCAAAAAGAATTCTACAACATAATCAAGTATGGTTTATTTTAGGCATACAAGCCTGGTTCAATATCTAGAAATTAGTCAGTATAATTTACCTTAACAGGCTAAAGAAGAAAAATCACATGATCATGTCACTCACCACAGAAAAAGAAGATGACAAAATTCAACACTTACTCATGATTAAAATTCTTAGGAAGTAAGAATAGAGGGAACTTCCTCAATGTGATAAAGGAGCATAGACCAAAAAACGTACATCTAATATCATACCAGTGGTGAAACACTGAGCTATTTTCTTCCTAAGCTCAGGAACAGTTTCTGAGTACCACTTTTATTTAGCATAGTGCTTGGAAATCTAACCAGTATGTTAAGCAAAAAACAAAACAGATATACAAGTTTGAAAGGAGGGGGAAAAAAAGACGCACAATGTGCAGATGACCTGATTGTCTACATAGAAAATCTGATGGAATCCCCAGAAAAATCCTCATAGAATTAATCAGTGTGTTTAGCAAGGTTGTAGGATACAAGATAAACATTTTCTTAAAAAAGTCAATTTTCACATACTAGCATTGAACACAACAGTATTGAAATTCAAAACTACCATTTACAATTGCTCAGAAACATGAACTACTTAGATCTGAATCTAACAAAATAAGTATAGAACTTATATGCTGAAAAATCTACAGTGCTGATGAAATGAATCAAAGACCTAAATAAATGGAGAGGCATATTGTGTTCATGGATTAGAAGACTCACCACAGAAAAGACATCAGTTTTTCTTAAGTGATATACAGATTTAATGCAATTTCTATCAAAGTCCTAGCAAGATTTTTTATAGATATTGATACATTCTATAATTTAAATGAAAAGGCGAAGGAACTAGTTTGGATAAAACAGTTTGGAAAAGGAAGAATAATGTAGGAGGAATCAGTTCATCTTATTTCAAGAATTGCGATATGCCTACAGTAATCAAGACTGTGTTGTATTGGCTTAGAGATAAACAGGTAGATAGACCAATGGAACAAAACAGAATCCCAAAACAGACCCATGCAAATCGTGATTAACTTCTTTTTGACAAAGGTACATAAATGCAGTTGAATGGAGGAAAGATAGTCTTTTTAACAAGTGTTCTGGAGCACTTAGACTTCCCTCAGCCTAAGTCTCACATGTCCTGTGGAAATTAAATGTAAAACATTAAGACTATAAAACTTACAGAAACAAATATGGGACAGATTTTCAGGATTGAGGACTGAACAGAGAATTCCTAGAATTGACACCAAATCTCAAAACCATAATATGGGGGAAAAATGATAAATGGAATCTCAGGAAAATTTTAAGAAATTTTTTCTGCAGAAGACCCTATTAAGAGGATAAAAAGTCGAATCACAGGCTGGGAGAAAATATTTATGAACCATGTATGTATAAGTTGTAGTATGTTATATACACAAGGAACTCAAAATTCAATAGTAAAAGCAAATAATTCAGTTTGAGAATAGGCAGAACATATAGAGAGACATTTCACTGATGAGCAGGATATACAGGTAAATACAAAATCAGATCACAGTGAGATATTACTACACATCCATTAGAATGGCTAAAATTACACTCAAACACCATGCAACAGTAATAACACCAAATGCAAGGAAGCAGAGGAACTGGGTTATTTGTCTATTGCGGGGGGAAATGTAAAATTATACAGCCACTCCAATAAAAAGTTATCTGACTCAAAGTATTAATGTTATTTCTGTTAAGAAACATTGTGATATGCTTATTAGTTTCTTTAAGAACTTTAGGATGAGTATTACACATAAAAGGTTCCCATTTAATCTCATTTTACTCATTGCCTGGAGTTAACTTGATTCACTTTCCATAACTTTTTTCTGTGGTAACACTGCTGGTCTTCTGCTGTTAAAGGTTTAGATGATTATTGTGAATGAATTAGATTGATTCTTCTTCCATTGTTTTATTAATAGACTGCAGCAGAAGTTGGAATAATTGAGAGTATTCAGCTAAGAAATTTCATGTGTCATTCAATGCTTGGACCATTTAAATTTGGCTCAAATGTCAACTTTGTAGTTGGCAACAATGGAAGTAAGTGCTTTCACTTTCCTTTGAATTTGACTTTCAGAATGGTGTTGAAATGAGAATGTATTAAACTTTTTTAAACAGGTTACTATTAGTGCTGACAGTCTAAGCTTTAGATCTTCAACTTGTCCTGAATATTTTCAGTGTTTGCTGCCATTCTACACATTAAGAAAGTAATGAATGAGTTAGGTCTAGGTTCATTACTTATGCAATAGAGATAAACATTTCCTGCTTATTCTTTTTAATCTCCTTATCTGGGAGTTCATACCATAGAAGAGTGGACAAGCTACCCTTATTGTAATTGGGCAGCCCTGTGTCTCCATCTAGTAAATAATAGAGTGTGAGTAAAGTGCTATGGGCATCCCAACCTGAAAGAAACTAATTCTCACTCTTGTGACCAGTGAAAGCATTAATAGGAGGTGGTGTTTGTGCCGGTACTAGGTCCCACTGGGGAAGGTCCCACTGAGCCAAGATGTTCCAGGGAACATTGCTCATCGGGGAAGGCTCGTAGGGGTAGAAGTGGATGCGTGTGGAGAGTGTGGCTTTATAGTATTGTCCGTGGAAGGGAGGGACAAAAGCTGGCACTGGAGTGCCCTATTGTAGGCGGTACTGTTGAGGACCTTGAATGCCCTGATAAAGATTTTGGAGTTTTACTCAAAAGTCAGTGGGGAAATAATTAAAATTTTTGAGTAAAATGATGACATGGTTGAGATTTATAAAACAAACTGGCCACATTGTGGTGAATAGATTGGAAGGAGGAGGTACAGGAGTTAGAAAGACCAGAAAGCTAACTTCTGTGAGAGGCTGGGTGGCCAGGCGTGAGGTGTCACCAGCTTGACGAGCCAGGACACAGAGAGGAGGCTTCCCAGAGCCTGCAGGGGTAACGCTGCTAGCACGTGAAAGCAGGTATGTGGTGCCGCATCCTGCTCGGGTCTCATTTCCCCCTCCATTATTCAGTCAAGAGGGACGTGTTTTCGGAGGGAGAGAATGGGCCAAGGGGTCAGTGCCACATGGGTGTCGCATGGGACAGTAAGTGAAGAAAGATAGGTGGGTTCTGCAGTTAGGTCCTTTCTTATTTCAAAACTTTCGAAACAGTGACTTTATTAATAAAACCTAGGAAGAAAGTGCAAGTAGCGGAGGCAGTGAATTTGGAGGTGGAAAATAAGGAAGAGTTAGCAACTTGAAAGGCATTCCAGGAACGAAATGGTGTAACTTGGCTGACTTGGACCTTGTTATGGAAGACGATGCACAGATCAGAGTTGACTGAATTGATCATATAGTTCATAAAATGGCATGTCTGTTAGAGTAAGAAAAAAGTACACTCTCAGAGATCTAACAAATGAATAACGTTTCAATTAGTAGTAATAATTGTCCAAATATTACATAAAATGTTTACAAGTTCCTGTTATTGGCGGATGTTGGAGATACAGAATTGAATAAAGTAGACAACATTCCTATTCCTATGGAACTTGAACTCAAGGGTTGATAAAAATAGTTTGACTTCTAAGAATTTTTAGAAAAAGTAAATTATGATTAAATTAGAACATAATAAAAATGAGATGAATTAATTATTTGTATAGTTATAGTTCATTTAAAAGACTGATGAACCAAGATACCGTGAGATTTTTAGATTGGAAAGGTATCAACTATTTTTTCCTAATATAGCATTCGCACCGAAAGACAATTATAATTGAAGTATAGCACTTAGAGGGTTAGGCTAATTCACATTTTCATTCTGAAAATATTTACATCGTATTGTTGGAGTCAGTCTTTCCTTTTCTCTCTAATGAGTGTGACTTCTGCAACACCTGTTTCTTTAGGTGGGAAGAGTGCAGTACTCACAGCTCTCATAGTTGGTCTTGGTGGAAAAGCAATTGCTACTAACAGAGGATCTTCTTTAAAAGGTTTTGTGAGAGATGGACAGACGTAAGTATTTGCTTTCTACATGTATATTTCAGTTCCTTTGTAAAAAACAACTATGTTAGATTCCCGTTTCATGTAGACGTTACAGGAAATGAATGAGCTTCCTGGACCTGGAGCAGAGAAGTCATATCTTTGCATTCCCTGCCCCTGTTCCCAGCATGGCCTGCTGCTGTCTCTGGTCCTCTCCAACAGAAAGCTTGCACCTATCCACCTACTCTTTGGTTTCTGTTACCTTTCTAGAGGGATGAGCAGCAATAAGTCTATGTACTTGTGTTTAAAGCAGTATTATAAACATTAGACTTTCCTGACTCTGTTCCAAACCCAGCTTTGGCAAGTCCTCATTGATATGACAGGCAAAAGCAGAGTTCGTGACCAGCCAAATGTCCCTGTGCCAAACTTCCACCTCCAGATCTTTAAGAATTCCAAAAGAGCCACTCTATGTCCCTGATTTTACAATGTATCCTTTACCCCTCAGGTGGTTTGCCATTGAGTTTGACTTGAGGGACATAGTCACACGTTTATTTGTGGTCTGTTTGGACCCTTGGTGAATGTTTCTGTTGGATTGTTCAAAAAGTCCATATGGTTTTTTTCCATAAAACAAAAGTCTCATTTTTCATTTTTACCAATAACATTATTGATTTGGGTATTTGAGTGTGTCAGGTATCTCCCCTGTGGTATAACTGGGATTGTTTTCAGTTAACGTCTTGATTTGATCACTGCTGACTTCAACTGTTCCACCTGACCGGGGAGCATCCACCAGCGAGAAAGCTCTGGCACAACACTTCACAAACTGCTTTTGACACATCCGCTCAGTCACAGCACCTTCTCCGTAGCTCCACAAGTCTTGCGTTTCTGTTGCGTTTTTACCTTTCTTTAATTAAAGCGTAATATGCTGGAAGTGGGAATTTTCTTCTATCTTGAGTATTAAAATAGCTGCACAAAACTTCACCAATTTTGACTTGTTTTAAACGCATGCTGATACGATAGCTGTCACAATGCAATCTAACAAAATTGTTTCAAATGAAGTTGAAGATAACGAAGCACTACTAGAGCCATTGTATGGGGAAAAAAAAAAACAAAAGAACTTTTTGGCCAACCCAATATAACAACCCACTTTGGCTTCAAGTTTATATTTGTTTGTGTAATAGCTTGCCCTCGCATAACTGTATAACAATTACCTGGTTTTACAGCATCTTAGACTCATGGGCTTTTACCCATTAGGAACCCTCTTCAAGGTGATGTTCTTATCTCTTAATACTTCCTCATCGCTCTGCAGGGACTTACTTTCCCCTCACAACTAGACATCCCAGATTCTCATGCCTGCAGAGTAAAGCTGCCTCCACTGCTCCTTCCTCTCCCGCAGCCCGTGCCCAGAACATCCAGAACGTGGGTAATTAACAGCAATGTTTCTTTTTCTCATACGACAGGCTTCCCTCTGCTCAGTATCATGTCCATTTAACGTCTTCCACTTTATTGCTAAAAAGGAGAACAAGGGGGTGGGTGGGTGTGAATCAGGATTGCCTGTTTATTATGTATCTCTCAGAAACCTTAAGAATTTTAACCCTGGATCAGGGTTCCAAGTTGGCTCAGGAGAAGCAGGTTAAAGATAAACAGAAAGTCATTTCCCATGCTGTGTGGCCTTGGCAAAGAACTGTTTGGTAAGAATTCTCCAACATACTTTTTGTCTTTGCTTATCTTTTTTGGGCCTCAGCCCAGCAAGGTCTTTCGCCCCACAGTCCCCAAACAGAATTATGTCTGAAATGAAAAATTAGTTATTTTAACACTTTTAAGTTAATTGTCCAATCAATCACCTCGTCTCTCTAGGCAGATAACAAGTTGATCTTTCAAACAGAAGCTTCAGCAAGAAATTTGTTTTTGTATCATCAGTCATTTTATTTTATGGCTCAAATTATTTTTTTCCCATTTGGGAAGTAGTACCTGGACCAAAGCAGAAACTTTCTCTGAGACTGCCCTTTCAATACCATTGAAAGGAAGGAAGGAAGAAAGAAAAGGACTAGCTCACACAAATCTTGAGCTTTTGAAACCACAGCTGCCTGTAGGCAGGAACATTGATATACTTTAAACAGTTAATAACACTTAAAAGCTTTAATGTGAGCTTGGTCTCCTTTTTACTGACCTTGTTTGAAAAAGTAGCTATAAACAGCTTTCCAGACCTATTACTATTCCTCTTCTCATTTGAAACATTTGGTACCTATAAAATTCTCCTTATTTTATAGTGTCTGATTCTGTCACCACGTTTTTACAGAATCAGCTCACTGAGCTTTTTCACTTTGTTTGTCGTCTGCTCAGCGCCTGAAATCTTTGGCTCACACTGTGCCTGAGGGACGGCTGTCAGTCTGGCACAGGCGTGGGGTGGCCTCTGCTCCCCCATGCCAAACGTTACACACTGACCTCGGGTCTCAGCACCATTTCTTCCTAGGCCTTCCCAGTCCAGCGCCTGGGCTATTGCCATTAGCTGTGGCATTGGGAGTGGGGTTTGAAGGGACGAAAACTCAAGGTGCCAGAACTCACTGCGGATGAGCTGGCTACAGAGAAGGGACAGAGGCATTGTTTTCACATGGCCTTTTCCCTGCTCCTACGTCCCGTCCGTGGGGCTGCCAGTTACCATTGCGCAGACCCGTCCTGCCTGTGGCAGCGGCTGCTTGTTTGTGCTGTCATTATGCACGAGCGCATTGGTAATTGTCTCTCTCCTCTTAGGTGTCTCCCATACTTAGAGAGACATCGCTATGCGTGGGACGCAGCAGTTAGTGCCCAGCTCACTTGTCTCTTCTTATACAGGTTTTTTGTTGTTTTATTGCTATGAGGCTTTTTTCATAACCTGAATTTTTTGTATAACTTGACCTCCTTGTGTTTATTATAAGAATGTTTCCACAATACTGAAGTTCTCACAATACTTAAAGGTAGCTTTAAAATGCAAACTATAGCTAGGAATGAAACTAATCAAGTGAACGTTAGCTAATCAAGAGAGATGCTTGAGGGGACGGGGATGGAGGGGAGCAAAAAGGGGATGGATGTAATACAACAACAATAAAATAAAAAAAAAAAAAGATGCTTGATAATAATTCAGAAAGCATATGTCATCACTTTATTTTTAAATGTTTTTATGAGGTACATTCACTTAATGGTAATCATACTAGTTCATGAAATACATATTTTTTGCTCTATATTGTAGGTCAGCCATCTTTCCTCTATTATACTTTAATTAATGGTTTTCATTCTTGAGTCTTTATTGGAATCAACTCGGGGAGCTTTTAGACATGCTATTAATTACAACTTGGCAGGAGCATACCTGTACTCATTTGGTATTTCTGAATAAAAGAAAACACATGCACTCATTTACTCAAGAAGCCTTTACAAAGGAGATTTATTGTAAAGAAGCAAGGGTATATATCTTAGGAGCTCCCAGGAAGAGGCACAGTTAGGTCTCCGAGTGACCAGAAGAAGAAACCTCAGAACCAAGTGTCTTCTATCTCTGTCCCTAGGCATCTAGTGCCCTTCTCCCTTGCATCCAGTCATGCTGCACTCCTCCTCTGCCACCTCCCTCACCCTCCTCCATGACAGTGGCAGCAGGGGTGTTGGGGAGTGTTTGTCTCTCTCTATCCCTGACATATGTATCTCTAATA
This sequence comes from Noctilio leporinus, assembly GCA_004026585.1. Classification (NCBI taxonomy): domain Eukaryota; kingdom Metazoa; phylum Chordata; class Mammalia; order Chiroptera; family Noctilionidae; genus Noctilio; species Noctilio leporinus. The sequence continues at coordinate 50,679 of PVIW01000121.1, forward strand.
TCTAATGTGTATTTCTATTATCAAAATTGTCTGCTCTTTTTTTTTCTTTTAAATAAAGCTTCCCTTATTTTCAACTTCAATTGTTTGGTTAGGTGTGATGTCTTTAACATATTCTGTAGTAGCCCATCTGCCATCAACCTCTGGCCTACAGGTGACTTCAAATGAATTAGCCAAAGTACTTGGAAGTTTGGAACATTAGAGTAACAATACGTTGTGGTTGCACCGCGCCTTCATGCGCCTTAACCTTACTGCTTTAGCTCTGCAGATATCTCAATAACGTTGAGGAACAGAGGAGATGATGCTTACAGAGCAAATGTGTACGGCGACTCCATAGTTGTACAGCAGCACATCACCATGGATGGAAGTCGATCTTATAAACTAAAAAGTCAAACAGGTTTGTTAAATTTTTTTTTCTTTCCATTTCTTGTAAAATACTCATCGAAAGGGCACTGCTTATCTCTTCAGACCTTTTTCTTATACAGAATGATTCATTGGTTGTGTAGATGTGCTCATGCGTGCATACTTACGGACACATATGCACATGGCTGTACTGCAGCAAAACCACGAAGAGCAGAATTAGGGTTTGTTTGGAACAGGCTGTGCCATTTGGTTTTCATCTGCAGACCTCCCTTCACCCCCGTAGTTTCCATCACATGTGGAAAAGGATGGTTAGCAAAAGGGGGGAAAGGACATACAGGAAGAGGAGGTGAGTATTCAGTTACTGAAGAGGTACTTGAGAAGGAACAGAAAATGTCATCGGCGGGGAGCAGCGCAGTCACGCTTCCAGGCTCCCTCCTCCTGCGTGAGCTGTCCTGACGAGCTTATCCCCGGTGCATTCAGATGGTTGTGCAGCCGATGGTGCCTTTCTCAGGGACCGTGAAAAGTAGTTAATCTTACAGTTATAAATAATTGCTCAGTTTTCTCTGTGTTATTGCACTAAACAGAGTCTGGTCATTTTGTTTTCTTATAACTAGGTGCTGTGGTTTCTGCTAAGAAAGAAGAGCTGATTGCAATTCTTGATCATTTTAACATACAGGTAATTGTTTCAGATTAATTAATGCACCTAGTTAGTTACTTTTTAAAATTTCATTTGTGGTGTAGAAAGAATTAAAATTGACCACAGGAAGAATGTGTATAACAATTATTAGGGAAATTCCTTAAAATTTAGTAATTCAACGGGAATTTTCAGTACGTAGTACTATAATACCTTTAATTGATAGAGCATTCAGGGACATCTGGTCTATACTGATGTGTGCTAACTTTGTTTATAAAGGCTAAAAATTCCATTGCTTTCTGCTCTTTTGGTCAGAATAATATCATAGTTTCTTAAGCTCAGTTACTAAATTCTCATAGAAAGGAAATGGTAGAATGATAAAGCATTTATATATTTTGGAGATATTGATCATACCTATAGCAGACAAGACTTATGTCCTTTCTTCTAAGATATTTTGACTGAGTAATTGGAAGTAGGGCACATATAGTTCTACAGCATTAACAGTGGAATTGTCTTTGGAGGTCACCTAACCCAGCACCTTAGGTTGTAGGCGAGAAATTGGAAGCCAGAAAAAGTAAAGGTGCACTTAAAATTGTGCGGGTGTGGTTATTGGTAGTGTCTGAATTGGGGTGCAGGCCCCCTCATGCATTCTAATACTCTCTCCATTGTGCCACCCTGCCTTATCCCAGGATTAAGAACAGCAGCATCAGCCACCCAGGAAAAAAGAACAATTCCAAGTGGGTCTCTTTCCCAGTGTGCTTTAGAACAAAGCTGTCCAAAAACTTTCTGTGATGATAGAAATAGTCTGTATTAGGCCATCTGGTGGGGTAGCTCTTAGCTATGTCTGGCTCTTAAGCACCTGAAGTGTGTGACTGAGAAATGAAGATTTTCATTTGATGTAATTTTACTTAAATGTAAAATGTCACACATGACTAGCCGCCTCTGTGTCAGGCAACACGGGTTTAGAAAAAGAATTATTAAAATCTGGATAAAAGTAGATGCAAATAAATTGAGACTGGAATATGGACAGTTTGTCAAACAAAATCAGGAAAACCAGAAGCTGAGTTTATAGAATCATAGGTGTTGGGAGAATCTTGGAGGGCATCCGGTACAATTGTCACTCTTTGTCCTTGCCTGCGGGGGGAAGTGTGTCTGCCTAAGGCCTCTCACTCCGTGTGGACAGCTGTGCTCATCAGAAAGTTCTTGCTGTGTGAAGAGCTCCCATTCCCTGGGGGAAGGGGAAACATGTTTGTTCTCTTGGAATATTTGAAGATTGTTATCATAAGTCCTTGAGTCCTCTTCTCACATCACTCTGAAGGCTTAATTCATTGATGGAAATGCGGAAGGTCTAGAGTGGCACTTCCTATTTCAGTAGCCACTCGCCCCGTGTGGGCATCAAGCACCTGAAATGTGGGTGGTCCAGATTGAGATGTGTAATGTGAAACACACATCAGATCTTGAAATTTGAAGCAAGAAAATAACTCAGTGTTTATATTGATTACATGTTTAAATAATATTTAATTGTATTAGATTAAAAATACTAAATTTAATTTGCCTGTTTGCATATTTTTAATGGAGATACTAAATTTTTAAAAATTATATTCGTGGTTTCTGTCATATTTCCATTGGACACTCCTGGTCTAGAATAACCAGCAGGGAGGAAAGTAATATGTTTAAGTATCCCAATTGTATTTGTCGCCCTGCCTCCCCTTCTTGCATTAAGATTACCCATCAGTGCTTGCTCTAGGGTGCCAATAGATAAAGCTGTTAAGACTCGGAAGCAATTCCTAGAATAGTGTAGGAACTAGGAGCCCCATTTCAGAAACAATGAAAAGGATGTGGAGAAAAGAATACAACTTTGGGGAAGTCCTTAATCCAAAGTTGGTAAAATGTCTGTCACTAAAGCTAGTGCCTTGAGTTTTACTCTTAAAGATGTCAGATGCAATGCAAAATTAAGACATAAAGCAGATCTGGCAAAAATATATATAGCAGTCAGTCTGGCTTACCTATACAGAGTATATGGTCAATTGGCAATAACGTTGCATCTCCTTATTTCACGTGCTTCTTACTAATTTAGAAAAACTATGTTTCTAAGGTTATGATTTAACACCATTGTTTCAGATATAAAGTATTAAATTCTTAGAGCAACCAACATGTTATGTCGTCATGTTAAAGGAATACGACGTTAGAGCAACTGTAGTTTCTGGACTGTGTGAGGGGCAAACTGCTAAGGAAATTGCAGACTTCAATAATATCCCTTTACGTACAGTTGACAACATGAAGAAGTTGTATATGCAGATTCTGGTGTCGCCACACCAACAAGGAAAATGCATAAGGTATGCAAGGATCGCACAAGTCCAGATATTGTACACAAAATCTGGGAGATCATCAGTGAAGATCCAGGAAGTTTACCTTGGTGTTTTGAGAAAAGTAGTTGTGCTATGGATGAAGCAAGGCGAAAATGGATGTCATTTTATCTTCCAACAAGATGGTGCACCAGCACATAACACCAGAAAGGTGCAAAAATGTCTCAGTGTCATTGTTCCTGAATTCTGGTCAAAGGAAATCTGGCTGCCTAGTTCACCAAATGCAAATCCTTTAGCCTGTTATGTATGCAGCATTTATGAGAGAGAAGTTACTAAACAACTTTATTCTAATAAAAAGGCTGTTAAAGCTAAGATTGAAAACATGATGATGTCCATGGATAAAGAAGTTAATTAAAACATGCTCAAGATTCCAAAGTTGAATGGAGTCTACTATTGCAGCCAATGGAGACTTTTTGGAACAACTTAAAAAATAATGACTATGTTTATGTATTTACATAAAAAAGAAAAAATTTATTTCAAAACAATACTTCTGTGGTATGTTGATTATTTTACTAAAATTTTGCCAATTGACCATGCACACCCTGTATAATAAGAAAAATATGTGTTATGTAGAAGTGTCTTAAAACTGCATAAGTATGTTTTTTAAATTATTTTTAGGAGACCCAAAATTTTACTTAAAGGTTTTAGGCATTGCTATACTAACAAAGTATAATCAGTATTTTACAAATGGTAAAATGAAGGCATTTAAAACATTTTCATTTATACTGACCCTACATATTCTATAATTTAGGAACAGGATTATGTTCTAACATACTAGTTGCTTTGTTTTGTTACTAATACCAGGGATCCAAGACCCTGGATCTTTTTGATACAAGTAATATTTTTAAAAAGCTTTTATCAGCTGTAATTTGACCTGTATTTTTAACTTGTTGGCCAAAGGTGGTTTAATCCAAGCAATGGCTCAAAATGACTTCCCCCTCCAAAAGATAGAAATGACTCCAGTATTTCCATTCCTTTCACAATCTCCATGACAAAATAACAAATGGGAAATCTGAAAAACTGTTGAAATAAATAAATAAATAAAATTGATCAAACTCCCTTGCCCAAGGCTAGCAGGAGGGGACAAAGCCCAAATGCTATCTCAGTCAGCTGGCGCGGGTGCTGGTCCTATTCCCACTCTTGTCCCTTGGTTCACCAAGTAGCTAGGCGTGGTACTCTATAATCACACAAAAGGAACGAAAATTTCCTGCTCCGCCCTGATACTCTATAATCACACAAAAGGAACGAAAATTTCCTGCTCCGCCCTGTCTCCGAGCTGGACTCCGCCACCCCTGTGAAGAGCCCCCCAAGCATAGAACAGATCATTCAACTTCCGTCCGGCCGAGTGGGAGGCACAGGTAGTGCCTGTCTCCCTCACCAGTAAAGAATTTACGAAAACCTCACTACATAGAAGTGCAACAAATGAAGCAATAAAGAAATAATCAACCAGACGGGAGGGGCGGGGCCAACAGAAGGCCAGGATCAGTGCAGGAACCTAGGCCTCCGGGGGAAAGCGGCCGCGAATTCAAATCAGAGGCGACTTCCTGCCGCCACCGGACCTCTCAGGGGCGGTCCCAGCGCAGCGGAAAACCCCGCGGGAGCGGGCACAAAGGGGCTGAGGCCGCAGCAAAAAGGGCAGTCGTACATAGAAATTTAAGCCTGGGAAGCGATTTCGGCCCCAGATCAGATTGCCTGGTGCAGGATACCTAGCTCCACAGACCAGATCGCCCGGTGCAGGGAACCTGCGCCCTAGACCAGATCGCCTGGTGCAGGACACCTGGCTCCACAGACCAGATCGCCCGGTGCAGGGTACCTGCGCCCTAGACCAGATCGCCTGGTGCAGGGCACCTGCGCCCAAGACTAGATCGCTCGGTGCCCTGGACTGGAGCTGGGGTGGGAGGAAGAGCCAGCCACCAGCAGCAAGGGGACTGAAGCTGCGACTTACAAATGTTGTCAAGTTTGTAATGGGAAAGCAGTCCCAGCCCCAGACCGGAGTGCCCAGCTTACAGTTCTGGCACCAGGGAGAAAGTGGTGCTACATTGTTTATGGCCGAGAAACCAGTGGGCTTTGGGATGGGGAAGAAATTGCCAGTCTTGGCAGGGAAGTGGTATGTTTCCTCTCAGACCCCTTCCCACGTAGGACGTTAGAAGTGGTGAAAGGGTAGTCCAGCCGGAATATCTAGGGCCACGCCCCTTGCAACGTCATGCCTGCGACAGCTCTGTGAGCTGTCGAGCGGAGGAAATAGAAATATGTTCCAAAAGAGGGAAGAAATCAAGGTTCCAGTGGAAGAACTGAGTGATGAAGAGAGAGCAAACTTAACAGATGAGGAATAGCCAGTCTAACCTACGCGGAACTTAAAACGCTGGCGATCAAGTTGCTGAGGGACTTGACAGAACAGCTTGAGTAGGGCTAAGGCATAAGGGAAGAAGTGAAGACTAAGCTAAGTGAACTCAAAAAAAAAGCACACAAAACCAATGGTGATAGGGAAAAAAACAGGATTCAAATCAATGATTTGGAATATAAAGAAGAAGTAAGCAATCAACCAATACAGAATGAAGAAACAGGAATTGAAAAAAATGAGGAGCGGCTTAGGAATCTCTGGGACAACTTTAAACATGCCAACATCTAAATCATACAGGTGCCAGAAAGAGAAAAGGAAGAGGAAGAAATTGAAAACCTGTGTGAAAAAAAATAGTGATGGAAAACTTCCCTAATCTGGTAAAGGAAGTAGATACACAAATTTAAGAAGTACAGAGAGTCCCAAACAAGCTGGACCCATGGAGGACTGCACCAAGATATATCGTAATTAAAATGCCAAAGATTAAAAAAAAAGATATTCTTAAGAGCAGCAAGAGGAAAAAAAGAGTTACCTAAAAAAGGGTACCCATAAGACTATCAGCTTATTTCTCAGAAGAAACTTTGCAAGCAAGAATGGACTGGCAAGAAATGTTCTAAGTGATGAAAAGCAAGGACTACAACCAAGACTACTCTATCCAGCAAAGCTATCGTTCAAAATGGAAGAAAGGACAGATAAAGTGCTCCTTAAGCAAGGTAAAACTGAAGGAGTTCATGACCATCAAGACATTATTACATGAAATGTTAAAGGGACATATTTAGGAAAAAGAAGATGAAAACTATGAACAGTAAAATGACAACAAACCCACAATTATCAACATCAGAATCTAAAAAGGAAAAAACAAAACAAACTAAGCACACAGGGATCAGACTCATAGGTGTGGGGAACATTTGGAGGAGCGTCAGCTGGGAGGCGGGGGGGGGGGAAGGTGGAGAAATGGTGCAGGGGTTAAGAAGCGTAGTAGGTGGGTGCGGAATAGATAGAGGACTGTCAAGAATAGAACAGGAAAGGGTAAAACCAAAGAACTTGAATGCATGACCCATGGACATGAACTAAGGGGATAGGGTTACTGGAGGGAGGACGGGAGGGTGCTGGCTGGAGGGGGAGCAAAGGGAAATGAAATTTGAACAACTGTAATAGCATATTCAATAAAAGTAATTTTTTTTTTTAAATGGAAACTTTCTAATGAAAACACTCATTCAGAGAATTCTTGTGCTTACGCCCTCAGTAATAGAATATTTCATATGGACCATAGTATTTATTTTGGTATCATGAAATATTAAAATATTTTCTCTGCATTTTAACATTTTTCTTTACATATTTATCCTAATGCTCTAACCATTGGCTACTACTTGGGCTGCTTGATGGCACCATAAGTCAGTTGTATTATATATTTCAGTTCAGTCTTTAAGGCATTAAAGTGACATATTCAAAAATAACCTTTTGTTTGTTTGTTTCAGGTGGATAATCCAGTTTCTGTTTTAACACAAGAGATGAGCAAGCAGTTTTTACAGTCTAAAAATGAGGGAGACAAATACAAAGTAAGGAGCACCAAGTAAATGTAACTTAATGAAAGAACACATTCATAGGTTAAGCATATATTGTGAGCATAATTTTTGTTCATACAATAAATATTGATATTTTTTACTAAGCCACCTATTTAAAGTAGTATTGTAGGACTAATTTAGGAAATTGTTAAGAAGGCAGTAAATTAACATTCCCCAAAATGTTAATTTTTTGGTAAATCCTTGCATCCACTTTTTGGCTTTTAATTCTGGGGGAGAATGGGGTGATATTTTCTAAAATTAATCTTTAAGGAAATGCAAAAGGATAATCAACCACACATACATAACTTCTACACCTTTAATTATTTAAAACTCAAAAAGCTAACAATATTGTGACTGCTACTAAAACAATGTAACTTTTGAATAGGTTTAAGTATTTCCTTTTTTAAAAATTTACAGCCCTAGATCAAACATATAATTGTTTTTTGGTTTTCATAATTGCCTAATGAATGGGTGGATGAGTGAAAATAAGCTTTCACAATGGTATTACTATTACAGCAAAAGTAGCAAAAGTATTGTCTTTTCATGGACTTTTAAGAGCTTCTGTAAATAAGCGAACAAACAAACAGAAAGAAAGAAAATGTCCTTGGGTGAAAATTTTTTAAAAGCAAGCAAACAGCTTTTATAAGTGAAATGTAGTTGTGAACCTATAGGTTAAGTAAATTTGGAGTCTAAAATAAGACATGTTCTTTTGTGTTTATGTGTATTAGCTGAAGTATGTTTTTTATGTCTTATTTACATAATTGGTCTAAAAGTTTTGGAGACCCAATTTTTTTTTTTTTTACAGTTCCATGGAACTTTCCAAACTCTTAATTGTGTTTTCCTTATTGATGTAGTTTTTCATGAAAGCAACCCAACTTGAACAGATGAAGGAAGATTACTCATATATTATGGAAACAAAAGAAAGAACAAAGGAACAGATAAATCAAGGAGAAGAGGTTTGTAATCACCTAATGCAGTTAATTTTGAGATTAGTCAAATTTCTGTAAGGCCTTATTAATGGTATTGTAAAATTATAGACTTATATATAGATACCCATCTATGTAAAAGTAAAGTTTTAAAGCAGTCAGTGAAGTATATGAAGTATGGTTTTTATATTCAGAGTGTTTATTAACTTTTTGTTTTATAATAATGCGTATGTACACATCTTACTTCCTCTATTAAATTATAAGTTAAAGGATGGCATTATCTTACATACTTATCTCTTGACATAGAACTGATTGGTTCTACAATAAGATTCCCACTGCAAATAGCTTAAAATCTATACTATTTCTTTTCATGGGAAAATAAGCACAGGCTTCAAGCTGATGTTAACATAATATGCATTTATTGTTTTATATGGTAGATGACTTTTACATGAGTAAAATGTTTTTAAGATCTGATTGCTTGGTAGCAGCTGTCACGTTAGTACTCCCAGCTTGGCAGCTGTGCAAATTTGCTTGAATTAGAAATTACAGAAGCCAATGGGACTTATTTAAATTTGCTTTTACATATGTTGTATTCTGTTTTTACACCTTCTTCATATTCCTGAAGATCTATCAATCTGTTAGATAATCAGAGATCTCAAAGTTATAAGGCTTATGTTTTGGCTGTTCACCCAGGAAACTTAAGTCCCACCAGTTTTTATGTGATTCTATATCTTGTTCTTTTGTTATTCAGTCAGTTTTATAGAACCAGTTGAGCTTTTAGCAACTTCTTAACTTGTTCTTTTGAGATAAAATTGTACTAATGATTGACTCAGGTCACATTGATTTATTGTTATATTGACCTTTTTACTTCAAGTTGTTGAGGAATGTCTATTAAAATAAAAATAATAAAGTCTAGTCCCTGATTGGTGGCACAGTGGATAAGGCACGGGCCTGTGAACCCAAAGGTCACTGGTTCAATTCCCAGCCAGGGCAACATAACCAGGTTGCAAGCCAGGTCTGGAGGCAGGTGAAAGGCAACCATACATTGATACCTGTCTCCTTCTCTGCCTATCTCCCTTTCCCTCTCTAAAAATAATAAATAAAATATTTTTTAAATAAATAAATAAAGTCTATAGTTATATGGCTCATTAAGTGAAAACTCAAAAAGCAAGTATGAGCATACTTATTTCTACTCCCTACATCATCCCTTCAAACTTGGAATATGTGGGAGTGTGGGCGTGTGGTAGAAGGTACTAGATACTTTAAGACTAATATATGGCACACCTTCCTGGAGTATCAGTGTTGTTATTGAGTTGGCCAAAAAGTCCATGTGGTGTTTTCTGTAAATTAAAAGGCATGTTTTTCATTTTCATCAATAACTTTATTGATTTGGATATTTTGAGTATGTCAGCTATCTTCCATGTGGTAGAATGTTGACTATCCTTGATTTGATCACTATCAATTTCAGCTGGTCTACAAGACCATAGAACATCATTGTCCATTGAGAAATCGCCAGCATGACACTTTGCAAACCCCTTTTGACACATTTGATCAGTCACGACACCTTCTCCATACACTGCACAAATTTTTGTTTCAGTTGTGTTGTTACCTTTCATGAAGTAATAAAGCATAATATGCTGAAAATGTTGAGTATTCCATCTTTAGTATTAAAATGGCTACACAAAAATTTACCAATTTTGATATTTTCTTTAAATGCATGCTGATATGACAGCTGTCATAATACAGTCTAACAAAATTCTTTTGAATGAAGTTGAAGACAACTAAATGCTGCTACTAGAGTCAACTTATGGGGGAAAAAACGAGCTTTTTGGCCAACCCAATATTAAGGAAAGGAGATACTTGCATATTGAGTCAAATGTACTTGGCATATGTTACATTTATTATTTTTAAACGAATAAACCCAGACTTTGAAAAACTTTGCTTTAGTTCAGTTTAAAACCCAAGTGGTAATATTATACTTGTCATCAGCATTCTAAGGTATTTTGATTATGAAATTTAAGAAGTACTTCCCTATATCATGCAGCAGAGTTCCTCATACAAAATAGGCCCTTACTAAGAACTTCTTTTTCCAGTTAATGAAATGCCCTGTATTGCCGAACAGGGAAAGTAAATGTAGAGAGATCAATAAAAAAAGTGTTATCTTTGTCCAAAGAGATGATGATGATGTCACATTAGGGTAGTGACAACAGTAATGGAGAGAGGAGTGTGCAAATGGGGAGATGTTGTAGAATATGTGAAGGAGTCAAATGGAGCCAGAAGACACATGACATCAAGGGTGACACAATGACATCTACATTAATGACCTGAGCAGTAGAGTAAGTTTCTTAAGATTGGGAAGCTTAGAAAGAAGGACCTGTTTTTCTTTTAAGAAAGGTGAATTCCATTTTGAACAAATTAATTTTGGGGTGTTTACAAAGCATCCAAATAGAAATGCAAAGTGGGAAGTTGGATAAATGAGTTGGGCACACAGAGGTCAAGCCTGGCCTTGGTAGCAGTTTGGGGGTTGTTGGTATGTTGTTGGTATCTGCGCTGCAGGTGATACCTGAGGCTGGGGAGTGGAAGGCAAGCTTCCCAGCCTGGCGTGAGCCATTAGAAATGCCTGGAAGTCTTAGAAGCCACGGGGTGGGAGGGCTTGGGAAGGGAGCAGTCACAATTGTGTTGAGTGAGCACACCCCACAAAGATCTGCAAACACGCACCTGTATTTAGTGACATAGTCTTCATAGAGGTCTGCAGCAAGACGAGTTTCAGCAGTGGCAGAAACTGAAGGCAGGCTAGTAGGGCTGCATATGAGTCGGTGGAAGAGTGGAATCATTTTCATGAAACATGAACAGAAAGAGCAGACCTGTAGAGGACAAGCTGGTGCCCAGGGACAGGTAGTGGTCATTTTGTTTGTAAGTGGGAAAGGTAAGTGAGTTAAGATTTAAATATGCTAAAGGGCAGAATCCAAAATATAGGTAGGTGATGAGGCTGGACTTTGGGGATCATGAAGCCCCTGTTTTGTAGCAGCAGGAGGAGATGCTGCATTAGATTTATAGATAAGGTTGTTGAAAGTGGGAGGAAATGCGTCTCTCATAGACACTAAATTCTCTGAAGTAGGAGGCAGGGGGAACGAATGAGACATGAGTGTGGCAAGTGTGTGAGATTTGAAGAGTGCTGATGGGTTGAAATAATCCTGGAGAATGGGTAAGTGACTTGAATGGGAAACACGTTAAGATGAACAGTGTAAAGACCTATTGAATATGTTATGTAAGCATGGATGAAGGGAAGATGCTGTTTTATGTCAGTTAATATTTGTTTGATTATTTTATATCATTAACAAAGAACTTGGATAAGAAATACTATATTTGATTTTTGGAGATAAATTCCTCTGAGCTTCCCACTATGATCGGAATGGGTACAAGGTCCACTATGTTTGGAATAGGTGCGGGGTGCATTTTATCAAGAAGAACCTATCTGTGTATCAGATGTGGAATAGGGAGAAAATAGTAAACTGTTTTGTGGTTGGTCTATACCAGTGTTGTCTGGTTAACCCTATTATTAGTGTTAACCCTATTATTCCTTTGTTCTTCTTGATCTGAAGAGTTTTTTCATAGTGCAGAAATCAATGAAATTATTGCACCTTGTAAATCATGTTAAAGAAACCTTTTTTTTTTTTTTCCTACCTTAAAGAAATTATTTCCTAGCAAATTATTTTTAGTACTTCTTTAGGCAGTGTCTTCACAAGAAATACATTTGTAGAAAATCATGTCTTTTCAGTGTTGGTAAGAAATATATCCTCTTTTTTTTTTTTTTAAAGCGACTTACTGAACTAAAGCGCCAATGTTTAGAGAAAGAAGAACGTTTTCAAAATATTGCCGGATTAAGTACAATGAAGACTAATTTAGAATGTTTGAAACATGAAATGGCTTGGGCAGTGGTAATTTTCACTAAATTATTTATTCACATATTTGTATTATACAGAGTATATTCGGTTACAGAGTGATTTGCTATATAATTTCTGTTTAGGTCAATGAAATTGAAAAACAATTGAATGCTATCAGAGATAACATAAAAATTGGGGAAGATCGTGCTGCTAGACTTCAAAGGAAACTGGAAGAACAGCTGGTAATTAAAGTTTTCTATTATAGATTGAGTAGGCTGAATCATGAGATTGCTGCTATTAGACTATTTATGACCTGCAAAAGTAACTGTTTCAACTATATATTTACCTGATTTGAATTTATTACACAAGTGAAGGTGACCTAAACTTTTGGACTGCTGTGGAACTTGCTTATAGAGAGTACACTCTTTGGATATGGTCAGCCTACAGAATCAGGCCATGGAAGAGAATGGAGTAGAACTCTATGTTCACACAAGTGGACAGTTGTACTTTGTTTCTGACTAGAAATGCTAGAGCTTGGAGCTTTTGCTTTTGGGATCATTAGGAATAGAAACATAAGACGACTTGAGGAATACAAGAGCGCTAGGCTAATACTCAATTAGAGTAGTATTAAAGTGAAGTGTTATATAGTGTAAGACTTTAGCACTGAATATGGAACTTGTACGGAACTGATTTTTAGGGCCCAGAACTGTCAGGGGATTTCATATGGGTAAAGCACACATAGGACAAGTTGTTAGATCTGTTAGGGTTCATTTCAGCCTGAGATGTAAGAGCCCAGGTGGTGGGTCAGGTTGTAAGCTGATCATTGTTCAGTTCACGGCCCTTGTACCTCCTCACCTCTTCCCTCTCCACTACCTTCTCAGTTTAATCTCAGTTTTAAGAATATTTTAGTTCTTAAAATGGATATTAACACCTTTCTACATGCTTTTCCACCTACCTTTATCACACTTCCCCAACTTTTCTCCTGGTACATTTTGATTAATCTACAAAGCTTCAGCTCAAATGCTACTCCTGCTTTGAAGACATGCTTACTTTTCCCTGGCAAACCTACGGGTTTTTTCTTTTGCTCCACAATTATAAATAGACATACTTGACTTCAACATTATTATATTCAAACTATAATGTCAATTTGCATGCCTATTCTCTGCTAAATTATGTCTCTTTATTTGTGTTACTTGCATACGGTTGTTACAGCATCTTTGTATCCCTAAAAGATAGCCCATTTGTTGGACATGTAGATTTAAAATTTAATTACATTTTAGTATTTTATATAATTATGTTTTCTTGCCTAATGTCTTGAATTTACTTAGAGTGAAATCAAGTTTATTGTTGGTATGTAAATTGTATGTAACTTTAAAAAATTGCTGTTCACTGAAGAAAAATAAACTATAACCAACAATGTTTTTTCCTTAAAGGGCAGACTTAATGAAGCAGAAAACAAATATAAGGATATTCAAGATAAACTGGAAAAGATTAGTCAAGAGACAAATGCACGAGCCCCAGAATGCATGGCTTTGAAAGCAGACCTCACTTCTAAGAAAAGAGCCTATAATGAAGCTGAGGTAAGAGAAGTTGTCTGACCTGGAATGCCTAAAACTGTATGTCACGTATAAATGCTGTGTGTTCGTTTTTTTAAAAATGTGCGGTGGTCTCATTTGGCCATTTATGTACCTTATTTTTAAAATATATGTTCCTGCTTATATTTGCCTCTGATTTGAAGGTAGCAAAGTGGACTTGGATGGGATATTTGTTTTTTTATTTCACTGAAGTGTGTCAAATTTTCTGTCAGGTTTTATATAATCATTCCCTAAATGAGTATAGAGCATTAAAGAAAGATGATGAGCAGCTTTGCGAAAGAATTGAAGAGCTAAAAAAAAGGTAAGATAGTGACTTTACAATTTTAATGTTGCACTATACTTTCTCTGTTGTCAATAAAGGGATTTTATCACATTACTTTATGTTTTTTAGATGTTAGGTTTTTCATTTAACATTTTCTACTTTGAATTATTTACTATTAGTGCTGACCAATGTTTGGAACCTGAGCGTTTGGAAAGGCAAAAAAAAATATCTTGGTTAAAAGACAGAGTGAAGGCCTTACAGGATCAAGAAAGCTCCATCAATCAAGAAATTGGACAGTTTCAGCAAGCCATAGAAAAGTATAAAGAAGAACATACTAAAATTAAGTAAGTTTCAACAGGCTTACAATGATTATTTCAATCACTTGAAAATGACCTAGTTTTTGCTCTTCATATGAAGAATTTGGGGGGTTTTGTTTTGTCTATAGAAGGGATCTTTTAAAGTTGCTTTTTGAGACTTGTTACACTTGTAGAGTTGGACAACTTCTGGGATTTCTAGTCCTTATCATTAAAGCATCTTTTTTTCCATGCTAAGTTTTGAGGATTTCTCTTTTTCTCTAGTAAAATCATTATTTTCAAATACAGAGGTCTGCTTTTAGTTTTTAGGGTAGCTGGGTCATTCACTGGTGTTTCGGGGTTATAGGAGGCTATTTCTGTGTAACTGTATCACATACCTGCTCTGTTCTTCCACCTTTATTCTTTAGGAGAGAAGAATTAGATGTGAAGCATACGCTGAACCGTAATCAGCGGCAACTGAAAGAACTGAAAGATAGTAAAACAGATCGACTGAAACGATTTGGCCCTAATGTTCCAGCTCTTCTTGAAGCGATAGATGACGCATATAGACGTGGGCAGTTCACCTGTAAACCCATAGGCCCCTTAGGTATCTGCCGCTATTTAGTCAGAATATAATAAACATTAGAAATAAGTGTTTCTTGTCTGGAGAGGGTCTGTTGAGCCTAGTTTCAAGACTCTTTATCAAAGAGCTATATAATTATGTGTGGATTTTCATTGTACATATTTTAAGAAATAGTGATGAGTCAACTTAAAGTTTATAACTTTTGTATCTTTAAAGCATAAAATATTCAAAAGAAAGAGAACTTAGGAAAAGAACAAGTAATTACAGAGTTGAGTAATCTGATTCTAATTTTTCTTCCCCCCTGAATGAACAAATAAATGAACTAACTTGAATGGAACTGGTGAGTAGGAAAATCCAGTGACATCAAGCTATATTTGAAAAAAGGGTGTTCACCACCTGAGTTTTGTGTAACTTTTATAAAACGACTTATCTTTTTCTTAGTTTCTATTAAGGATGGACAACATCATTTTTAAGTCCTCTTCCAACTGTAAAATTTGGGGTTTTATAATTGTCTCCATACACTATGCATGAAATTTTAAAAAATCAGTTAAATTCTTGTAAGGAATTATCTCTAATTCTGTACATTAGATGAAAATGACATGGCAAATGCAAATGTTTTGTTAGTAAAGTGCTATATTACAGTTTAAGTGTATTAGGGATATAGTCATATCTCTTTATTTCTTTTAAAGATTTTATTTATTTTTAGAGAAGGGGGAAGGAGGAAGAAAGGGAGAGAAACATCAGTGTGTGGTTGCCTCTTGCACGCTACCAGCTGGGGACCTGGCCTGCAACCCAGGCCTGTGCCCTGACTGGAAATAAAACTGGCGACATTTGGGTTCATATGCTGGCAGTCCACGGAGCCACCGCAGGCAAAGCATAAGGTCTTTTTAAATATGTACCTGTATACCAAGATTCATTTCAATGAATGAGGCATTTTCCCCTGCTATTAGTCTAATATTTAATCATTTTTATAGAAAATGACAAAGAATCTAAATCTTTTGATTTTTAAAGCACCATTCACAGGCCGAAATAATATAAACTTACCTAGAAAAAGCACTGTTGATTTACAGAAAAGTAGGTCAGCTTTTTTACAGGTTTAGGGAGTTTTCTTCCTAGTACACTCAGTGGGTATGTGGGATTTCCTGTTCAGTTACATAATTTAAGTTGCTTTATATGAAATTTGTTGTAAAGTCGTTATAAACTATTATAGAGGTAGTTACATTATTATTTTAAAGTAAATATTTATGGGCTTTTTCATCATGTTCTCTCACTTTTAGGGGCTTGCATTCATCTTCGGGACCCTGAGCATGCTCTGGCTATTGAGTCTTGTTTAAAAGGACTTCTGCAAGCCTACTGTTGCCATAATCATTCTGATGAGAGAGTGCTTCAGGCACTGATGAGGAAGTTTTATTCACCGGGGACCTCACGGCCACAGATCATAGTTTCTGAGTTCCGCAATGACATGTATGATGTAAGACACAGGTAAGGTGTCAGGAATTAAGCATCATTTCTGGCTTTGTTAAATCATATGCAGGACCACAAAGAATTAAAACATGTTTATGTTAGCCACATCTATACCAACATGTAAAATTGTATCCGGCCTCTCCCTTAATTTCATATGGATAAGCAAGGAAGGTACCCCCTTGCCGTCACAGTCCTTGCTTGAGGTCTCTTGTGGGGGACGATACAGGGAGGCAGATGCAGTAGGGCACAGAGCCTGTGCTGCTGATGGCCTCGGGTGGGCTCTGCTGCAGGAAGAGGGTGGAACTTGGGGAGGACTTGGGCACCCGATGTTCATGGCGCCCCGAAGATCCTTAGAGCACTGTCTGTGACTGTTTCCTTTGATGACCCTGACAAGCCTTCTGAAGGCACAGCAGTACCTCAACTTGCCCCTAGAGTAGCTGCTGGCTTTCCTTCTATGTCTGTGCATGTTTTCCAATTTATTCCTTGTCAGCGTTGATAAGACTGGGTTACAAGGTATAGTTGTGGTTGAGATGAGAAAGTAATTGAATGTTAATAAGTAAGTTAGGAAAGAAATCAGAGCAGGGAGGAAAAATGGTGAGTCTTCTAACTGATGGGTTTGGTAGATGCCTTATCGGCAAATAGAATTTTATGTACAAAACGCATGGGGGCGTGGCATTATATAGAATAATTTATGAATTATTCTATAAAAATAGCATTTACATTATAGATAGTACAGAGTAGATTTAGGGCAAAATTAGTAACACTTGTCAGCTTCATGTAAGAGAAGGAAGGATTGAGGATGACTGCTAGGTTTTTAGCTGGAGTGACTACCTAACAAATTGCCAACATTTGATTTAGAAGAAATATAAAAAGTGGATTTGTCAAAAAGTAATTAAGTCTTCTTTTAGAATTGCTGATTTTGAGCTTTTGTACTAGAAATAAGGATTGGGAGTTAAGGGCAAGCGTTTTCTCTATCTTTGTGAGAATTTGACCTTATATTAATTTCTAGTTTGATCCCTGATTTCTAAAACCTCTTAAAAGTAGCATTTCAGCTATGCTGCCAGACAACATTGCTATGGTAACAGTGACCCCTTACAGGTTAGTTGCTTCTGGAGTAGAAGAATGTCCTGTAGACCGATGTGTGTAAAAACCAGTCTCCTGAATTCTACCCTAAAACCTGCTCTTCCAGTATCTTCTGGGCAGGTTGTGTCTTTCCTCTGCCCAAAGCACCCTGTACATTCGCACCCTGCCTAGGCCTTGCTGCGACCTCTAGGCCCTCTGATCTTATCAGCTCTCCTGCTGCTGCCCTGTTGGTATTGTTCATGCTCTCCTCCTGGCTTCCCTAACACACCTTTCAGGGCCTTTGCAAGCACAGTTCCCTTGGCCCAGGATGCCCTTGAGGATGCCAGTGTGACACGCCCCTTTCCTCAGGTGCCTGCCCAGCATCACTTGGAGGTTTACCTCACCCTTTCTGTATGGAAAAGCACTATATCACTTTTTGCCTTATTCTTTGTGTCCCTTCAGTAGAATGTTGGCTCCATGGTAAGAAAGACATAGTCAGTTTTGTTTATTCCTGTCTCATCCTGTGAGTAAGTTAGGAAAGAAATCAGAGCAGGAAGGAAAAATGTAGGTGCACGGTAGATGCATGTCAAATAAATGAATGGAGCAGGGAAAAAGCAGGTTTATAGTTGTTTGTATGGAAAACAATACAATAATAAGTAATAATGCAAGAATAAATTTTTGCATACTCAAAACTGTAAAACTACTTTTGCCCAACCCTGTACAGCATATATATATACAAAAGTGCTTGCATTGCTTGAGGGTTCTAGGAGGAAGGAAGCACTAAGAATACCGTGGCCATTTCCCCTTAGATGTTCATTGCTCCTGTACCTGCTATTTTTGGCATGTCCACTCTTCAGTGCTATTAATAGCACAGATGTTTAAAATTTTAGTTGAAAGAGTGAATGTCTTTAGGGAACCCAAATTACTATTCATAAGAATATCTATTTTCTCCTATTTCCTCTGTCTTCATAATAACCTCTTTAGTTTTTCTTGTCTCAGAAGGAAAATTGTTTAGTTTTTTTAAATGTTTTAATTCATCAAATTTTATATTTATGTATGATAGCATATAAGATATAAGGAAGGTGTAATTAATTATAATATGTGGTAGGGCAAGTTTATCTGGGCTCCATAAATGTTGGATCACTCCATTGTGCATCGAAGACTAATAAAATAATCATGTGCCAACTCTACTCTAATTTAAAAGAAAAAGAAAAATCTGGGCTCTAGAGCTAAACTGCGTGGTTTAAACCTTAGCCAAAGCATTTGACTAGTTCTGGGATGTGGGGAAATTTATTAAGCTCCAAAGCTTTTCACCAGAAAAACAAAATGGAGAGAATATCCTGTGTACCTCATGGTTGCTATAAAGATCAGATGAGCATATAATATTCATATAATAGTGCCTATCACATATTCTAGAAATGTTTGCTGAATAAATCAAATTAGTCTAATCAGATGTTTCAAAATGTTATCAGATATTTTTATTGTCTTATCAGTATCAATTGCCCGTTAATATATGCAGGTAAACATATAATTAAAGTTTGATGCTAATCTTTACACATTTTTGTCTCCTAGAGCGGCTTATCATCCAGATTTCCCAACGGTTCTGACAGCTTTAGAAATAGATAACGCAGTTGTTGCAAATAGCCTAATTGACATGAGAGGCATAGAAACAATACTGCTAATCAAAGTAAGACCAAATGCTTGCTGTATTTTATGTTATGTAAAACTTTTCAAAACTGAAGTGGGTTTTATAAATTCCTAGTCCCCTCCTCTGTCATGGAGTTGAGTTTCATTGTTGTCCTTGAGCCTCGCAGGAAAGTCAGTGGACTAATACAGAGCTGGTGGTTTATGTTTTCTGCCTCCAGGAACTTGATTACTTTCAACTATTCTTCAAAATTAATTTCACAAATATAGATTCATTTGATGCGTGATGCTATACAATTTTTTGTTATTTCTTTCTTGACTGCCTACCAAATTCCATTTTTTACTTACCCTTACAGATATATGTAATATTATCATCCCACTTTTTAAACAGCCACTTGACTTGATGTTTTAAAAATCTATTGTCTTAAAATTTTAAGTGCTGTCAAAAATCAATATTTACTCTTAATCTGTATGTGCATTTTCATATAGTTGTTGGATTCAATCACCATTTGTATTTTATTTGTTGGCATGAATTTGCTGGGAAGGAATAAGGAAATTTAAAGCAAGTCTATAATCAAGACAAACAGAACAGTATCTTTTTCTCATTAATGGAAACTGAGAAGTAATGATATTGATAATCCGTGTGTGTGTGTGTGTGTGTGTGTGTGTGTGTGTGTGTTGCAGGTTCATATTCTAATTATCTATGGCCTTGGCTCTATTTCACAGTGATATGTGAAAGCAAATAATGGGAGCTCTGTTGTGAGAGTCTGTGCCCAGACAGGTTGACAAGACCTCTTTTAAGCCTCATTCCCCTTTTTACTTCGTCCAGGGCTTAAATATTTCTAAGCTTTTCCAACATATTTTAGTATCTTATCTTTATTGGAATTTGCCATTCAGTTGCATCATTTCTAGGGTGTAAAAGTCATTTAGAAAAAATATTTATACAAACTACTAGTTTAAATGTTTTCATGTGAAAAGTTACTTAAAACACTTTAATTTTAAATCGTTAGCCTAGTGGAATTTATTAAATGTATCCGTTTATCACAAAGCATTATTTACTGTGTTGTTTTAAAGAATTAATTGTTTTAATTCTTTGCATCTTCAAAGTAGTTTTTAAAATGCTTTTATTTAATTTTATGGAATTGCTTTACTTGATTGTTTAAATAAAAGTACTTAAATTTAATGATGGGTAACATTTTGAAATTGTGTGTATCAGAAATGCTTTGATACAACTTTTAAAGTGTGTTTTTTAACTTTGTTTGTTTTTAGAATAATTCTGTAGCTCGTGCAGTAATGCAATCCCAAAGGCCACCCAAGAACTGTCGAGAAGCTTTTACTGCTGATGGTGATCAAGTTTTTGCTGGACGTTACTATTCATCTGAATATACAAGACCTAAATTCCTAAGCAGAGATGTGGATTCTGAAATAAAGTTAGTATCCAGTTTGGCTATGCTATGTTATTTCTACTGCTTCCTTTGGAGTTCAGTTCCTTTTATAATACTAACTTAGCAGTTACTTTATGAAGAATTTTAAAAGATTATTTAGCAAGATAAGAGAATTCTAGGTTGAAGGCTATTTTCCATCATCACTTTGAGAGCATCGTTCTAGACTAAGAACACAAAGTATGTTTCCTTGACTGACTTGCTACCTTACCTGTCTGCCAGGAGATAGAGGCAGAAGTCAGAATATAAATCATCTACATAACTGTTGTTGATACCCACAGGAAACATGCCACAGTTTAGTTCTGTGATTTTTCTCAGTGAAGATACAAGTGTGCTGGTTTACATTCTGACTCAAATTCTGTATTTATTAATTTTTTAAAAATTTATTTTAGAGAGGAATGGGAGTGAGAAACATCGATCTGTTATTCCATGATTATTATATGTACTCATAAAAGTACACATAAAGTGCAAAAGGAATGTGGGAGTAAACTCTCAGAGTAATAATCAGTGCGGTTGTGGCTTTATACAAGATCACTTTAAAAACTACCTGTGGCCCTGGCCATGGTGGCTCAGCTGGTTGGAGCGCCATCCAGTACACTACAAGGTCAGGCACTGACCCCTCACAGCACACCCCTGGGCTGCGGGTTCGCTCCCTGTTGGGGCCAGCGTGGGAGGCAACTGATCGACCTCTCTCTCTCTCTGTCTCTCTTTCTCTGTCTCTCTCTCTCCGTCTCTCACATCAATGAACACCTTTTTAAAAAGTTACCTGTGGACTTTTGGACTTTCAAAATACTGTAACATTTTAATAAAATTTTCTGTAGTATGTTTTTCAAAAATACTTTTTAATGTTCTTTAAAACAGATTCATGAGTACCTAATGTGCCAGGCTCTGACCTAGACACAAGATGCAACAGGATACAAAGTACAAGATAACCCCTCTCTCTTAGAGCTTACATTGAGGAGGAGGAGACAGACTATACACAAACACTAGCTAGGTCGAGGTCGAGCAGTAAGGGGACGTACAGAGTCAAGAGTATGCTGTTTGGACAGGCTGCTCCCAGAATGTGTGTCACAGTCTGAGCTGAGTTTCATACACGTTTAATTATGTAGCACTTGGTCTCCATGTGAAAAGTAATTACAACGTAGGAGAAACTGTATATGCAAATATGAAACAGAATTTGACCCAGAAAAAAAGGAAGTTGTAAAGTTTAGCCATTTTGTTTCTGTAAGTTATATTGATTCTTCAAATTTATTCTAAATATTCAGAAAATTGTTTAATAATAATATTGTTTATTGGTTGTTACTTAAGGCTCTAAGTTTCATAGTTTATTTACTTGGTAAATATTTTGTTATTTTTAGGATAAGACTTTGTTAATGAAAATAGAGATTTATGTACGTTAAATGTTTATTATTAAAGCTTGAGACTCCATCTTAAATTTTTGGCATCTGGCCCCATTTTTACCAGAATTACAGCAATTATTCTCCTTTCCTCATATGTGTAATTTCTATCATTTATTCAGCTAACAATTACTGATTATTTTTTCAATTTTGAGAATTTTGGTAAGGTAACACAGTTATATTTCATCAAATTTAAAATGCTAAAAATAAATAAATAAAATGCTGTGTTATTTTGTGTACCATTAAAAGAAATAAATAAGCTGCTAATTGAACCATGGACTAAAAATGTGGGAAAATATGCATCTTGTTGAAATATGCCATGGACTCTCCATCAGAGTTTTTCTTACTGCTAAGGTTGCAAAGTTTGACTCCATTTTAAACGTTTTTTGAAATCTATACTTTCAGTTTATTAATAACTTGGTAGGAGTATAGAACTGGTTTGATTGAGTAGGGTTTTGAAAATAAGCTATTAAAAACAAGCTTTTCTTTGTGGCAATTTAAAGAATTTGTAATATTTAGAAATAGATCTGAAGTATTTTTTATCCTGTCCTCTATCAAGTGACTTGGAGAATGAGGTTGAAAATAAGAAGGCCCAGATATTAACTCTTCAGCATCATTTGTCTGACCTTGAAAAGGATATTCAGGACAATGAAGAATATCTTAGAAGGTATCAACTACATTATAAAGAGTTAAAGGTATAAAAAATAAACATCATTTTGTTTTCTGTCATATACTTAGAGGATTTTGCAACTTTCTGGCCTCAAGCCATATGGGTTTTATCTATCAGTATTTACATTATTAAAAATTAAAATAAAGTTTGAGAGTATTTATTCACTTAAAATAATTATTTGTTAAAATACAACTAACATTCTTATGAAAAATAACTTTTCCAAAACCAAAACTATCTAGTTAAAAGTTAGACATTTTTATTTTTTTGTACTAAATATCTATTATTTGGCTTAATAAAACTCAGCTGAATTATGTCAGCTTCTGCAGTCCATCTGTTGCAATATTACATACACATCATAGAATTGCAAACCTCCTGCAGACTCATGAGAAAATGACAATAAAAATGGTGAATAATGTCTTAAGTGTTTTTACGAGACTAGTTTTGACCTTGTAAGCACTGGAGTTTTAGAAGTAACCAGGAGGTACTTGACTTGTACTTTGAGAACTGCCTGATTAGAGTAATCTTCCCATGACTTGAGTCTGGGTATTTCAGAACCATATTTACTTTATGGATCTAACATTGTCATCATTTGAAATGTGAAGATGGAGTACTTAACATATTTTTTGCATAGGAATGGATAACCAATGAGCCTGATCATGGCAGACTTGATACATAACTTACTTTGGTTCATTAATATGTCTTTTTCATTAAATATAGAATTTTTCTGTAACTTAAAGTGTATATGTGTGTCCTTTTCATGGTGTTTATTTTTATTTTTTATTTCTTCTTATATTACCAAAATCTAAATACTTTCTTTAGATGAAAATAAGAAAAACTACTTCTGAAATTCAGGAACTTGAGAATATAGAAGAACACCAGTCTGTAGATATTGCAACCTTGGTAAGATTCTTTTCCTCAATTTAACGTTATAAAGGACAAAACGGTCATTTAATTTAATAGCATCTACTCGCAGCTTTTTAAAAAATCTTTTTGAGGCTACTTTTTAAATTGCTGTGTCCATTACAGGGAAGGTGGAAGCCACCTGGTATATAGCCTTCAGGTTCCTTAATGCTCTGTCTCTATAACTTGCAAGCATGTAGTTGATGTTGTCATCTGCTACATGAAACAAAACTTGATCAAAGCTTAAGTGTGCTCTTAAAGTTAAACAGTGACATTTTAAACCCAACTGCTTAGCATAGTATTTCTCAGAGCTTATCAGTATCAATGTTAATGGATATCTCTTAGTTGCAGTTGGTCTCCTTTTTTCCAAGTTCTTTTTCCAAGTTAATGATTTTCATTTTAATGGACCACATATTTCTTTTTTTTTTTTTTTTTGATTTAATAAAGTTTTATTTTTCAAAATGTACAGCTGGTGGAACCTGTTGTTCATGCATCTTCACCAACAGTTGGGGCATCACCACCTTTGGTGTTTCTGGTGTAAATTACTTGGGCTCTGTGCTTTGAAACTAGTTTAATAAGTCCTTTACTAAGCAGCTCCTGAAGGGCTTCCCTGGCCAAGGAACCACGGATCTTCAGTCGCTCAGAGACAACTGCTGGGGTTATAAGCTTGTAGTTGGGAACTTCCTTACAGAGTTTGTCATATGTAGCTTTGTCAAACAAGACCAAGTTATTCAGCTTGTCCCGAACCTTGCCTTTGGACCACTTCTTCTTTTTGGCCTTGCCCCCAGGTTGTTCACTGGGTCTTTGTCTTTCTTGGCCGACTTTCCAGCATCTTTCTTCTTCTTGTCGTCCTTGGGCGGCATTGCGAAACTCCTGGAGCGGGTGCTACAGTTGCTGCCTGAGAAGATGTCGGACAGAAAGCCACATATTTCTTATTCTGGTTTCTTCCCCACCCCCCCCACCCCCAACTGTAACGATATTCAGCTTAGCTTCTCTGAGTTTCAGTAAACAGTAGATTAGATAGGTTGCTAAAATGAATAAATAATAATTAGTGTATACGCTGTAACATATTAACTGCTGAGGGATAGAACAATGAACAAGGCAGATACAGTCCCTGCACCCATGGAACTTGACTCTCATGAGAATTTGTCTTCATTTCTTATTAGTAATCTTGTTTTCCACTTCATATTTTCTGCTTTAATTCTTTTCATTGATAGACTTAAGTTTCTTAAAAGCATGGACCATATCTCGTTTATTTGTTTATTTTTGTTTACTCAGCATCTAACAACGTCTGGTAAAGGTAGGTATTTACACCACATTTTGAAAGAAAAGTGAGTAGATAGAACAAAGGTTATTTTTAATTATGACTTCAAGCACAATATAGTTTTAACTTGTGTCCCAAGTGTTATCTTTTATTATGTCTGAACCCTGTTTTCTTCTACTACCTCATTTACCATTTCAGAGTATGAAAATATCCTAGTAATCTTTGAATTTGCCTTTGATCTTATTTGCCTATTGCCTGGAGTCTCTCCTCTCAGAATTGTCTGTAGTATTTTTCTACCTAATAACAAAAGTGTTTTTAATGAACTGTTTATGCTTTGTAAATGTATCCAGGAAGATGAAGCTCAAGACAATAAAAACAAAATGAAAAAGGTTGAGAAAAGCATGGAACAACAACAAGAAACTATGGAACATCTTCGAAGTCTGAAAGTAGAAGCAGAAAACAAGTACGATGCAATTAAGCTGAAAGTCAATCAGCTGGCAGAGCTGGCCGACCCACTGAAGGTAGATGATGATGATGTTCTGTGTGCGGCTCACGCTGTAGCTCTGTACCCACAGTGCACTTGCTAGTATTGCCCTTGCAGGCTATGTGGTTAAGGTAAACACAACTACTCCCTACAAATAGGATGTAGACCAGCTTTCCATCATTAGTCTGTTAGAATGAAATGTGTCTGCTCATGCCTTTACGAGAATAAAGTGCCAGATTTCTGTTTCTCCCGGAAGGTTGCAGATTTTGTTCTCTTTGTTTTTTGATTTTGTTCCTTCCGTCTTTTTTTAGAGCCAGAGCCAGGGACATCTTTTCTGTCTGCACTGCTTCTGTGCTTACCTGTGCTGTTGTCCCACTTTCTTTCCATAATTCTTGAACTAAAGTGCTGCCCAGAGCCTACCTGTTCATGCGCAGATCCCAGTGACATTCCCGCTTGAATTCAACTGATTTTTTCACACGTTTTTTGAAATCAAATTTGGGGAAATAAAATTATTCAACAGTTAAATTGTATAAATTTCTCCAAGTTAGTTATTAGCTTAGTTATCAGTACTTTATTGTCATTTTTATGAATAGCTCATTCTCAGAACTTCACATTTATTTATAAGATACTGAGAAGAGTATTTTAAGAGGAGTGAGTTATTTGATGATATCACTCTAACATACTCCTTTTTTTTTTTTCTTGCAGGAAAATTAATTACCCTGTGAATCAAAATGTACTTAGATGTTTTTTAAGTTTAAAAGAACTTGCATGCATAAAAAGTTTTAGTAATTATGTTCATTGAAAATTTTTAAAAAATTAATAGTTACGAGAATATTGGATGAAGTTAGAGGAAAAGCTGTTTGTGGTCTAATTCTCTATGGTAGCTATCCAGGGAGCTGGGATTCCTGCCTGCATTATAAACTAAGGTGGATTAAGTTTTTTCTACTTCACATAAGAATAAAACAGGAAAATAGACAAAGAAGAATATATAATTTAAATACTAAAGTTGTGAGGAAGGAAAATTATTAAATATTGAGAAAGACAAATAAGTGAGTAGTTGTTACAGGAAGTAAGAATTTAAAAGCCAAAGCTAAGGTAAAAAAAAAAAAAGGCAAAATTAATTTTTAAAAGAAAATAGAATAAGAGAATAATATAAACATGAAAAACTTCAAGAATAGACAAAGTAGAATTCAGAGCTCAGGAATCAGAGTAGTCAAATTACAACAAAGGTAAGATTAAAACATTTTTGTAATGGGTAAAGGATTGAACAAGGGGACAAAATCAAAATGGTGAAATATGCTAAAATGGTGTAGAAAAAGAAAGGTTAGTGCCTAAATTATTTATCCCAAACAGTTTAAAATTAAAAACAAGAAATGATGAAGAGTAAGCTGTGTTCTGTTCTTTTAGGGACCTCTAAGCTAAAGCAACTCCTGGAATTGGGAGTCCATAAGTAAATTCAAGAGCAGAAAATATGGGCAGAAGGCAGTAAGAATTCTTGCTCTTAGCTCTTTGCCTTGGCTGCAAATAACTGAAAGCTAGGAGGTGAGTCCTTCAGTTAACCTGCATGCAATCAGCAAGTAGCCAAGAGGTTTTCCTTCACGGTATCACATCACACAGCCATCCGTAACTTAGGGCAAGGAGGGTTTGGTTCACAAAATAACTCTGAGAAACTGCAGTCGTTATGCATTAACAGCTTCTCGATGTCATCTGTCTGCTGTCAGGGCATTTGTTCATTTTCTGTCAGGGGTGGTGAAGATCAGAGTTTAAATATGTAGTCAGTCATTGAAACCTTGGCATAGGGAATGTTTTTCTCACTTTGAACAGTTTATTTATTTTTATTGATTGATTTTAGAGAGAGGAAGGAGAGCAACATCAATTTGTTGTTTCAGTTAGTTATGCATTTACATATTGGTTGATTCTTGAATGTGCCCAGACCAGGGATCAAACCTGCAATCTTGGTGTATCAGGACAATGCTTTAACCAACTGAGCTACCCCGCCAGGCCCTGAACAGTGTTAATTATTTTTCATTACTCAGCACACTAAATGCTCTAGTTGCAAATTAGCCTTGTTGGACAGGGACTGTGACCCACATTGAGCATTATTGCAGTAGAGGGGTTCTGTTTCTGATATAGATAGAGTGTCTATTTGAATTGAGGGTGACTGTGCTTCTGAAAATCCCAAGATTTCATGTTTTATAATTTTCAAAGCTTCCTGATTAAAGTTGGTTTCTATGAAACAAGTAGCAGTTTATCCAGTGATGCTCAGTAACTAAAATTGATTGTTTTGGCATCCAAGAGAATAAAATTTTGCAATCATCCTGTACCTTCTAGCATCTCAGCTTATTTTTTAAAAGGCTGTACCTTTTTATGGGTTAGAAATTCTACAGGTTTTGGGCTGCATCAGAGTTTCATTTCACACTTAACCCATCCTATTCCTCACCCAAAATCCAGGATGAATGTCATTAACTTCCTTTTAGCATCTTCCTTTGTTTCACCATCAGTAACATGAAATTAAATGAAATATTCTCTTGCTTTCTTTTAACTTTAAATATAATGGTGCCTAGGACAGAAACTTATTCATTATACAAGTGCAAATGAAACAGCATTGTGAATGTGGCGAGAGGAATGATTAACATCTACAGTTCTCTTCCCGTTGTCTTCCAAGTTGAGCCTTTCCCTAGGAGGGAAAATGAAGCAGCACAAATGGGTCCTAACGGGGTTTACTCCTTCAATTCCCTAAGGCTGAATTGACCCCCTAAAGCAAATGTGGGCCAGTTTATTTTGATAGCTCTTACCAAAAATGATTAGAAGAAAATTAGTTGTCTCTAGAAAACGACCATTTTATTTTATAAGCTTTTCCAATTTCTAATCTTAATCCCTCTTGCTACACAAATTGCACCCTGTACCCATTTTCTTTTACCCTGTTTGAAACAAAGGAATAGCTTATCTTCATCCTTCACCTAACGGTGTTTTTATTTTGAATAAAATTTTTATAATAGCTATTAAAAGTCAAATGTCTGCCATGGGTGGTATTTTTATCAGTATGAAAGAGATACCCTAATTGTATTCTTAGGTTAGGAAGTAGCCTTAACCCTCTGTTACATGAGGTAAATATTTTCAGTAGGTAGAGATCTTCCCTTTTTTTGGGATATCTCTGTATATTCTCTCTTTCATGATACTATTACTGCTAATTTGGTTTGTATTTGTTTGTTTGTAATTGCAACTCTTGAGGCTAAGCATGGTAATCATAGTGTATGTGACCAGTGCTAGGCTTAAAAACCAAACTAAAATTTAATTTGGTGGTTCTTAAGTCAGGAACCTTTTTAAAAAGTTCTATTACAATACAAATGACAGAAATAAGTGTATGATTTCATAAACTTTGATACGTATATATACCTGTAAGTCTCCACAATTAGAAAAAAACATACTCTTCTTGCTCAAAAGTTCCCTCATGCCCCTTTGATCCACCCTCCCTACCCTCTTTTCCCCAGACAGCCATTAATCTGCATTCTATCAGCATGGCCTGCACATTTTCTAGAATTGTTTGGAATGGAATCACACATTATGTAGTCTTACTTTTGAAGGGTTTGACCTTTTTCAGAACCTACTGCACACTGTCTAGCATGTACTATAAACTCTATTTAACAATTTGGGAAGAAAAAGTGAATAAAGTGTTTTGTATTTTGTGAATCACCCATATTTTTACCTGAATCAATAATTCATTCCCTTTATTGCCAATAGTATTCCATTGTGTTTGCTCTACCACAATTTGTTTCTTCATTTACCCATTGATGTGCATGGGTTTCCAGTTTGGGGCTATTACAGATAAATTGCTCTACACATTTATGTCCATATATCAAACCAAATGAACAAACTCTGCGAGTCTAAACTTACTTTAGTGGTCTTAAAGCAGGAGCCATTTAAAAAATTGAGATTTGGGGATTCCAGACCTAAAATAAAATCTCCACAGGTGCAGTCTGGCAACCTATAGATTTTGTAAAACATCCAGATCAACTATAATGCTGGTCACCTTGTAGGTCCTCATTTGAGAAGGCTGTTGTAATTAGTGGCTGTGTGCATACATCACCTAAACTTGCACCAGGCTGGTCCCCCTTTAACCCTTTCAGTACTATGGGGATATGTACGTCCTGAAAGATATTTGAAAAATACCGTGCAGAATCACACTGCTTTATAATACACTGGGATGGGATTAGTTGGGATTAGTTAGTAGTTGCAGACATTTTTTTATTTTACATTAATTATCTCGATTAGCCAAAAGGCATATTGAAAGTGTTAAGTCTTTTCAGGCTAGTGTGGCTTCCCACATACCACTGTGTTTACCAAAACAAAGTTGAAAGCACCAGATATATGGAGACTTCATGTGAGAATTTGAGTCTAGGAATGTAACTTAGTTTGGGTATACTCCTCACTTGTATTCAGACACATCTGTGTTTTGGAGCAGCATAGCCCTGCCTTCTTTATAGAGTTCTCAGTTAGTTTTATAGCTGTGCTGGTAATTTTTTTAAAACAATATTTCCTTTAGAGACTATTTGGGCTTTCTTCAAACAGGATGAATTAAACCTTGCCGATTCTGAAGTAGATACCCAAAAACGTGGGAAACGGCACTATGAAGAAAAGCAAAAGGAACACTTGAATACTTTAAACAAAAAGAAACGAGAACTGGATATGAAAGAAAAAGAACTAGAGGTTACCCATCATTTTTGTTTTTTCGTTTTTGTTTACAACCTTGGTCCTGATGTTTAAAGTGCATCCTCCTTAGTGTCATGTCTCTAAATGTAGACAGATTGTCTAATGAATACCTGTTTTGAGTAAAGTAACAGCTGTCTTGGTAAATCAAGAGAGAAAGAGACTAAGGGACTCTCAGAGAGCAAGGACTTAAGTAGACCAGCCAGGGGAGGATGTTAGGCACGACTGCCCCAGGCAGACATTTGGTCTCTGAGTGATCCGGAGAATGGCCTACCCTGTCTGCTGAAATAGCTCCCAAGTGCCTAGCTGGCCAGTAGATAGCAGCCTACGGTCAGAGAGTTGTCCCTGCCTCTGAGGAGCTGGGACCAGCGGGGCTGCCACCCAGCTCCTCACCAGACACCCATGCTGACAGCTGTATGCACAGTCCTGTGTTTAGAGGTCAGTTAAAGGCAACCTTGGACAAATTGGAAGAGATGGATTCCAACTTTGCCTTTATCTTGGGAAATAAGTACTTACATGTTAAAGTGCTTTGAGTTTGTTAATATTTTACAGACCTGCCAGTCTTTTTGTTTGAGTTTTCAATACTATGTAGTGTTCAGAGTCCATCCTAAAATACACAGGAATCTACATCTGACCTCAGTAGCCAGGATGTCAAACTTCATAACTGCTACTTGAAATGTGTTTTACTGGGAAATTGAGGAGGTCTTACAAATTATTAAAGATGTGCACAGTAATGTGATTTTCTCTTGAAGAGGTATAATGGCTCTGGACTATGTTCTCAATATAAAGCTTACAGAGATAACATGGATACTAAGTGTAATTAAAATACACTTTGTAGACATAAGTTTAGAATTTTACTTTGCCTGTCTTGGCACTAGTAGTGTAATGAGCTGTCATCTCAAAGAATTTTAAAGATATTAAATGTCTGTGATCTTAGGAGAAAATGTCACAAGCAAGACAAATTTGCCCTGAGCGGATAGAAGTAAAAAAGTCTGCATCCATTCTAGACAAAGAAATTAATAGATTAAGACAAAAGATACAAGCAGAACATGCTAGTCATGGAGACCGAGAGGAAATAATGAAGTAAGTACTTAGTAGCTTTTCTACTTTATTTGTTATCCATATATGTTATCAAGGCCAAAAAATATTTACATGTATATTTTAAATTTG
Organism: Noctilio leporinus; assembly: GCA_004026585.1. Classification (NCBI taxonomy): domain Eukaryota; kingdom Metazoa; phylum Chordata; class Mammalia; order Chiroptera; family Noctilionidae; genus Noctilio; species Noctilio leporinus. The sequence goes on from PVIW01000121.1 coordinate 81,689, forward strand.
GATCAAATGTTGCTATAACATATAGTTGATAGCCAAACTAGTCTTTCACATTTGTATTGTTAATAATAACTTGTTTTCTTCTGAATTATTACAATACTCATTGCAGAATGGAATTTTTTCTGTGCTTTTTCATTGTCCTGTAAATATTTTGGGCATGAGGAATGTATTTTTTTTTTCCAAATGGTTATGCAGCATTTGAAAAGTTGTCCTCTAATTGTTTCCGGAATGACTATGAAAATAATATATTTTGTGTGTTTTTGCATGTTCAAAGCTATTTGTCTTTAACTTTGATTTGAAAACTAGTTTTGCTTAATAGAAAACCTTTCATGTCTTGAGTGTCTGTTTATGATAGTACTCGTGTCTTAAGTCCTATAGCTTGTCCAGAATGTCTGAATCTGTGATCTTTCCCTGTGGTCACTGTCTGCTTTTTCAGTATGTTATTTGTCTTATTTCTTCAACATTTTCTTGTATTTTACTTTAAAATATTTTCTGTTGTGTTATTTAATTATCTTTTGAGGTCTTCATTGGTACAGATGCTATATATCCTTTATCTTTGTATATTTTATCCAACCATTTTATCTGCCCCCCCAATTTATTTTCTTCTCTCATTTGTGCTTTCAGTGTTGCGTGTTTGCCTCTTTGTATCATCCTCTCATTTTGTCGTTTTCTTTTGCTCTCTCTCTCTCTCTCTCTCTCTCTCTCTCTTTCTCTCTCTCTCTTTCTCTTTGGTCTAACCTGCCTCCCTACCTTCAGGTTCTCACTGGACCTTCTGTTGTTTATCGATCTCTTTTTGAGGTCTTCCTTCCTGGAAGCATTTGTTTGAATTCATAGGGTTCAATCTCAGCTTTATTCTGCTTTGTGACATCATTGTTCTAAAAAGTTTTTTTTTGCCTATAGAGGGACTTTGCTGCTCTTTCTTTCCCAGCTCTGTTCCCCCGCCCCGCCCCATCCCCCATAGATCTCTTTGTATGGATACTATGCTTATGCCTCTTTTGTTACTCATTTTTCAATCAGTTGGATGCTCTTGGCCTGGACATCTGAAGGAAGATGGGACTTGGCAGGGGTGCCTTTCACACTTCGTCAGAAAGTTTCTCTCCCTTTCCACACTGCAGCTGCTGCCCTTCCCACTAGCCTTCTCTGCCTCTCCTTTAGCTGGGGTTGGGAGCTGGGAGGAACCTAATTTCGCTGTTTCTCTTTTCCCACATTGACATCTGTCATTGAGAGAAACACTTCTTGCCTTCCAATATGATCCTTCACTTTTAGAAGGTGGGTATTTGCTGGCATTTCCTCAGGCCTGCCTCCCCTGGGCCTGACAGCTCTGTGCTGACTCTGGGGTGAAGTCTGCCGCTGCCGGGCCCTCAGCACCCCTCTACCCCCCGGGCTTCCCCATGAAATACACTTGTGATTTTCCTTTTTTTAATGAATGCTCCTTTGAATGGCATTTATTTACTTAATATTTTGTTTATAAAATAGGCAGTACCAAGAAGCAAAAGAAACCTACCTTGATCTGGATACTAAAGTAAAAACTTTAAAAAGGTTTATTAAATTACTGGAAGAAATCATGACCCATAGATACAAAACATACCAACAATTTAGAAGGTAAGTGCACTCGAAAAATATATATTATCACCTATATATTTTTGGTTTTTCTTTGTTCTTACTTGTCCCTTATAAATATTCGAGTCAAATGAAAAGAACTTGGCCCTGTTGAGTTAGTGAAGGGCTGCCAGTGCCTCCCTTGTGGGCTGGTCCCCGCAATCCCGTAACTAAATCTGGGGATTCTGGATTTGAAAGGACCTTTAGAGCAAGTTTGTCCACCTTTGGTGCTGCACCGGCTGTCCTCGACTAGATCACCCTCAGGTGCCTGCCCTTTGGCTGCGTGGAGAGTCCTCTGAATGGGAGGGAGGTCACCAGTTCTGGAACTACCTCTTTTGCCCTGGATGTCACTTGCTCTGAGGGCCTGCAGAGTTGGGGCAGGACCTGCTCAGGCAGTGTCTCGGTTGATGTACAGGGATGGAAGAGAATGAGGTGACTTGGTGGGTGCCGAGTCCCAGCTATGTGCACTGCTGTGTGTCCAGCACCTTCGACGGGACCTGAACTCTAGTAGGACTTGACACGTACTGGTTGCAGGAATGAATAGTGATACTAGGGAAACTGGTATTTTTAGCCTTCCCAGGAATGTACAGGCTCACAGGAACAAACTGACCCCAGCACCAGTCAGAAGCAACAGGAACCAGAGGACCACGTGAAGGTGGGGGTGGCGCCGGATGTGCTTGGATCCAAGGCTGCCCTCATCTTGCCGCCTGCTCCCTTTTCCCCAGAGGCGCTCCCTCAGTCGCCTGCTTTCTACAGCTCTCTATACCTGCACCTAAAATCTTAAGACTATAGAAATAAAGAATATGTACATGGAATTTCAGATAAAACCATAAAGTAATCCGCTTTGCACATTTGACAATATTCTTTAAACTGCAGGGTAGTTTTTGAAATCTGTGTTCAGTTTTATAAGCATGTCATTAGGAGCTAAATAGGCTTGGTTTTGTTTCCTTTTGAGGCCACTGCAAGTTTTGTTAGGCCAGAGGACTAGTTTTCCCTTCCTGTGAAGCAGTGTTCTCCGTCCTCGGCTGGTGCCTTGCGAGTTTCCTACTCCCGCCAGCGGGAACCTGCGCTGAGCGACCCTCGGAATTGCTTCTGCACCCGCGGGGTCCCACCCCACGTGGGCGGGCGGCAGCTGCACCCTGGTCTCCTGCAGACACTGCCTCCCGACCCGGGTCCGTGCCCACAAACGGGCCCCGGGCTCTGCCTAGGTGTCCAACCCCGACCCCGCTTTCCTTCTTCCCTGAGTAGAGACTGGGGCAGCCAGAAGGCACCGTTTGTTTCCCATCTTTGGGAAATGAGTTTCAGCGGGGCTGCCTGTGCCGTGCGATGTCGCATCTCTCCTTGGGCTGCACATTTTGTCGGGAAGCGAGAACCCGGCACCTACGAGCCCTGTCCTGAAAGTATCAGCCATGCACACATTCTTTACTTTGTGGATACTTTTGAGACAGACCTCGATACACTGCATTTTTCCAGAAGCAGTAGGATTTATCACGATCCAGAAAATTTGCATTTAAGGTATTGTGTAAAAGTATTAATCTTGTAATTTATGACTTTGATATGTTTCTTTGATATGTTTTATATTGTTTGCCCAATCTTAAGAGTAGAATAAGAACAAGTTTTAAAAACGGTTTTGCTCTTAATACTGGAGAACTTTGTCATTCTCTGACAAAAGCTTCTTTTAGACATCCTAGGATCGGAAGCAATTGAAAAATACGTGTCTGTATTAAAAGAAAAACAGGAAATTCTGAAAATTAACATCGGTTTCAGTGGCACAAAAGAAGGCTCAAGTTTATCAGTATTCTCTAGTGTGGGGAGATTTAATGCAGATTAGGAAAGAAGAGAGTAAATGGAGCCCTGGCTGGTGGCTCAGTGGATAAGGCGCTGCCCTGCGAACCCAAAGGTCGCTGGTTCAATTCCCAGCCAGGGCACATAACCAGGTTGCAAGCCAGGTCTCCAGCCAGGTCCATAGCTGGAGGCAGGTGAAAGGCAACCATACATTAATGTCTCTCTCCCTTTTTGCCTCTTTCCCTACCCCTCTCTCTGAATATAATAACTAAAATCCTTAAAAAAATAAAATAAAGATCACACTGAATATAAATTTCTGTATCTTTCTATTCTTTTTCATGTGCCTAATGTTTTTATTTCAAGGTGTTTGACTTTACGATGCAAATTGTACTTTGACAACTTACTATCTCAGCGGGCCTATTGTGGAAAAATGAATTTTGACCACAAGAATGAAACTCTTACTATATCAGTAAGTATCTTAACTTTGCATGTTAATTATTAGGAGATGCTTTGCCAAAGTGTTGAAAATTATGTTGACCTTATTGGCTAAAGCTGCCGTTATAGGTGGTTGTTTTGGGGATTTTATTTTATTTTTTTTAATATTTTTCCCTCAAGACAACCACATTATTTTCTTACAATAAAACTTAGGATTTGTGTTTCAGTGACAAGTGTTTACCTTCTCTTTCTGTTCTATCAGTTCCTCTCTTAAATTATGTGGGACATTGTACTCTGATAAAAATAGAAAAAGAAGAAGACATAGGTGTGTTTGGGTAATTTATCTCCAGAGCTAATTGTACAAAACAAGTGAAGCTAGATTTTCTGACAGTATCATTCCTGTTGTTCATAAGAATAGTATTGCTTTAAGAAGCTAGTTATCTAGTCTTAATTTTTCAAAACAGGAAACTGACGCTGAATCCCATGATAAGTTGGTAATAAACCAGAAGAAAAACTTCAGCTCTCCGTAATTCACCCAGGCCTTCCTTCATTAGGTTGATATAAAATGCAGTTTGGAGCCAAAGTTGTTTAGTTCTTTTATATGTGTTCTTGTTGTTGACTTGGTTTGGCTTTTTACTGCTTATGTTAGCATTGCTTTTCCGTTTGGATTTTCATGGAGGATTCAGATTTACAAATGATAAATATACAATTTTGGTGTATGTTTGAATTCAGAATTTATGTGAAGCTTCATGTCTGCCAAAACATGTATGATAAAATGTGACATAAAACTGGCTGGTGCTCTGCTTGTTCATATGTGTGCATGTGGGGTTTTGTTAAAATGAAAGACAGTGTCTTCTAATGTTCATTTATACCATCTTCTCGGGAAATTGTGTGACCGTGTGTTATCAGTTTTATTAATTGCTCTTTTATTGTTCTCATGGACATTTATTAAAAGGGACATTTTTCAAAGGTCCTATGAATTTTAGTTTATTGCTGTGGCATTCTTTGGCCAGTGTGAGCCTATTTACTATTTACGTCGGTCCTATGCTTTTTGACATTTAATGATCACTTTTAAAGCAGCTTAACCACTAGATGTCACTGGAATTCAAGCAATAAATGACTATCTTGGCACTTAACACGTTTTTGAAAAAAGAAGCAAAACAATCCCATATACAATATCATCAAAAAATATATATATATATATTTAAGAGTGAATTTAACCAAAGAGGTGAAAGATCTGTACACTGGAAACTGTAACATGTTGATGAGAGAAATTGAAGACGACACAGATAAATGGCAAGATCCATAGTGATAGAAGAATTAATATTGCTAAAATGTCCATACTCCAAAGCCTAAATAGATTCAGGTCTGTCCTACCTAGATTCCAGTGGCATTGCTCCCAGAAATAGATAAAATAATTCTGAAATTCGTGTGGAACTGTAAAAAAAACCCTGAAGAGCCTAAGCAATCAAGAAAAACAACAAATCTGGGAGCAGTCACACTTCTTGATTGCTATAGCTTTTAACGCAGTTCGAGATCTTGTAGAAAAAAACCTAGAGAAAAAGCTCCATGGTACTGATCTCGGCGGGTGCCGGGTAGGTGTAGGGTGTGGGGGAAACAGGTGAAGGTGGTTACATGGCACAAACTAAAATGAAGAGGTGCTTCCCTAGGTTTTCGTCTGCAAGTTTTATGGTTGCAGGTCTTTAACCTGTTTTGAGTTGTTTTTTGTGAGTGGTGTTAAGATATGGGTCCATTTCACTCTTTGGCATGTGGATATACAGTTTTCCCTGCACCATTTATTAAAGAGATTACTCTTCATTGTGTGTTCTTGTCTCCTTTGTCAAATATTAGTTTACTATATATGCATAGGTTTATTCCTGAACCCTCATTTCTGTTCCGTTGGTCTGTGTGCCTATTTTTATACCAGTACAAAATGATGACTATAATTAACAATACTGTATTGTCACTTTTGAAAGTTGCTCAGATAAATCTCAATAATTCTCACCACCAGAAAAGATAACTGTGAATTGATGGGTGTGTTAACTAACTAACCTTCCTGTGGTAATCATTTTTCGATACATACATTTATCATATCATCAAATTGTATACCTTAAACTTACACAATGTTATATGTCAGTTTAGCCCAATAAAGCTAGAGGGGAGGGAAGAAAACTGTATAAACACCAGAAAGACTAGTTTAAATTGTTTTAATCACAAACATGTGACTAACATTGGCATCTTTTTATTAAACTTTTGGAATTTTGCAATGTTAGATCCAGTTACAGTGAAAAAAATGTTTTCAATTTGGTTTTTCTCATAGTGAAATGAAAACTACTGTTACATAGCCCATTGTTTTACTGTAAAATACTTAAAATGGAATAGATATTATTTCCACAATTGAATGATTTCATTCTTTTTTATTACTTTAAACTATAAACCTATTCTTCCTAACACTGGGCAACCTCTTCGTAAAGAATTTAATAATACCTTTTCCATATTTTCTTTCTTTCTTTCTTTCTTTTTTTCTGTTAATTCCTTAAGGTGCAGCCAGGAGAGGGCAACAGAACCGCCTTCAACGACATGAGGGCCTTGTCTGGAGGGGAACGATCGTTTTCCACCGTCTGCTTCATTCTCTCTCTCTGGTCCATCGCCGAGTCTCCTTTCAGATGCCTGGATGAGTTCGATGTCTACATGGTAGGGTGGCATGTTATATACTCTAATTTTGGCGGGTGGGATGGGCATGTATTTGGAACGGAAGCAGTTCTCTCTGTTGTTTTACCCAAATGGGAAGGACCCCGCCCGGTCACTAGAGTCTGTGATTGGCGGCCAGGAAAGCAACCCTGTCCTGCCTCCTCCTCTCCATCCCAGAGACTCTCCCTGCAGGATGGCCTTCCCCTCCACCCAGGTGTGCCTCCCGTCCTAACAAAGAGCTGTTAGCCGGCCACCACCCTCTCTTGGACCACCTCTAGGCCTGTGTGTCCCCGCTTCCTTCACGGCCAATTTTCAGGGAGCAGCACGTGTGGCACAGAGGGTAGGAACACTGGATTTTGAAGTTTAAATAAAATCCTAAGATTGAGACCCACCTCTGCCACCATTGACCCAAGTGACTTTGGGCAAAGCATGTGTCCTGTGAGGCCTGCGGATCTTCATCTGTAAAATAAAGCTGTCTGTCCCTCCGCCCCAAGGGCGTTAGTGAGCTCAGCACCCTGAGGGCAAGCCAGCTGCAGCCTGTCCTCCCCGCAGCCAGCTGTTCATCAGTCTCTGCTTCCTCACACCCTTTCTTTCCCAGTTCCTCTGTGATCTGGGCTCAGACTCCAGCAAAACTGGTTTCGCAGAAATCCTGAGTGAACTTCTTATCTTTAATGTTGAAGTAGCTGCCACCCAGAGCGAGGCTCCGTCTCTGGCTTTCCATGCTCCTCCTGCCTGGGTCTGCTGTTCCTACTTCGTTCTCCGGCTCCCGGCCCTTAAATGTTTGAGGTCTTCGTTGTTTGTTGTTTGCTTTTCACACTATTACTGATTGTCCTGGGCACCAAATCATACCTTTCCCTCCCCCTGAATACATACAGTTCCCAAAACTACCACTGCATTGGAAAACCTGCCAGATCCAAAGGTCTCTCTCACCCTGGTGCCTGCCTTGCCCTGATGCCCAGCCACTACCTGTTCGGCATAATCTAGCCAGTGACCTGCTCTTTCAAACTCATTATGGCTGAGACGGAATTCTCCTTCCCCCCAAAGCGCCGTCCTTTTCATCAGCATGTCACCTTGATTAGTGGCAAATTGCCATCACCAGTCGAACTGCCTAACTGTGAAACTGATTCACCTGTGATTCTTCCAGTCCACTTGCAGGTTAAGTCTGGCCTCTGTTCCTCTTCCTCTTTTAAAATATCAACCTAATCTTCACCCTCTTCTCCCTGTCACCTCTTGTCACCATCTCCTCTTCACTTTTGACCTGTCGTAATCATCTTCCACCCAGACTCCCAGACTAGAGCCTTTCTGCTCCTTCAGTTTCCCCTTCACCGTTTTGCCAGGTGTGGATCTCCAGAGTAAATTGGATTTTGGTCACTCAGTTGTTGAAAACCCTCCCTTGGTTACTTGTCCCATTTGGGGTAAATGTTAATTCACAAACCTCCAGGGTTTGTGACACTGAGACCCTGGATTCTTGTGATTTTCCGAACACTGCCTGTGGTGCCCTTCATGCTGTGTCACACCCCTGCTCATCTTTAAGACTCGTTTCTGATGTCACCTTTATGTGACCTTCAGGACTCCCCGGCCAGGCAGAATCAGTGCGGACCCCAGAGCACCCTCAGCATTGCCTCAGATTAACTCATACTATTACTTTTCTACTTTATGTTATAAAATATGTTGTTATATAACATTACGTATTATACTATTATATTTTACCTATTTTTTTTCATTTTGTTGCAGTCCTTCTTATCATGTCTGAAAATCTCACCAAGTTGTAATCTTTTTGAGTTTATAAACTACATCTTCATATTTCTACCTCCTAATGCTTAGCCCATAATAAGCATTTAGAAAATACTTATCCATGAATCAGAATTTATACTTGTGAATGCTAGATAATCTTCCAAGTGTTGTTTTCCCCCTAGGATATCATTTCTGAGGGTTAGTTAGAAATTCCTCTTAAGAACTGGCTTCAAAGCTAATTCACAAATCTTAGAAGGTGATTGTTCCTTTTACCCAAAGTACAGTTAGGCAGGCTTATTGCCCATCTTATTTGTCATTTTAATGCAGAGCAATTTCTTTCTCTTTCAGAAACATAGAGGGTCTTAATCAGAATAGCATTTTGCCCCATTTGAATTATTCAGAAAAATGTACCCAAGGTCTGAGAACCAGTCTAAAGGAAACAAATACACTTTTTGTGCATTGGTAGCTTTGTTACTGAATGAGAGGCCTCCCGGGGCAGTGTTTTGGAAAGGTAGGGTTCCATTTGTGCAAGCCCTGGTTATTTTTGTTGACTCTACATCAGATTACTTCACAGGTGTGCCTGATGGAAGAATTTGTATCATGTGAGCCCTGAGCTGTGTAGGCAGGATGTGATGTGCGCCTGCCCCCACACGGGGTTTCCAAGAGTCCATTATCTTTTCTATGCCCGGCCTCAGAGATAAGGTAGTGGATGATCCCTGGATAAAACTCCAGGGGTTGGCAGTAGCCAGCAGGGTCCTGTTTCACAGGGACTTGATGGGCACAACAGGGACCAACCTCTGCCTCTGTTCTCCAGGACATGGTCAACCGGAGGATCGCGATGGACATGATCCTCAAGATGGCAGATTCCCAGCGTTTCAGACAGTTTATCCTGCTCACTCCTCAAAGCATGAGGTAATTTTTAAAACTACTCTGAATATATGTGTCAAGTATGGCAAATGGGAGAAAGAAATCTTTTAGAAAAGAAGAGAAGCATCCATGTGTGGTTGCCTTTCACCTGCCTCCAGCTACAGACCTGGCTGGAGACCTGGCTTGCAACCTGGTTATGTGCCTTGTCTGGGGATCGAACCAGTGACTTTTGGATTCATAGGCCAGTGCCTTATCCACTGTGCCACCAGCCAGGGCCTAGAATCTTACTTTTTAAGGTGCAAATGCACAGATACTGGTTCTACAGATTTAACATAATTTTTCCTTTGTAGATATTTAAATTTTTGTTTGCTTCATCTCCCTTCCATTAACAGAAGCAAATGGTCATTGGCTAACTCTTTCTATTTTGAATCTGCTCTTCTATGGTTATCATGGCCAACTAATGTAAAATAATTTTAGTAATTTGATTGAGACTAAAACAATTCATAATTTCTATAGTTTTGACTCTTTCCTGGTAGGTTACAAGTGCCAGTCCTTCCAAATAAAGAGCTTTCTCTGCTGACAGGTGCCGCTTACTGGCACCTCTAGGGTGACAGGCACTCTGCCACAGAGAGTCGACATTCTCTCTACAGGGTCACTCTGATTACACGGGGATTTAAGTTTGTTACTTGAAGTATAAGGTAATAACTCCTTTCTGGCTGGACAAGAAGAATGAGTAAGAAGTAGTGGATCTATAAATCTCCTTCATTTTCTTTTTCTTCCAAACTGAAAACTCATAGGATTTAGCAAGAAATATTTTTTTTTTCAATGAAAACATTACTTCCTTATTGCAAATTATATTTCTTCTGGAACTTCAGATATTAGACATACCCACCTACTAGCAGATAACAGCCATTTAGATTCGTGTTTTCATGAGGAATATTAGAATTATCCTGTATTGTAAAAACTTTTCTTGGGAATTTAAGTGATGAATTTTCCTTCCTCTAGCTCACTTCCGTCAAGTAAACTGATTAGAATCCTTCGAATGTCTGATCCTGAACGAGGACAGATGACACTGCCTTTCCGGCCTGTGACTCAAGAGGAGGAAGAAAATCGAAGCTGATTTGTCCTCGTGTTGAAAGCTGTGTAAAGGGAAAAGAAGTCAGGAATATTTGATGTAAGAACATAAAACTAAAGATATTCTAAGATAAAAGAAATTCCTTGATATAGATGACCACAATTAAATATGTAAATAAGCCGAGCAAACCAACTACAACCAGCAATTTAAAGTAACTATTACTTTACTTCGAGAAAATCAGTTTCATAGTGCTGGTTTTAAGTCTTCAGTTTGTTTATTCTTTTGTTTTATTTTTAACCATTGCTTTTATAGATTTCTTTTTCAGAAGTAAAGTTTTGTACATATGTACATGTACATATTTGTTTTGTTTGGGTTCATTTCTATAGAATTTGTAAGAATGAAAATAAACATTTTGATCCCCTGATTCTCTTTAGTTCTGCTTTTCAAGAAGATGGCATTCTCATCTCACGTGGTGGGGTGCACAGTCAGTCCATGGACTGGGACCAGGTTACAGCGGATTTATTATCTTACTTCTGCTTAGTAATTACAAGGGACTTACACAGGACTGTAAAACCTTTGGTCAGAATCCCTGCACAGGTTATTTTTAACCTTGGAGGTACAACCACAGATGTGGGTTATACTTTTCGTTACTGTATTTCATCAGATACACAATGCTGTCTGTCTTTGTGACTCCTCTGGAGCACTAGGCATCACCAACTTGGACATAGTGTCATTTCCTCAGCCTTTAACTACTGTCCACTCAACTAAGCATCTACCCGTTTCAGAAGGGGAATCTGACAGATTCCTGTACCCCAACCTGCTGTGTGCTTGCCTGGTTTCAAAGCCCTCAGTTTTCAGTCTGGGAGTAAGCAGCCTGGCTCAGCTGAGAGGACACAGGCCAGAGGAACCAGGCTGGGGAGAGGGGGTGGGGAAATTGAGAGGAGGGCGGCCCCCTGGAAAAGGAAAGTGGTCGGGAACCAAAGGCTATCCTGTTGATGGTGAGCTGGCATCCCTTATAAGACACACCCTGAGCACAGAGTTGTTCGAAGAGGTGCTTCTTAGAATGCTAAAATACAGTATATTTTAAGAAATGGTATTGATGAACTTTTTTTTATTCTCTGTGCTTGATACTAAGATTATACTGTACTTTTAAAAAAGACATGGATGTCCAACAAGAAGCATTTTTTATATTCCTAGCCATAAATATTTATGGAATTACAAAGGAGGTATTTTAAGAAAAGGGTAATATTTTAAAAGCAGCAACACTCCATCTACAGTTGCTGAGAAAAACTGAATTTTGCTTATTTGGGAGGATAATGGGAGTTTAGTCTTCAATTGAGGTCAGTTGGCAAATGAGCAGTCCAAAACTTACTTTTCTAATCCAAAAATTTAAAGAATGAAATTTGTGCTGAATGTTTTAAGGATCCCTCCCCTCACTAACCATACAAAGTTTGATTTTTTAAAGTTATATTTATAAATTTCTATCAAAACGTTTAGCATGCATGTGCTTTTTCAAGTGAAAAATAGACTATACCAAATGCATAAACTTCTATTAGTTAAATAAACTCAATGTCTAACTTTCTGTGTTGGTTTTTTAACGTTCCTGATACAGAATGGGAAATGCAGCCATCAGGAAGCCGTACATCTCTTAATGGGGCAAAGATTATTCATTACTTTCACCTCATGAAGTTTTGGTTTCGGGTATCAAAAGGGAAACTATCTTTACTTAATATTCTAATTAATAGTAGCATTAAAATAAAAGAAAAAAAGGAAATTGTTCTTTTCAAATATGTGTAAGTTCTCAAAATACAACTTTATGTGTGTTGAGTGACTTCGGTACATAAGACAATTGACTTCTCACCACATACTTCATGGGAACACCTGTGACTGACCTGAGTAACATAGTCCCCAAGACAAGGAAGAAATTGCTTCTTTAGCCTCTTTAGCCTACCTTTTCAAATCTGGGCTGGACATGATTAAAACCATTCTTAAAATAACAAATACGATGTATTTTAGTAAACCAAGGTGTAAACCATAGTGACACTGATAATACTAAAGATTCCAGCCTTGCTGCTTTCATAAATGTTTCCGAAGTTTCACGTTTGCCTTCCTCCCATCCTGTGGACTTTTTTTTTTTTTTCTTTTTTTCGTATACCTTCAAAATGCCTTGACTCTATCTGGAGACTAAAAAGTTGCAATTCTGACTAAGAAACTATTGACCAGATCTCATGAGCCTGGAACAGAAATGTTACTGACTACGCTGAAAACCCCATGACCAGTGTCTGATGAAAATCTTGAGTACAAATCAGGTGTGGTACAAGTTAGTACAATTTTTATGCCCTGAATCAGTTTTCCAGGTAGATTTATGACTCAATTATGTATCCACACAGATGTCTGTGCTCTGACCAAGTCAGGTTTTCAGGAAAATTGGTTGGAAACTTAACAGTTCTAAAAGTTTTAACAGTTAACTAATACATCATGACTTGTGTAAAGGACTGCGGAGTTGAAGAGCTATAAAAATATTAATAGGAATAGGTTTTGTACTTCAAGGAAGTAACAATGGATATAAGCTGTTTGAGTCGGTGAGTGCATTTTTTTTTCCTATATATAATATTGATCCTTGAACCTATTACATTTTGGCTGAGCACCTGGATGAGATCCATAGAAACTAAGGAAGCTTGAGACTACTTAGTAAATGGAAGCTTACAACAGCTTTTACTGCCTAACTTTTCTCTAGTTTAAGAAGGTAGAGATTAAGTCAAAAAATGGCTAAGTTCCTGCCATTTCCTGGCAACTTTTTAAGATTTTATTATTTTCAGAGAAGGGCGGGGAGGGAGAAAGAAAGGGAGAGAAGCATCAATGTATGATTGCCTTTCACCTGTCTCCAGCTGGGGACCTGGCTGGAGACCTGGCTTGCAACCTGGTTATGTGCCCTGACTGGGAATGGAACCAGCGACCTTTGGGTTCGCAGACTGCTGCCAATCCACTGAACCTCATCAGCCAGGGCCTGGCAACTCTTACACACTGGGAATAGTGAGTAATGACACTACACCTGCCCTCAAGGAGCCTGCAATCTAGTCAGGGAAACAAATATAATTTCAGATAGTGGTGATTGCTGTATATGATAATTCAGAGTAAGGATTTTCAAGTCGAGAGAAGTGGTATTTTGGAAGTCTTGGCAAGAGGTAGTTTAATTAGAGGCCTAAAATAAGGGAGAGAAAGAGCAATGGGCAGAAATTAGTGCAAAGGCCTTAGGTGAGAATGAGTTTCGTGTCCAGGAATTGAGACCAGCATTGATGGAGATTAGGGAGCAAAGGGGATGCTGGGCTGGCAGACGCGGTTCAGGGGTAGGCAGAAGTAAGTGAGATCATCTGGGGCCCTAAGCACGCTCTCAGACCTGGTCTAGGAAACGTGTTCAAGGGCCCCTCTGGCAGTTGTCTGAACAGGAACAGAGGGGATGGGGCCAACATGGACAGAGCAAGTGATGTGGAGGCTTCTGCAGTGGTCCCGGTAAGAGGCCATGGAGACTTGGGCTAAAGCAGTGGAGTCAGAGCGTTCAATTTGAAGTGTGGAGGCAGGGAGAGGAATCAAGGACAACTGGCTTGGGGCCTAGGAGAGCCAGGATGGAAGAGAGTGCCATTCATAGAGACAGGGAAGAGGCAGAGGTGGAGAACATGCTGGTGTGGGCACGGGACGACATTGGTTACTGCATTGGTATTCAAGGAAGTGGAAGTAGATGTACCAAAATAAAAATAAATACAAACCGCATGCCACAGGTCAGAAGGGCCCTGAGGAAGGAACTTAGATTCGTGAACACGTGACTCTTAAGGGCTTTCAGGAGTGTTGGCCAAAACGTAATGGATGGATCTCAAGGATGCTTTTGATGAGGGCTGAAAGAAAGTAAGGAAATTCAATTGGAAGTGGGAGAAAGGGGGGCCTGTGTTATTTACGTGGGGGTGGAAAGTTTGGCAAACAGCATGATGATCACATGGAAAACAGGAAATGAACCTAGTATGCTGGTGACCTACCCAAAGAGGTTAGTAGGTAGAATATGAGACGTGGCTTTTGGCTTCTGGCTGCTATGACAAAACGCGAGAGGAGGGAGACGAATGAAAAAATAAAAATACACTGTTACATACAAGAAAAGAGCCAGCACCATTTCTTAGTCCCCAACTTTCATATGGCAACTGGCTTTCAAATCAGGACTACAGGACTGTAGGATCCTTTGCTAAGACCTCAGAAAGAGCTAAGGCTGTGCTTTTGGGCCTTTTCAGACAGACATAAGGGCAGCCATGCTGAGGAAGTGCACACTAGCCCGCACAGTGGAGCCCTGAGAATGCAGGAAAAGGGGCCCAGTGCCCCGCAGCTGCTCTGGGGCCCTGCCTCAAAGGAAGCTACCATGTGGTTGCAGTTGCCTGAGAGACTGCCACCCAGAAGCAGCCACGCAAACCCCTCTCCGTTTCCTAACTCACAGAAGGCACACGGAAATAATAAAATGATTGTTTCTATTTTAAGCCACCAAGTTTCAGGGATGAAATGTTGTGAAGCAAGAAGAGCTAAATTATTTCCATTACCACCCCCTCCCAAGAAACCGTTACGATGCAGCATTTGCTTTCTGTTATCTTACATAACTTCGATGTTGTTCTGCGTATTTCTCACAGAACAACACTGGGCAATAGATTTTGTTGTTTTTCTCACCATTCAGTATTTTAGAAATATATCCATGTTGCTGCGGGTACATCACTGTTGTCCCCAGCTGAGGTGCGGAACACCTCCAGTTCCCGCACCACAGAGCTGTTGCAGACATCCGGGACACGTCTCCTCTGCCAGAACTTCTTGGGGCGATGCACCCGGAATGGGGGTACTGCGTCAGGCAGCCTGGGTCCACCTGCTTTGACCTCTTTCTGCCTGACTGCCCTCCAGCATCTTCACATGGCAGCCGTGGGAGCAGAACGAGCAAAGACCGACGTGCTCCCTTGCCAGCCCAATTTCTACATTTAAGTTATAAGAAGAACCAGTTTGTTCGCTGGGAGGTTTGTTTCTCCTAAGTGTGCAGAATACCCACAAGGCCCACTTCCTTCTTTTTCAGCTCTTACTTCAAATGTCACTTAACCACCCTACGGCCAGTAACCACCATTGTACCCCATCACTGTCAGCTTGCTGAGCTCTTTCTTCGCTGTTCGTACAACTAATTGCACGTTTGTGTGTGAGGGTGCGTGCGTGTGTGTGTGTGTGCGCACGTTTATTGTCTGTCAATTTATTGTCTGTAGTGTTGGGCGCAGAGTAGGTCCACGCAGATTGCTATGACTGCATTGTCCGAAGCCTGACTTAGCCAAGTGCTACTCCAAGGACCACCCTCAGCCCCTCACCCCAGCCCAACCAACTTAGGGAAGAGGGTGTGGTGAGGCACTGAAGCTAACCTTTCCATCTCTCTGTGCCCCTCTTTGGACTCACCTAGCTCAGGGGTTAAAGGTACCAGGACATTCTGTTAACCCTGGGGACTGTTCTCTCAGGGGAAGGAGTTTGGTGCCATCGTTGCGGGGTGGGGTCCTGTCTTGCTGAGGGCACAAATGGAATTTGCAGACCTGGATCTCTGATCTTACGTCATGGTCCTAAGGCAGACAAAGCAGGAGTATTTAGGAATAAAGCGCTCAGTAAAAAGTGCACCTTATTGCACTGCACTGCCTGATACTATACTAGCTACCTGCGCCTGATTAAAGTGAAATTAATTAAAACTGGAAACTCTGGCCACACGTAGCTGTCAACAGACACACATGTTCCCTTCCCTATCAAACGTTCCATTGGAAGGCACCAGGCAAAGAAGCTGAGCTGCTCCAAACGTGCTAGGAAATTCCGACCTGCCCTTAGAGTTCCAGGTGGAATCTCTTCTCCCTTCCTCAGGGTTAAACAGGTACGAGTGTTGTTCCCTCGCCAAAAAGAACAGCTAGTGTACTTTTGATCTGGGAAGGGGGAGCCCTTCCTTCCTCCAGGCCACCTTTGGAGGACACTCCATTGCCCACTGAATGTGTCCTCCTCCCCCTTCTGTAGAACATAATGCATCACACTGAGATGCAATTTATTTTCATGTCACGAGCATTTTTTGAGAATGAGAAAAGTTGTATGTTTTCTGTAAACTTAACATGCCGTGTGAATTGCCCCTCTTTTGAGGGCCAGGGTGGCGTTGGAAGGTTGCTCTTTCCCCTTTTTGTTGGCATTTCTTCTTCAAATTCGAGTTGCCTGGTTAAGGATTTGTTAAGTTCTTGTTAGCTGCCCCTTGATAATTAAGAACATCTGTTTCAAATTTAAAATTAAGAAATAAGAACTGAGGGAAAAAGTCAAATGTTATAAATTTATTTGGGACATCTTTTGCCACCTCTTCGGAAGCCTTTGAAAATTCACGCAGAAATCAATACATTTTTCATCTTTTTTTTTTTACTTTCAATAAATAATATCTTTTTGTGTACGTATATATAGATATGCTTCATTAATGAGTCAGCTAGCAGGACTTTTAAGTTTTATACTGCATTAATTCCAAAACAGCTCTTTCCAGACTGGGAGAATGCAAACAAGGTGAGAGTTAAGGCAAACCTAAGAGGCATGCAAATGTTGTACATTTATATTCACTGGTAATACAAGCTCTTTTGTGTGGACCACACGGAGGAGCCCATGACCCCTCTGCATGTCTGTCCAGTGCTATTTTACAGGAGGATGGTGACACACTTATAATTGTTACGTTACCATGGTGGGGGAGGGTCTCAGTGCCACTAACATTGTGTAATCAAGGAGACACAAGCATTAGCAAAACAGGAACAAGAAATCATATAACTCTTGGCAGCACAGTTCTGGCCAGGCTTCAGAGAAGGAGGGTTGGTTATGAAATAATATTACACGTATCACATTGTGGCAGGTTGTTTGTTGGTTTTATAATATACGCTTTTGAAAATTCATTAGCAAATGACATTCTCATGCACACAAGTGTTTCAAACACAAGAAGCAAGTCCATGTATAGGTAGTCCAAGCAATATCTGTGTGTGTGTGTGTGTGTGTATGTGTGTGTGTG
This sequence comes from Noctilio leporinus, assembly GCA_004026585.1. Classification (NCBI taxonomy): domain Eukaryota; kingdom Metazoa; phylum Chordata; class Mammalia; order Chiroptera; family Noctilionidae; genus Noctilio; species Noctilio leporinus. The sequence goes on from PVIW01000121.1 coordinate 98,932, forward strand.
TGTGTGTGTGTGAATAGCTGCAGACTGAATGGAACATTGAGACTTCTGTGCGGTCCATAGCATTGACCTCTGCCTCATTTCTGAATGTCACACTGCAGAAGTAATACAATGGAAGGGTCGCTCTTGGCAGCTTCTTTGAATTCATCCAGAGTAATCTGGTCGTCTTTGTTCTTATCCATCTTGCTGAAAATCTTGTCAACTCGCTGCTCAGGCGTGAGGCCATCCTCATTCATTTTCATCATGATCACAGTACCCACCATTTTGTAGATAGCCTAGAGAAAACAAGAAGCAGACCATAAAGCTCTCCCATGATGTGATAAGGAATTTCAGTTTACATCGAAGGACTCCTGAAATAGTTTTAAATAAGAGATTGATCTAATCGCATATGTGTGAGTCTCACGACCAATTGGGTGGAGTAGAATTTTGGGTGACAGCCAGGCTTCTGGCTGGAGTAAGTAGGTAGAAAGAGTAGCTCAGTGGTGAGATCAGGAATCATAGGTTAGGAACACAATGGCTTCCGTTTTAAACACTCCGAGTTTGAAGTGCAGATGGTGGTCCACAAGGCCCAGCCATAGGGGATTTAGGGAAAGATGAAGTGTGGCCTCACCTGATCAGGAACTTCAATCTGTTCAGACCATCAAGCAAGATGGACCATTACGATTTAGCTCTGAAAGCTGTTTGTGTAAGGAGAGCCAGGGATTAGGTACTATGTTCATAAATTAAAGACTAGAGCAAGAAGATGGCAATTGCTTCACTAATCATCCCAGTGAGTTCTCAATGTGGAAACTTCCCAGGTAGAAACTATTGTTTATCCTTTAGGACAGCACCTTAGAAACAAATGTCTGCTGTACAAAGACCGGCAGGTAAACATTCATAGCAGCATTAGTCGTAGCCAAGAAGTGGAAACAACCGGTAAACAGATGCACAAAAGTGACATATCTATACAATTGAATACTATTTTAGCAATAACAAGGAATGTAATAAATCCTACAATATCAATCAAAACGGAAGCTGGACACAGAGGCCACATACTTTGTTATTTGATTCCATGTACATGACATGTCCAGGAAGACAAACCCATAGAGACAAGGTAGGTCAACAGTTGACCGAGTCTTGGGGTAGAAATGGGCAAGGGGACTTTACTGAAGGAATGAAAATGGTTCTAAAATTGGATGATGGCAATGGTTGCACACTTTGCTAACTTAGTAAAAATTTAACTGTGCATTTAAAGTGGGTGTATTTATGGGCTGTGAATGTCGACTCAATGGAATTTCTTTTAAAAGTTCAAGTTGGAGGAGCTACGGCATCATCTCCTGCCCACAGTGGGAGGCTAGCGAGAGGAGGCAGGCGATTCCCGGGGTGGGGTGGTGGGTAGGGGCTGGCATCTGAGACTTTTCCAGCACTGTGCTGGAGCCAGGGTGGGGTGAGGAGAAGTCAAGTGTTGGCATGTCACTAGCTGGGCTCCCAAGGGAAGAAAACAAGCTGCTATCAGCCTATGCCCAAGAAGCTGGCCACAGCCCCGGGGGTCTGCCATCTGTGCCCCACAGCTCAGGTCCTGAGTGCAGCCCAGAGCACCACCATGCGCCCACCTCAATGATCTCCAGCATCTCCACGCGGGTGATCTTGCCGTCACCATCCAGGTCGTACATGTTGAAGGCCCAGTTCAGCTTCTGCTCGAAGCTGCCCCTGGAGGTGATGGACAGGGCGCAGATGAACTCTCGGAAGTCGATGGTGCCATCCCCGTTCTTGTCGAAGGTCCGGAAGGCATGTTGGGCAAACTTGGAGGCGTCTCCGTAAGGGAAGAACTACAAAGCAGAACAGATATGCACAGGGTCAGGTGTCGGCAGAGAAAGAACCACAGGCCCTGGTCTAGGCTGAGGCCCGAGCCAGGGCAGAGCTCCATGGATGGTCTCACCCCACTGTAGAAGGGACCTCACTCACAAGCACCCTTGCTGTTTCCTGTGGGCCAGGATAGTGACATAGCTTTCAGGTTGTGGGGGCCTGGGTGCAGGTAGCTCTCATTCCTCATCTGTGTCCTCTTGGGTCACTCCCCCAAGGACAAGGCCTGCAGCAGGTAGCAGACCTCTCTTCCTGTGTTGGGTGCCGCTTCATGAAGTTCCACATTTCCCTCCATGAGAAAACCTGCGTCCACTGCCTTGTGGGGCTGAGGCAATATTACCTAGACCTGGTTTCTCCTGCCACCACCTTCCTGTCCCCAGCCTGCTGTCATCTCTGGGTGAGACTCATTGTCTGATTTTTTTAAATAGGGGCTTTTCTTTTGTAGAGCAGACACTGAAAAGCCATTAAAAATAGAACATGACTGGGCTTACTTTTGAGAGATACAAAGCGCTTTCTTCTCAGAGCCAGGAGTTGGCAAGGGTGGGGGTGGTGGGGGTGGTGGGAGACAATAGACATGGAGGGAGGAGGGAGTGCAGACCTGGGAAGCCAGGCCATTCAGAATGAGGCGGGGGCCTCAGCCTGGGACGTGAGTCTAAGGCAGTGACAAATGGCAGGGATTCTGACACCTGATTCTCTTTCTGCCCCACCAAAGCTAAAGGACATTCTGCAGGTGGAGGGTAGAAAAGAAGCAAATAAAACTCAAAACACCATACCCCTTATCCCAGTAACCATGTGCTATTTTATTTTATTTTATTTTTTAAGATTTTATTTATTTATTTTTTAAAAATTATTTTTAGAGGGAGGGGAAGGGAGAGAGGGAGATAGATATCAATGTATGGTTGCCTTTCACCTGCCTCCAGCCACAGAGCTGGCTGGAGACCTGGCTTGCAACCTTGTTATGTGCCCTGACTGGGGAATGTGTGCTATTTTATTTTTTAAAGATTTTATTTCATTATTTTTAGAAAGAGGGGAAGGGAGAGAGGCAGAGAGGGAGAGAGACATCAATGTGTGGTTGCGTTTCACCTGCCTCCAGCCAAGGACCTGACTGGAGACCTGGTTTGCAACCTGGTTATGTGCCCTGGCTGGGGAATCGAACCTGAGGCCTTTGGGTTGGCAGGCCGGCGCCTTAACCACTGTGCTACCAGCCAGGGCCTGTGCTATTTTAAAGCAGAGAAGGTATATATGTGTTTCGGGATGAATCAATCCAGAAAATACAAAATCCGAAACACATTTTTGAGGATGTCACTGGTATTCTTGTTACTTTATAAGTCTTACTACTTGCTAGTGGGACAGGTTGGCCTTCTTCATTCCAGGCTGTCTCTCTTAAGGGACCCTCAGAGTCTCTTTCTGTCTGTATATCCTGACCTGGGACCTGCTGCCCACTCACTCCTTCTACACCTAGAAGCACACTGGAAGGTAGAAGATTTCCCCCCAGAGATAAAATATGTGTTTCCATGTCCTGACCCCATCATGAGGCCCGGAGAAGGGGCCAGCACTGTAGGGAGTGGGGGAGTGTTTTAGGCTTGAATTTCAATAACAGCCACTTCCAGATATAAGGTTAGCCCTGTTCCAAAAAGTCACACCTGGAAACCACTCTGGAATTAAGCCATGAGTTTATTGGAGAAAGGAAAAGGGGAACAGGGAAAATGGGGAGCGGCAACGGGAGAGACTCTTAGAGAAGTCATCTCCAACCTGACATCACTGGGTTGGAGCTTTTATAATGGACATTCTCACAGGCACCTGCATCAAAGGCACTCAAGTAAGTTTCTTTAGCCAAATTCCCTTAGCATGGGAGTGTTAAGAGGGTCTATCTGATGGAGCCAGTCCTTCATTAACATCTGCCTAAGGATTCCCATACAAGATAACTTCATTAACTCACCCGTAAGAGTTTCCTGCCTGGTCCCATTATCACATTCCCACCAGGTTAGATATGTAAACATTGATGGTTAGAGTTTTAAACTTAAGCCCATGTACAATTAAAGTTCAAAGGTATACACTATCTCCAGGTTGTCTGACACCAGACACCAAGGTCAATTCTAGTTGACTGCTATGCAATAGACCACCCCAAAACTTAGTGGCGAAAACAATGGTAATAATTGTATTAATCTCCAAAAACAAAAATTTGACAACCATTTTTTTTTTTTTTTTTTCACCAAACAACATCTCTTTCTATGGCTTTGAAGGTTGATGTTCTCCTTTGTTCCCTCATTCCTTAAACATGTTTCTACCATCCTTCATTTTGCTTTATTTCATCAAAATCCATTGTGACTTTATCTTTCCAAGCCCTGTCTTCAGTGCTGGGAATATAGAGATCAGGACTTCGCATTTGATCAGGGAGCCCAACATGAAATTTACAGCAGCTGTGTTACCTAGTAGGCGCTGGACCCCAGAAGTGGTCCTAAGTCTTCCTAAAGCTCAAGGGTGGTTTCAAGGAGGGGCGTTATGGAGGGAAAAGGCTTCCATCTTCTTTCACCTGCTCAGCAGCCTTGCCCTCCCCATGCCTCTCAGGAGTTTAGGCACCTGACCATATGTTGCCAGGTACTCAGTTTTAAACCAAGCAATTTGAACTAGAAAATTTCTAAATAGGTGAATTTTAGCCTCACTTGCTCTGCGCTGTTTTTTGTTTGTTTAAGATTTTATTTATTATTTATAGAGAGAGGGGAAGGGTGAGAGGCAGAGAGGGAGAGAGACATCAATGTGTGGTTGCCTTTCACCTGCCTCCAACCACAGACCTGGCTGGAGGCCTGGCTTGCAACCTGGTTATGTGTCCTGGCTGGGAATCGAACCAGCAACCTTTGGGCTCGCAAGCTGGCGCCTTATCCACTGTGCCACCAGCCAGGGGCTGCATTATGTTTTACTTACACTTCTGACACCAAAACCTGTAGAGTTTTTTTGTTTGTTTTGTTTTGTTCCCCCCCCCCCCCCCCTTTTACAACATCCAATATTCCAACTCCCTGGACACCAACTGGATGCCCAATAATTTAATCAGTTCAGACATGAATTGCTGAGGGTTAGTGTAGACCCCGCAGGTCAAGGGCGACATCCCACAAGACTGCTTCCACTTCAGATGTTAGTCCCAGGTCCCAGGTTGCCACCTGTACCTCTGATAGACCTGCTATGAAGCTGGGGGGCCCATCATCCCCCTTGTTCAATAATGGGCTAAGATGACCCACAGAATTGAGGAAGGCACTTTACTCACTGCTGCCAGTGTGTTGTAAAGGTATAAAGGAAACAACTCAGGAACAGTCCAGCAGAAGAGATGCCAAGGACAGTGTCGGGGATGCCATGTGGAGTTCCTATGTCCTCTCTGGACACACTGCCCTTCCAATGCCTCCACGTGTCCACCAACCCAGCAGCTCCTGAACCCTAGTTTACGAAGCTTTATGCACTTTCATTACGTAAGCATGGTGGAATCGATCATCAGCTGTTGGGGATTGCCTTCAGTCTCTAGCCCTCCCTGGAGGTCTGGAGCGGGCTTGACAGTTGCCACCCTTTTTTTCTTTTTTTTTTTTTTAATATTTTATTATTTTTAGAGAGAGAGGAAGAAGAGATAGGAACGTATGGTTGCCTTTCACCTGCCTCCAGCCACAGACCTGGCTGGAGACCTGGCCTGCACCCTGGCCATGTGCCCTGGCTGGGAATCAAACCAGCAACCTTAGGGTTTGCAGGCTGGCGCCTTATCCACTGTGCCACCAGCCAGGGCAGTTGGCACCCTTTAATCTTGCTTTGATCTTTCCCTGAGCAGCCCCCACCCTGCAGTTATCTAGAGGCCTCCAGCCACCAGCCACCTCATTAACACATAAAAGGCACCGTTATCACTCCAGAGATTCCCAGACTCTTAGAAGCTTTTGTGGGGGGATCCAGGACCAAGACCGAATAGGTCCATTATCCTCTGCCGGGTGCCCCTGTGGTTTTCATTTCCTCTAGGCCGGTGACGTTGGCTGCTATGTCCACCCAGCCAGGGATCGTGGGCAGGGCCAGTACCTGTGAAATAACCTAAGAGCAGAGCATATGGGGCCCCTTGGCTCATCCTGAGTCTCCTTAGGGCTGTTTTTCTGCCAACCTTTCCTTTGGCACTGATAGGAGAGCACCGGCTATTATTTTCTCTATCCTTGAGGATTTCTGGCCATGTGATGCTTTACCTGTCTTATCTCTCACATCCTGTTTTTAAGCAAAGGGATATCTGACAGCTTTATCTAAAAATAGCTGGGCACCTGAGGTCAGTCTATTAAAAATTAATCTAGTCTGGAGATCCTTGAGAAAAAAAAGTCAGTGGTAAATGCTGAGCTATGAAAGTTACATGCACCTTGCAGAAGGTTTAATTGCTGACTTGTATAGCCACTGTATTTGTTTCAGAAGAACTGAATGCTTAAGAGCCCTCCAACATCTGGAGGGCTGTTTCCTTTTAAAACTTCATCCTATCATGTTCTGAGTGCTCTGCGATTTCCCAATCAAGGGAATGCTCCTGTCTTTGATGAGATAATTTAGCTCTGGCTGGATCATCACAGAAAAATGGAGCCACATTCCCTTCAGCCTCTGCAGGAAGAAATCATATTCACTCCTCTTGGAGGAAAACAGTACCTGAGATACCTGAGAAGTAAAAGTATGTTTTTTTGCATATTGTTGCTTAAAATGTGTTTTTATTTTTTAAAGTCAATGCACTTTGCTTCCGCACCTGTATTAAATGATGATGTGAAAATAATTTTTGGTGACATTAATAATCTATGAATCTTTTTTTTTTTAAGACTTTATTCATTATTTTTAGAGAGGGGAAGGGAAGGAGGCAGAGACAGAGAGAGAGAAACATTATTGTATTTCACCTGCCTCCTAGCTGGAGACCTGGCTTGCAACCTGGTTATGTGCCCTGGCTGGGAATTGAACCAGTGACTTGACTCTTTTAGTATACTAGATAAGAGAAGTTGGAGGTTAAAAAAGTACATCTATGTAATTATATGTACTTCAGTAATGTCTTGGTATAGTTCAGGCTGCTATAACAAACTCACAGACTGGGTGGCTTTGAAACAATTTTTTATTTCAAAAATTATTTCCCATAGAAATAATTTCCCATAGTCCTGAAGGCTGGAAGTTCAAGATGAGGGTGGCAACATGGTCAGGTTCTAGAGAGGGCCCTCTTCTGGGTTGCCCCAGGCAACTGACTTCTCATGTCTCACTCATTCCTCTACTTCATGCCCTCATGTTCCAGCTGTGTCCCTCGGTGTCACCAAACATGCCCCTTGCTTTCATACTTCCTATGCCTCCCCTTTATCACCCCACGTCACCTTGGTGAACCAAGTAATCCCACCATTCTTTACATCCAGCTCAAATGCTCCACCACCTCGAAAAGTGGAACTTTCAGAAGGTTCTGAATCTTCTCCAGTGCTGAGTTTGTGCTTCGTTTATTTAGATGAATCTTTCCAAATCCTCAGCCTTAAGCTGAGTCCTAACCTTATCTCTGTCCCCTTGGTCTGTGAGACCATCTGCTCTTCTCTGCACCCCACCCTCATCCCAGCTTTTCCCTTAGGGCCTCCCCTGGGGCAGCTCCATGAACTCCTGGTGTCTGCAATCTCGCACATCTTTGATTTGTCTTAGCGTCACTTCCGGGAGCAGCTGGCTTTTGTCTGGGAAGTGGGGATGCTGCATTAATTGAATGCATTCATGCTCCCGTGAGGTAAGAGAAGGGTTTTCACTACAACAGAATGGTATTGAGAAGTACTAAAATATTCATCATTAATATGTCAACTCTGGTATTCCCAGAATTCCCATACTGCTTCACTGCTATATTTTTCTCCAAAAAGTTGACCCCAATACAACCTGTTTTAATTCTTTATTCATTGTCATTCTTCCTCTCTGAGAAATGTCAATTCCAGGAAGGCAGAGAGCCTTGGCTACAATGCTGTTTTGCTCAGTGCCTGATTGCTACGTAGCGGGTGCTCAGTCATCCCTTAGTGAACAAATGAGTGAACTAATTTATTTTTGAGCTGTTCTCCCTCATAACTGTACTAAGTAGTTGCAACCAATCGCGCATTCAGCATCTCCTAGAATCCTCGGGACAACCCAAGGGGATGGTTTGGCTCTAAACTTAGTAACAGAGAGGCAAGTTTTTAGGACAAAGGTTTAGACCACCGGTCACTCCTATTTATTTAGGGGATTATTTCTTTTGTATATGTTATTGACCCAGAATTCCCAAAGTGCAGTTCATTTGCTCACCTACGTATCCATAGCCCGCTGCACGGGTTCTGCAGGCGGTGGGTATGAACAGCAATCTGGCTGGGGGATGCATGGAAGGAATATTTGCAAGGCCAACCTGAGGGCAACAAACGCCTCTCCTGAGCACAGCTACCACTTACGGAACGGCTATCAGATTCTAGCCGACTCTAACAGAACTTGGGATGTGGCATATTCTATAAACCACACTGTTCAAGATAATAGCCACCACCATGGGTTACCCGTGGCGCCAGGGGTGGGGAATAATAGAGGGGGGAAAAGCCCACTTGGAGTATTGAGGACAATTCGGGTTGAAATGTTACAGGTGTGACAGAAGAACTGACTGCTTTAGTAGCATTCATTTAATTCATTAATGTAGATAACCTCATGTGGCTCCTGGCTTCTGCACTGAATAACATGAGCTCTGCTACGTCATTAGCTCTCACAATCCTCCTGTTGACAGTTACCCTCAGCTGCGGCTCATGCACCAGGAAACAGGACGCAGGAAAGTCCGGCAGACCTTTAATTCTCTTTTCCCCGGGTCAATCTAGGGCAACACCTTGCTGAGAGGGGGAATTTACAGACCCTAAGCGGGTAAGTCAGGGAAAGAGATTTTCATCCACCTCATCATTTGGTGGCAAGCTTTTGGGACGATCACACAGCACCGGGGGGGGGGGGGGGGGGCTCGTTCTAAAATTCTAATGTGTGTTATTTCCTTTAGTCCTTGCAGCGTAGCCCACCCCAGCGCCCTGCGCGCAGTGGGCCGGAAAACAAGCTTCAAGGGTCAGGGCTTGGTTGGTGGAGGTTCCCGTCCGCCGGTGACAGAGGCAGGAGCTGAATGCTGATAGGTCTGATGGTTTCTGCCACGTCTTGCTATTTCTCTGAATTGAGTATTAGCTGAGGAAATAAGCCTAATTCCACATTTGATGAAGCAAAACAATTGGTTGCATTTATGGAAACTTTAGTTCCCCTCATCTCGAGTTTAAAATTCTCAGCCAAAGATGTTTATCGGCCCCTTCTGGCATTGTATGGGAACTGCAAGGACATTTCTAAAATGAGCTGGAGGGGTCCTTTTTTTTTTTAAATGACACATGAACGCAACAACCATCTACTGAGCAGCAACTATGTGCTAAGCACTGTGTTAGATGCAGAATTAAATAGAAAAAGACAAAGATTAGCGTACAGTTTCCTCCCACCACTCTTCCTTTTAGGCAGGCTATTCATCATAGCATAGGAATGGTTTCCGAAACTTTCTGGGCTCACACAAGTCTAGACAATGCCCTCATTTGGAACCAACCAACGTGAAGAAGGAAACCCCAGGATATCCTTGCAGCCTTGGTTTCTTCCAGGCTATAGGAGGAGATTTTTCAGGAATTAACCAGCTCCCTTGGAAGGCACTTCCCGAAGCCAGTGGGCCCAAACTCTGTATTTCTTCTCAATAATCTGTCCAGCTGTGCATATGAAAAGGGGTGATGAATGAGCCCCAGACACCTTGTGCGGAATATGCGCTGTGCCATTGCCTCTGCAGGCCAGACCCCCTCCCAGGGTGGCCCGGAGGCTGCTTGGTGGCTGCATTAAGAAATGGCCTCAAAACCCTGTGCTTCCTCCCCTCACAGTCTCCCCTCCGCACCTTCCTGCTGCCTGGATGCTTCATCCTTCCAGAAGTGGTTCTAACTTCAGATGCTAACATTTAGACTCTCCCCGTCTCCCAGAGCCTGCCTCCCTCTGACGGAGGGTGCAGGTCCCCTAGAAGCCCCCTGGCCTGACCCTCCCTCAGAGGCAGGGAGGTGCGCACAGGCCCAGCTGTGGCCCTCGTGATGGCTGGTGTGCTGTGTGGGAGGGGTGGCAGCGGACTGGAGTCAAACCCAGCTCAGTGTGCAGAATGCTGCCTCTCCTGCTCCGGGCAGAGATGTCGGGGCTTCAACACTGAGCCTCAATCCAGCTGATCCAGGGAAGGGTCCCCAGGGTTCTGCCCCTCTCTGCCTGTTGGTCTGCTTCCTCCTCCTCACATGGCACTCATCCTGGGCTCACTCCCTGTCTCGGTCCCTGTCGGCAGGGCTGAGACATGCAGCAGGCACACGGGAGCAGGGCATACTCTCTGGGGACAAAAGGGGCATGCATGCTGCCTCTAGTGCCACCCATGCTCACCCTTCTCCCAGCAGCCGGCTGTGCCCCGGGGCAGGTGAATGGGGGCTGTGGGCTCCCTGCTCTGCGGTCGCCACTGCTGTGGAGGGAAGGTGTGCCAGCCAACACTGAGGCTGAGGGTTTCACCCAGCCTCCTGGATCTCAGCTGTGACCCAGCACAGCCCTGACACTTGGTACCTTCCTGCCACCCACACACTGGGGACTGCTGGAGTGCAGTGTGGGTCCTTGAAAGAAATCAGGATCCATTCAAAGCTGAGGAGAGGCAGAGGCGGTGTGGGAACCCAGCCATTTGGGAGAGCAGGGTCAGGGGGGGTCTCTGCGCATGGCCTGGGCAGCTGGCCAAGCTGGTGCCCTTAAGGATTAACTTGGTATTTGGTTTGGTTTCAGGCTCTTCACCCCATGAGGCCTTACTGGGGAGCAGGACCCCCATTCACTGGGCTGCCTCTCCAGCCCCTCGGACGTTACAAATTCTTTGCCTCCTGACTGTGTCCCCTTACACTCACTCTGGGGCCCTCCAACCCAGTCTCCCCAGCTCCAGAGGGACCTTTTCACACCCAAGTCTGCTCACACCCACTTCCCATTGGTCTGCTCTCAGGAGAAAGAAAAAAGGATCACAGGCAGGAACCCTCCCAGGCCTGTCCTGCCTCCAGGGGCAGTTTCAGTCCCCCCTCCCCCTCCCCTTAGGCTTCCTTCATCATTTGGAACATTATTGTTCTCTGTGCAGTGGCCTTGTTCCCTCTGTCTGGAATGTGTCTTTTCTGCCCAAGACAGTGAACTCCTCTTCATTCCCCGGGGCCTTGATTCAGTTTCGTTTTCTCAGGAATTCCTCTGAGCCCAGGTTGCAGGCATGCACCTCACTGAGTCCCACGCTAGGCAACATGGGTCACAATTGGGGGGAAATGGTCCCTGGGTTGTTTGACCAGCTCCCCTGCCCCGCCCCAAGGCCTGTGTGCTAAACAGAGGCAGGGAATGGCCTCCTCCCCCGACCCCAATCGCTCCCTGCCACTGCATTCCCTGGTACCCAGTACAGGGCCAGGTCACACGGGTGCTCAATAAGGAAGTACCTGTCCATCAAAGTAACAGCAGTGCTGGGCTTTCTCAAGCCTGAAGGGGCCATGACACATGTGCCGGATGACCGCTGAAAGGGTTGAAATGGGCTCTGACGGTTGTCATAACTCACTATGCTAAAGAAGGTTTGCCATTTGGCCTGAAAACTTGTCATTCCCATCACTACCTTAGCTGGTGATTCACGGGGTGTGACTCATCCCCGCAGTACATGTGCGTGGTCACGTGGCTAGAAAGAGGAGCGTGTTATTTCCCCTTAATTAGAAATAGTGAGCCCAAAACCTGTTTCTTGCCGAAGTGTTCATTCAGTAGATATTCACAGAAGCCTCCTTGTTCCCGGGAGCTGTGCGGAGCTGCGTGGGCAGGAGGGAGGGCAAGGAGAGGCTGTGGGAGTGACAGTAAACGTGACACCTGGTCCTTGCCTCCCCAGCAGGTGTAACAAATCAGAGGCAGCGGCTGCTGAACCCAGGAGCTTCCGCACCAGGTCTCTCTGGGGGAAGCCGATGTCACACCCATCCTACTCTGTCCTCACCGGGGTTACCTGGATCCCCAGCTCACTTCTCAGAGTTGTCCCTTCACTTGTTATTTGGGGGACAATGTCCATTTTCTGCAGTCATGACTTCTCAGGACCCCAGTCTTTATTACAAGGCAAGCACTGTCATGTATGATTCTTGTATAACTACATCTCTCTGAGAAGATAATTAGTACTGAATAAATTTCTAGAAAAGGGTCATTTGCCTTTTGGTATGGGAGAAGCAATTTTTTATTTATATCCTAGACCAGGTCCCTAATTGCATTTTGACCTTTACCTCACTGCCCCCAGAAGGTCATGAATTCCCAGAGACATTGTTTTATAGAAAACTGCATATCAGCAGTAGAAATCCAGACTCCTCACTCATTTTGGGGTCTGATACTTGGTCCTTTTCCCCCTTGACTGCAGAGGTGTGGGGTCCCTGAAGGAAAGCAGGAGCCTCCCAAGGCTAATGAGAGGCAGAAGTGGGATGGGGACCCTCCCTTTAGAGATTTTTCCATGAGAAAAGCCAAAAGCACTTCTACTTTAGAGGAAATGCTATGCTTTGTTCTTTACAGCATCCTCACTGCTCTTGGAATAGGACATGGTAAACTGTAGGTGCTTTACAAATGCCTAGGGTGAATAAAGGAAGCAACTCGTTGTAGAGGAAAGGATGCTAGGGTGTCCGGTGTGAGCAAAGTTAAGCCGTTTTGCCTCCCGGGGCACCCATTTCCCTGGTTATAAAATGAGGGGATAAATCAGGTAAGCTTCAAAATTCCTTTCTGTTATAATGTTTTATTTATTTTTCTGATTCTGGGAGTGAAATTCCCAAAATAAAGAAATAGAAAATGAATGTGACAAGTACGTGTTCCTTTCCTGATTTTGGATTCATCATTAAGCAAAGCACCTACCGCCCCCTGGTGCCAGGATGTCCTAATGACAGGCTAAACTTGGAAGGGTGACTCCATCTCTGTACCTATGTATCTTTATCTCTATCTCTGCATATATACTGTCTCTATCTCTGTCTCTGTCAGTAATGACACAGACCCTGAAGGATACTCGCTGATGACTCAGCCTTTGTAATCAGATGACTTCTTTCTTTACATCTGTCCAATACCCAATCCACATTACAAATTGGATCAATGACATCTTGATTTGGGACAGGGGGCTCCCACGATCCTTCTTTTAGTGATTAATTGTGCGCCCCCCAACACAGATTAGTCCACTGTTAGCACTTATCACAGACTAGGAGGTCAACGATAGTAAGTTACATTCTGAAAGTTGTCATGACTTGCCATTTAAAGCTAACCTGCTAGATTAGAAAGATTATTTTATCAACTTGAAAAGTAACTCATTTTTGAATTGAGGGAGGGGGCGAAGGTATTTGATCTTTGGTGGAGGCTGGCCCGTTGAGGGGACACTGGGAAAGGGCTCCTCACCTGTGACTTTCTTCAGCTACTTCAACTGAAGCAGCAGATTGTGCAGCTGGTTCTGAAACTGCATATTGTTTCCTCTCTCCAGCTCCTCCTGGAATTAAGTACCTGTTCAAGGTCAACTCCCATTTCGACCTATGCCCAACTCATTTCACAATGGTGACAATAGGAATGTGCAGCCTGGCTGCTTCTCAGTTAGAATCCTGCTACAGCGCGAGAGGCACCAGGTCTGCTGGCCCTGGGGGGAAACCACTGAACAACAGGGCTGGTGACAGTGACCATGGCAGCCTGAGCCAGGGACTTCTATCTGCCGAAGTTGAAAGAAATGAACATATTCAGGGCCATTGCCTCCGGAGATGTGCCCTCCATTTCCCGGAACGGGAGAACCTTCCTACACACTCTAAAACCTTTTCCCCGATCTATCACCGCCCACCACTGCTGTAACTTCTACCCTGGCCACTCCAGTCCCACGGAGTCTCGTGTTTGCCACCAGAGGTATCGAAAGTGCTGGCTGCAGAACAAGAAACGAAGGAAATGCAATCAAGTGTTATCAGAATTAATTCCCCCCTTTTTTCTACTCTTTTAAATGCCATAATTAGAAAATTTCAAATGAAAGCGGCTCACGGTATTTTTCTATTGGACAGCATGGCCCCTTACACTAAAAGTTCATAGCAGGCCTTGCATTCGGAGAGTGCTTCCTCAGTCCTATAGCATCTGCCAGTCTTTGTGGCAGGATCACAGAAACTCAGACTTGGAATGAGGATCTTGTCCAATCTCTAGATTTGCAGGCAGAGAAACGGAGGCATTGAGAGGAGAAATGATTCCAGTACTCCTCGTATTAACTGAAGACACCCCACTCTGACCCGGGTGGCCCACGCTACCACCTAGGGCTGCTTGGCCAGCTGTGTTTCACGGATCCTGGCTTCCCCTCTCCTCTGCTCTGGGGATGACCTGAAGGGCTCTCCTAGGGAAGGCTCAGCATCTTTATTTGTCAGCCTGGTGGAGGGAGGGAGCTGGCCTAACTCCCCACCCCCACGCCCCCTGCCTCCAGCCTGTCCCCCAAGACTGCTTTCTGCTTTCTCAGCAGAGATCAATATGGAAATGTGAAATGACAGAGGACAGCCTCCCTGCCAGGAGCCAGGACTGCCACCTCACCCCCCAGGACTGCCATCAACCCCCAGGTGGAGTCTCCCCAGCCCCTGCCCAGGCTCAGCCCAGTCCAGCCTCTGGTACTTCTTGCCCCAACCACACAGAGAATCGCCCCAGGCAGGCTCAGCAGTCTTGCTGGGCATCTCTCCAGCTGGCCCACGGTTTCTGTTACCCACGCCACCTTGTGTCGGCTGCTCCCCCCACACCCCACAAAGACACATTGCCTTCTTACCTCCTTACTCCCTTCAGACCTCTGCTCAAGTCCACTTCCTCCAGCCCACGACCCCTGATCTCTCTCCCTGGCCTTTTCCTCCTGATCCCAAACGCCCAGGATCTACTTTGCTGCTTTCCAAAGTGTGGTTCCTGGACCAGCAGCTACTAAGTTCTGGGGAAATGCTTTAGAGATCCTTGGCCCCATGGCAAACCTGTTGAATCAGAAGTTGCCCTTTAACAACCTTACCCCCACCCCTCTGTTTCTGGAGATTCTCTTGCAGGGAAGCTGAGCTCTGGCCCCCAGCAGTGAGAGCAGGACATGGTGTCACCCCTACAGAATGCTGAGCTCCAGGTGGGGTCTCAGCCCAGGAAGTATGCCCTTTATTGTCCTACAGTCAGGGCAGCACTTTGATAGGTACGGTCTCATATAACCCACCTCCCACTGCCCTGACCATGCTGAGCCATTAGTCAAGAACCCCTGGCTCTGCCCAAAGCCACACAGCCCCTAAGGGACATCTGAGCTCCTTGGCCTAGCATGGGCTTCAGAGCTGCCCAAACCTGTCCGGCTAGAGTGGATGCCGATGACTCTCAGTTAGTGTGTGGTGAGGGTTAGCGGCAGAATTGGGATGTTGCCCTTTATGGTGCCCCTGTTCCAGGATCTGTTAGATCAGAGGTGTGCGTCTTGTTGGCTGAAAGTACAGCCTGTAGAGCCAAACGAGTTTAGATTCTGCCACTGACCAGGTACCTGATCTTAGACAAGTTAGCTATGGATGGAGCTGGCCATGGTACCCAGGTCAGAGGGTTGAGATTTCATGGTGTGACATGGATTGGCAGTGCGCCGAAACCACGCCTGGCACGTGATGAGTGCTACAAAAGTTTAATTAGATCAGATTCTCTTGTCAAGTGTAATGATGGCAGCTGCACACATTTAGAAGCACAGGCATTAGGGCTCATTCTACAGGCAGGATACAGGCCCAGGTGGCTAAGTTTCTTGCCCAACCTCGGAACTTTTGTTCTGACCCTTGTGTGCTCCAGGGTCACACCCAGCAGGGAGGGAGTAGAAAATAGGGTGGTCTCAGGTCTGGCGGCAGAGCCTAAACTGTCCCCCTGCTGTGGCTCCTGCCCTTGCTGTCCTTCAGGGGAAAGGATTGCAGCCTTGGCCCCTGCTGGCAAACTCCCCCTGAGACTCTCCCATGACCTGTGCCCAAGATCTAATCTCTAAATTGGTCCTTGCTGGGATTACTCCTCAGGGAAAGGAGAATCGAGTCTGAGTGTGGGAGGAGAGGCTGGAGTGGAAGGCTCCGTCTCAGGGAACTACATGGAAGTTTCCATCACTTTTGTCTGCAGCTCCCCAGGGAGATAAGAAATAGTAGGGGCTGATTCCTGGGCTCGGCTGCCCCCTTGTGTGAGTTTAATGCTCCTGAGTTCTGACTCTTGGGGTTTCTCATGGTCCTTCCCAAATAAAGCTGCACCTTCCCCCAGCAGGTCCTGGGCTCTGGGTGGTAGTAAACAGGGCTTCCTTCGGGAATCAGGCCCCTGGAGCCCAGCAAGAGCTGGCAAGTGAAGAGCTGGGAGTTTTCTGCAGGGATCTCTCCGGGAGCCCCACTGGCCTTTCCATTCTTCCTCTAAAGGGCTGGGGAAGGGGCAGAGGAAGTGGGAGAGGTGGATAAACTTCCTTTACCTCCTTGGTGGGGTAAAGGAGGTCCCTGACCCCTCAGTTTTTCTCAGGTTGCAAAATTCCTTATCTCAGCCCTTCTTGGACTCTGGTTGACCTGGGTTCTATGTGGGCTTTAAGGTGATAAAAGGAAGATTTAAATACACCAGGATGCATCCCACTCATGTGCCAGGTGAGACATGCCCATCCCCGGTGACCTTGCATTGCTTATTGACTTTGGGTGTGCCTCTCTTCTGCCTCCTAACCAGACTGGGATCCTGGCCCAGCATCTGCTGCAGTGGGGACACATGGGAGGTGAGCATTGATTGATCACCCCATATGTGTTTTTTTCCATAAAAAATAAAAGAAAATCACTCTCTATGTTTTTTTTTTTTAGCGTTCCTCCGTTTTTATATTCCTGGCATGGCTAGAATACAGCCTTGCGCAAACACAAAATAATAACGATAATAAAATAGCACCTTTCACTTGCCGAGCACTTGTTATGAGCCAAGCACTGTGTGGGAGTCATTACATGCATCATCTTAATCCTCAAAGCGCGGTCCACCCAGGGAAGGAAATCTCACTGCCGCTGGTCACAAAGCTCCTCCCCACGGAAAGAACTGGTGCCCAGTCCCAGGCTTCCTGACTTGATTTCTCTGTCCTCCCACTAAATCCCAAAGATCTCTGCCCAGCAAGCCAACTTTCCCCCTGCAGATTTTTACATAAACAAAGTAAGGCTCTGAAGAAGATGAAAAACCCTTCCTTCCCCCACGTTCCCACACTTAGAAAACAACAGAACTGTAATTCAAGTCCAGATCCTTCTAACCACAAAGCTCGCCCTTACTTTTCTGCATGATGTACATATTTAACCCACTACATTCAAAACACATCAAATTACATTATTTTAACATGAAATCAATATTAAAGTTATTAGTGAAACATTTTACAATTTTTTAGACGAGGTTTGAAATCAGTATGGATGTTATACTTCTGTCATTCTGAGGCTTTGGGGCTCACGGTCACCGTGCGGCACATGGTAGCTCGGGAGAGTGCGTCCAATGCAAAAGAATGCGTTTTAATTACCCAAATCCTAGAAGTACAGGCCAGTGCTGTAAATGAACTTTGGGAATACACACACTTGGTCAAGGAAGCAGAGGTGTGTGTTAACCGGGAAAGCTGTGAGCCTCTGAGGAAAGGCTATGACCTCCCCATCTCCAGCCTGGACACCAGTTTTTCTTCCCACCCTTGGACTCAGCAGGTGCCTAGGCCAGCGAGTGGCCAGCAGTCTGGGCCCCCTGCTTGTGTGTGGAGCTTGGAACAGGCGCATGGATCCAAGCTTCCATCCCAAGTCCAGGTATCTGATGCCCTCACTCTTTGTTGCCCTCCACTTGCCCCAATCCCTGGCCTGTTTCCCCTTCACAGGTCCCCCCCACCCCCCCAGGCGCTCACACGGGCTTTAAACACTACTTCCAAGACGTTACTTGAAGGAGGCTCCAAAAGAAGCCAGTGTTTTCATTCCTTCTGCGAGAAGCAATGAAGGAGGCAGCTTGGCTTAGACAAGTGAGTGAGGGCTCTGGGGGTGTAGTGACCGTGTCAAACCCTGACTCCACTTCGACAGTGGCCACATGGCCTTGAGCAGGGCACCTTGTTTCCATGCCTCAGTTTCCGTTGGGTGTGAAGAGACCAAGCCTGCGAGTGGTTAATGCAGTCGATTGTGTAATCATTTTGTACACTTCCAGGAGACACTAAGACAAAACAAAACAAAACAAAACAAAACTAAAGAGTGTAGTTATCCTCTCCTCCTCTCGCCCTCAGGCCTGCGCGTGTCTGTTTTGGCGTCTGCCTTACAGTTGGTGCCACTTCTGAAAACAAGGTGCCTTTGTCCTTTTGAAGGGTGACTGTTCACACATCGATTCCCAGCCATGCGCCAGCCACTGTCTTGAGTCCTTTGTGAGTTTTAACTTAAATTCTTAACAACAGTCCTATGCAGTAGGGCTCACCTGCGAGGAAACTGAGGCACAGAGAGGTAAGGCCACCCAGTAAATGGCAGAGCTGAGATGGGAACTTAGGAAGCCTACCCGCAGAGCCCTGGCGCTGACCTGTCTTGTCTCGCTGTTCCAGCACGGAACCCCAGAGGAGGGGACTCTGGGCCTGAAGCTCCAGGGAGGAGAGTGTAAACCAGGGCGGAGCTTTCAGGGCAGCCACAATGACGACTGAACCCAGATCCTGCCACGGCACATCCTATCAGCAGACGGTTGGGAACTCTTTCATTTTCCCTGCCACCTACTATCAGCCATCCCTGCAGCTCCTGCTGCCCTCTGGCGTGTCCCTCTGGCTGGGGCACACCCAGCCTCCTCAGCTCAGATCCCTGCTCTGGACCCTCCCCCTCCTGTGGGTCACCGTGGTTGCCTCTGCCAGGGTGGCACTGAATTCCCAGGTCTGCCCCACAGTTAGTTGCTAAGCAGCTGGTGCCCACAGAGATGTATAGAAGGAAACCCTCCTGGTGACAAAAACAAGGCCTCCTGTGCCCAGGGCTGCACATGTGTGCCTGCGTGTGTGCGTGTGTGCGTGTGTGTGTGTGTGTGTGTGTGTGTGTGTGAGAGAGAGAGAGAGAGAGAGAGAGAGAGAGAGAGGTGAAATTGCGCTGGCTTTTCCCACGGAGGGGTGGGATGAAGCTCCCAGACTCAAGGTAGGCAGGTAACCATTTTCTCTTCTGGGGTAGTTATACTACCAGCAAAATGCAAACGGATACGCAAAACACCTGACTTCCTCCTCTTCCAGCTCCTCCAGAGAATCTTACTTGCTGATCCCAATTTCCATACAGGGGGGAAATGAAAGTATGGGGTAGGCAAAGGAGGCTCCAGTGAGTCTTGGCCATGGACTCCTCTTCCCCACGTACATATTGTGGGCATCTTCCCTGGCCTGGGCAAGGCCACCCATGGCCACTGTTGCTCCTTCCCTGGATGATGTGCGGGGAAGCCGTCCAAAGCGAAGGCTGAGAGAGGGAGAGAGGGTCTGACTGCCCTTTCTGCACTCATTTGCAGTCCAAACCTGGCCTCTAGTCTTGCTGCTTCTTCGCAGAATTTGGCAAGCCCAAGGCAACATGAAAAGGTGGGCTCCTTGTTGAAAAATTATCAAGAGTTTGAAGATGGCACTGTCGGAGCATTAAAGCAAGGACAGGGCCCTTCGAGTGCAGCTGGCGCTGCAGGGGTAGCAAGCCCCTCTGGCTGGCCCTGCAGCCTCTCTCCTCTGATGTCAGGACGAGCTAGCACATGTGCGGAGCGAATCACGGAATCCTTCACTTCTCCGCTGAAAGCCTGGTGAGGTCCTCCCCGCCAAGCCTCCCACAACCCTTGGGTTAAAGCCACCCGGCTTAGTCCAGTCACACGAGGCCCTTCTGGACTTGAGTCCTGTAACTCTCTCTGGTTTCACCTCCCAGCCCACCCGTGGGGCACTCCACGCATGCGCTGATCTGTTGCCTCTAGCTTTGAATGTATGGCCTTCTTTATTTTTTTATGGCTGATATGTTTCAAAATTTATTTCAACACATCTTAACTCTTATACAATTATTTAAAACTTCATTGTTATCAATACCCCTGTGAAATTTTTTTTTATTCAAAACTTGGTTCTGGCTATGCTCTATGATCGATTGCTGGTGGAAGCGTACACACATTTAAATTCTGATGCAGAGTACCAGACGACACTCCAACCATGAGCCCTCATTGGTCCCACATCCGGGGCAGCATTCAACGTGAGCACTTTCCCTGACCCCTCCTCTCATAGAAGAAAAGTGATGCCATGTTATTACTTATCTGTTTTGGCGTGTCTCTGGTTTCTAGTGAGGATAAGTATCTCTTTTTTTGCAGGTGGTGGGGTGGTGGAGATCATAAGTAAACTTGATAATAATTTTTTTTTAACCTGTACAGAGTTTTGAATGTGTAGGTAAAGTCCATCAGTATTTTTCTAAATAGCTTCTGGTTTTGGTGCCATCTTTTGAAAGGCCTTCCCCACACTGAGATTCAAAAGATTTCTACTTTCCTCTATCCCTTGCCCCCTCAGACACACACACACACTTACTTTTAATATTCACATGCATTTTGTAAGTATAATGGCCAGAAAACTTACTGATTTAATGAAGACCATTTTTTCCTTACTGGCTTGAAATGCTACATTTACTCTGTGTACTGGGAGCCTGTGTTTAAATTTATTATTCTTTTTCTGTTGCTGTCAGTCAATCTAGTCCTCTGCCAATAGCATAGTGCCTTAATTACTGCAAGCTTATAATATATTTTAATATATGGTAGGCATCCCTTCCACTCTTCTTCTTTTGATTATTATTGAAAAATATTCTCCCAGAGACACTTCAAAATAATTAGATCAAGTCACAAAATAACCAAACCAAACAAGATGGACTGACATCAACTACACAAAGCAAAATCGAATGAGGTTTTGACAGAGATCGCTTGAGGGCTCTGCCCACTTGGAGAAAGCAGACATGCCTGCAAGACCGAGGCCTCGAGTCCAAGAACTAGGTGTGCCCATTAGCTCATTTATGTCTGCCCAACTGACTGGCTTCTGAAGGGCAAGCAGCCACCTCCCCTCCTCACAGAGGCCTGGGTGGAGGCTCTGCCCCTGGAGTGATCCAAGAGAGGTTCTGGGCCTTTCTAGTGATAGCTGTAACATATTGCCAGGGAGGTCTAGTCTGATGTACTAGGGGCTCACATAGAGAAGGGATTTAGGAAAATCCTGCCCCAGGAGTAAGTATGTCTTTCTCTGGAGAAGTTGCCACAGCCTAGCTCTCTATAAGCACAGCCCAATGGTCCTTTTGGGGTGCACCTCCAAGGGCAGACTCTTTAGGTGAGCTTCTCCAACTGTCTCCTCACCAACCCTGGAGTTGGGTGGCATTGCCCCGTATCAGGGAAGAAGCTGAGCATTCACTAATCTGCCCAAAGCCATGTGGCTAACACTCTTGGATTGGATCCTAGATCTACCTGCCTCCAAGCCTTTCACTAAACCAGCCTGAGCAGTGAGGGGCCTAATATTGGCCTGAAAACCTAGGCCAGGGTGAGTGGAGATAGAGGGGAGACAGCTCAGGAGCACAGGCTGGCAGCCCAGGAGGGGCCCAGGTTGGGTGGATCCCCAAGGCAGATGCAGAGACAGGACACAGGCTGGGGCCCCAAAGCCTCACCTGGCTCTGAGCCTGCGTGGAAGGCAGACAAGGTCTTCATCTAGGAGGAGCCAGGTGTCCAGGAGTTCAGACAAGAAAGAGCTGGGGCTCTGCAACTGTGGGAGAGGCAGGTTGGAAACAGGTGGGGCAGGGGAGAGAATGAAGATACCAAGAGAGAAGGACTATGTCCTCCGGCAGCTGAAGAGCAGGTAGTGGAGAAAGAGCCTGGTCCTGGGCCCCGGCTCCTCAAAGACATGGACGGGGCCTCTGAGGTGGCAAGAGGCAGAGATCCTGCCTGGGTCAAGGTCTAGCCTGCCAGCTTCAAGTGTCTTCTCCAGCTAACCCTTCCAAGTTCAAGGATGTAGAGAGCAAGATGCCCTGGCTCCCCAGTGATGGGCAGCCTGCTTGAGATGCTCTGGACTTGGATTCTTGTCTTGCGACACCATGGAAAAGGACATGTTGCTACAACTGGGAACCCACAGCCTAACACTCAGATTCTGGTCGTCCTCACTATCTCTTCTCTCTGGAGCAAACAACTTCCCTCCTGCCTGTAATCACCATTCAGGACATGCAGGACAATTTTTCTAAAACACAGGTTTCACAATGTCCCTTTGCTCTTTAACAACTTTATTGCGCCCCCCCTTGCCTGGAGGGAACAGGAGAGACTCTGGGCCTTCGAAATGGGGCACTGATCACTCATCACATCCCTTCCCCAACTCAGGATGCTAGACACAGTGGATTACTGGTTTGTATTCAAAGTCCCCATATGCCTGCAATGCTAGGTTAATTTAACAGACACTGATATCCCATGTGCGTCAGACGTGGTGCTAGACCGAGATGAAGACAGAGAAGAAACAGCTGCTGCCTTAACAGCTCGCACTTTGTAATGCCTTTGCTCGCTCAGGCTAGAACCTCTATGCTGGATTTGGGCCTTTTTAACCCTTTATACTTACTTCCCCTGGGTGTCCTTATCCTATTGTGTCTTATTTTATAGCTATGTGTCTGCCCTATTAGACTCAGGTATGTGACCAAGTAGACAAGGCCACCTCTTGCCAGTCTCTCAATACAGAGAGCAGGGCATAGACAGGTGCCTGATCGAAAGAGTGAATCATTGAATAAATCCTAGAAGCAATTACAGGCTTGTGAGTGTGTAAAGGTACTGAGTATTTGGGGTGTCCTCGTCTTCCCAGCAGTGGTGTATTGGAAGGGCTCAAGTGTGGAGTCATATGGACCAGGGTTTGCATCCCACTTAGGACCCTGTTTGCATGCATTGTTGCTGAAATGAGGGTGGAGCTCCTGGGAGGGGCCAGGAGGACTAGGCCTGGGACAAAATAGCCCTTTATTGCTGCTAAAAATCCTTGGGGCTGACCTCAACTTGAGTCTCTGTGGCAGGCATGGGAGAACCAGCAGGGGCTGGCAGTGTTCAGACCCAGTGCGAGTGGCCGTAATTCCCCTGTGCATGAATAAACTCATGAATCTTCCCAGTGCCTCTTAGAATTATAGTGAAGCTTTGAGTCAGTGACAGATTTTTCCGGGTGTCCTGGAGCTGTGGCCAATGCCCACAACTGGGAATCAGAAGTGCTCAGCAGCCTTCATTCTCCCCTCAGAGAGCTGCTGGCAGTTGGCGTCAGCCATCTGCAGATGGGCTTATTCAAAGGAGCTAAAGAACCAGTCCTGAATCCAACCACCAGTCTCCTCAAGCAGACAGTCAGTTAACAGTCCCTTCTCTTTCCTTAGAGTTTCTGTATTACTTTATTTAAATAGTCAACTCTTTAAGTTATCTGGGATTTATTGGATGTCTGTTGGAGGAAGAGGATCTGAATTTATTTTCCACTTTCCCCTAATAAAACCCCAACCAAATGCTCCATCATTCAGTTTAAGATGGCATCTGATCATGTGTGAGATGTGTACTACATCTCATACATGCAAGTTTGGGCTTGTTTCTGACCTAACTGGGACAGTATGTGTGTGTGTGTGTGTGTGTGTGTGTGATTGGTACTATACTGTTTTACTTATTGAAGTTGTAAAACATGTTTCAATGTCTGACAGAACAAGCATCTCATTTACTTAAACCAGCTGCTCTCTGATATTTATTCTTCCAAGTGGATGTCAAAGTAATCTAAAGGTGACATCTAATGACACCTAAAACTAAATTATGGAATAACTGATATCTTTATACTATGTCATTTAGTTATCCAGGAAAATGGTATCTCTCTCCATTTACTTAAATTTTCTTTTCTGTCTCTCAATGAAGTTTTCACCATGAAGTCCCACACTTTTTTTATTGCTGTTATAAGTATTATCATTTTCTAATGTTTTTTATTTTGACTGTTATATATTTAAGTTATATGTAGTCATTTAAAATTAATCATTATTAATCTATTGTTTTCTGTTGATTCTCATGGTGTCTTGGGTGGTATAAGGTCTCTCAATAATGATAAATACATGAGGTTTGTCCAGTAGGTATCCAGGCATGTGATATGAAAAATAGAGACATTTACTGAAGAAGATACAAGATATAAGAAACATTGTACATAGGACAATGACATCTTAAGTCCCCTTCAAAGTAGGCACCTTGGGACCTCACACAGTTCTCCCAATCACCATCAGCTGCCCTGCATATATATTCCTGAATCTCATCAATGGTTTGAAATCCCTTCCCTTTCAAAGGTGATTTTAGTTTTGGGAAAATCCAGAAATTGCAGGGCACCAAATCTGGGCTGTTGCAGGGCTGAGTCACCTGGGTGATTTGATGTTTCACCCAAAAAATCTGCATGAGACATGGCGCATGAGTAGGCACATTGTCATGATGAAGCTGCCAATCCCCAGTTGCCCATTGCTGCGGCCGTCTGAGTCATCCAAATACTTTCCACAGAGGAATGTTCAAGCTTAAGGTGAAATCGAATGCAGGTTTGTTGCCCTACTCACTCAGTCATTCTGAATGTGACAGCCACACAGCACATGCTCACTCAACTGCGTCTACTGCCCCCACTGACTAGGACAGTGAAGTCGGCATTGTTCACACATGTGCGTTCCAGTCCACTCTCCTTGGCTGCCAGGTTACATCGATGTTGAGCAACCCATTCTTTTATATTAACAAAGGATGGACTTTTTCTGGGCGGTACTCGTATGTCTTCATTTCTGATCCTAGTGCTGACTTTCCTGTCTTACTGAATGGAGGAGAATTTCTAAAACAAAATTAAATAACAGGGGCTAAAAGTCAAGTGTTTTTCTTCAGTCTTGATTTTAACAGATGTTTATTGTTAAGAATAGTAAAGCCAATGTAGATTTATGATACCTCCTTCACATTAAAAAATTTCCCTCCATTATTAGATATTAAATTATTTTTCTCTTTTAGGAGGTGCTATCATTTTTAAATGCATCTATCCAAATTATTATGTTTTAAAAATATTGGTATAATTATATTATAAAGTAATTGTAGTTCTCCTAATGCTAAACTATTAAACTTTGTGGGGGAGGGACTTGCTTGATTGTGGTGAATGAGTATTTTACTATGCTTTGAATGTGGGTTACTAAGATTCATTGAAGATTTTTCTATGTTTAGAGGTAAGACTGGTGCTAGATGAACTTAACTGCCTTAGGATGCCTCTGGGGATGACTTCTGTGATGAATGGGGAAAAGGAGGCAGTCAAGGGACCCAGAAACATTGGAGAGAATGAGTGAAGATGTGAGGCAAACTTCTTCTATTCAGATCACCTTTTCTCATTGTGACTTGTCCAGGTCTTCGCAGCTGTCCAGAAGAATCCAATATAAAAATCAGCAGCTTCCCCAGAAACTGTTGGTTTTTATTGTAAGATTCCCTAACTGAGATGATGGATAGATCTCTATCCCTCATCAGGCTCCTTCTTATACATGAAAATGACAAGACTGCTCATGACTCACCATTACGTAACATGGCCTATTATTTTCACATTAGCTTGCCTTATTCTACTTATTAGCATTTGATTACACAAATATTCTTTTATGGTTTTATTATGCTTTGATGTGAGAGAATTTTAATTGCATTCCTTAGAAATAATGTAAAATTCAAATAAACCTTCCTTAGTGAGTTTAAATTAAGAAGTTTCACTGTATTCTTTTTTTTTTCTGAATGTACCAGGGCTTATTCTCTGTGCTTTTTATACAAGCAACTGAAGATTGTGTGATCTTTGCTTTCTTTCTTTCTTTTTTTTAAAACTATACACCCTCTTTGATGTCTGGGGCTTGGAATCTATTTGGAATGTTGCTAAACAAAAGACAATGGTGTGTGAATTTTTTTTCTCAGAAGATAATTACAGGACTAGAATATTGTTCACCTACCCGCCCACTTTTCCAGGGAAGCAAAGATGATTGCATTCGGTGGTGGCCCCTTGGTTTTGATTAGGAACCTGTTTTGTGGGTGAGGGATCCTAGGCAGTGACAGTTCTTCATTCTGAAAAGCATTATCAGGGGCTCAGCTGACCTTCCCCAAGGGAGAAGCTGGGCCATGCCCCCATGCCCCTTCCTCAGGTTACTGATGCTATCTGGGGCTGAAAGGGTGCTGGCCAGGCTTGAAAAGTGCCCTGGGCAAAAAGGTAGAGAGAAAAGTTGCAGAGAAGCATGTGTGTCTGTGTGTATGTACGTAGGTGAAGGCATTTAAAAACTTAGAATAATGTCACAGTATAGGGGCAGTAATCCAGCCCTGCTCAACTCCAGAATGCCCAACCTGGCAAGCCCCGGTTGCCATGGAAACAGCATCCCTTGGTTCTGCTGGCTGCCTCCTTAGCACAGCTCTGCCTCTGTGCGATCCAGTTACCACTCGGTGCTTGGCAGCTCCGCATCATGAGGGGGTCTACATACCTCGAGCCCAGAGCACTTCTGCTATTTTCCATCTTTCTACATTAACTGCTTGGATTTTCGAAGCCAGGAAATTGGCTTGAGGACTGGGAGGAGAGGCTGCAAGCTACGCTGGGCAGAGTACTGGACCCAGTATCTCCTTGTTAAGGTGTTTTCCCTTTTTTGAGTCCCAGAGTCCACTTTGGTGTGATGACCAGGGTTTGGCCAGGATGAGCCTTGAGAGCCCCTCTAACAACTGTGAGGTTAACTTCATGGGGAGATGATAAACTTAGATTGAGGAACAAGATGAAGCTGAAGGATGGTCAAGATGATAGGAATTTCTCCATGTTCCTGGAATCCAGCCTTTCCCACTGAGGGGAAAAGCCCTGAAGGACAGCTGAGCTATAGTCCAGAAGGGAAGCCAAGACACACGGAGTACTGCAATCTGGGGTCTACATGGAACTCCCTTTGGCCAAGCTAGTCTGCTTAGGAAGCAAATTCACTTTGCTCCATCAGCTCCTGCCACCTTCCACTTCACCATGAGTCAGCAATGAGGTGTTTGGGCAAATCCATTCTGTCCTTCCCCATCTTTGTGCAACTTGTCACAGTGCAGAGAGGGTTCAGGAGCTAGAAGAGTGGATAGGGCAAGGCTACTCTATGTCATTTCATAGCGTTTCATGATAAATACATTGGAGTTCATCAATTAAATATGAGAGCTTGCCAGGAGCCACAGAGCTGGCTCCAGGGCCACCCAGAGTCAAAAAGCAGTGTGTGGCTTACTGTGCTCCACTCTGATGTTCACAGTGTGTAAGCACCTTGTTCCTTTCATCATGATGTCCCGAGGGAGCATGTCACAGGCCTAGAGAACAGCTTGAGTCCAGGCCTGGAGGTACAATAATAGAGAGTGTTTGGTGACTGTACTCTGCCTAGGTAAGCTAGTGCATGGATTAGTGCAGTGAGACAGATGATCAGGCCCTTGGGCAGATAGTCTAAGTGAATCACCTACTACCCCTTCTTCCCCAAAGTTTTGGTAACTTGGCTTTTGCTCAAGACATCAGTGTTTAACTACTAATGGCAATCCTGTTTCTTGCTTTTATTTTTTTTATTATTTATTTATCTTTAAAGAAGGGCAGGGGAAACTTTTTTTTAATTTTTAATTTAAAAATTTTTTATTTATTATTTCCAGAGAGAGAGAGAGGGAGGGAGAGAGGCAGAGAGGCAGAGAGGGAGAGAAACATCCATGTATGGTTGCCTTTCACCTGCCTCCAGCTACGGATCTGGCTGAAGACCTGGCTTGCAACCTCGTCATGTGCCCTGGCTGGGGAACCAAACCAGCAAGACCTTTGGGCTTGCAGGCTGGTGTTTTATCCACTGTGTTATCAGCCAGGGCTGTTTCTTGCTTTTAAATTATATAGTTAAATATATATTCATCATATGTCCAACATTTATTTATATATATACATATTTACATATAAATATTAAAAATATATAAATATTTTGGATATGTGAATAGTTTAGGTCAAAGAGAAAGCAGAGTAAATCTGTTAAAGGTGAGTGGGAAGGGGGCACTTCTCGGAAATCACTTAATATTTTGATTTCCTGATAAAAATAGTCTGATGCAGTTGGCGCCCTTCCCTTTTCTGTGGAAGACTTGAATAGTGATGTGATGCCCAGAACTGCAGCAATCAGCTTGTATCCATGAGGGAAAGGCCAAGAAATGTTCAGAAGTCATGATTTAATACTAAACAAAGCTTATCTCCAAACCTCTTTTCATATGAGAAAAATAAACTCTTGCCTACTTAAGCTACTGTTAGATTTTTTGTTGTTGTTGTTCCTTGTAGTCAGGTAACTAAGACAGGTCCAGCATAAAGAAATGAAATTTGTACATGAAATGTGTACTTTGTCCTGTAGGCAAAGAGTAGTAGGGCTTTTGCTGTTGTTAAAGAGTAATTTAAAATGAAAAGTAATACATGTGTGTTGTAAAACTTCAGGCCATAAAGAAGTATATAAAGTAAGGAGTAAAGGTTAAGGTAACCCTCTCACCAAACCTCCCTGAAGGTAAACACTAGGAAGAATGTGGGGGTGTGAGGAGAGATGTGTGCATGTTTTGCAAAAATAAGATTATGCTATACAAGGCTTTGCAGTTGGCTTTTTTCCCTTAATATACAGCATGGATCCAGGTGGATCAATGGCTATTGTGGTAGTTGTACTTAAGGAAGATGAAGTTGATATGATTTGATAACCAATAAACAAGGCATAATCAAAATAGATAAAACCTCCCTTGCCTCTGGAGAGAAAAAAGGGAAAACTGGGATGCTTTAGTAACTTCCAGATGCAGGCATTAAACTTGGGTTTTCATTTAATCCCAGCTTCTCAGAGATTATTCTCATTTTATAGATGTGGAGATGGAGGTGCCCTCAGACCTGAAATCCAGTTCTATGTGATCCCCAAACTCCTGGTTCCTGTTTCACCAATAAACACATTTGCATTTTTGTGTGGGGTGGCCCATCATAACTACTCTCATTTTTCAAGCTGCCAAATGCAAATATTTGAACTGCCTTGATGGGAAGACCTAATGCATTGTGAGCGCCCAGACAGCCTCTTCCTCCTGGGTCCTGCTAAGACAGACAGATGTTCTGGACTTGATCTGGAGGCATAAATGCCCCTTTCGGTGCTGGCCAAAGCTGAATAGGTGAGGCAGGGACAAACGGGCTCGATTGGGAGGAAAAGGGAGGTAGGGGGACAAAGAAAAAGTATCCCGTGGAGCCCATCAGGCTGGCTTCCCTGCTGACTGTTAAGCGAAGCTCTTGGGAATATGACAACTGGCAACACTCAGAGTGAGGGGTAATTATGCTGTCAGGCTGTCAGAGGCACCCTCCGCTGCCCAGGGCTGGGGCGACCTGCCAACAGGATTCATTGTGAATACGTAATTTGCTGAACAGCGTTAAGCCAATGTTTCCCCCAACGGGGAAGTCTGACAACAGGAAGTTGCCTCCTCCTCAGCTGCTACAAAAGCAAAGGTGGTGAGAAGCCCCCAAGTCTTCTCATGCTCTCAGCTATGCCCCAGGGGCCTTTGCCCATTTAGAAGGACCTCTTGATGCAAGGTCCTCCCCAACACAGCCCAGGGGGTTTAGCCCAGTTCAGAGCCCAGCTGCAATCTACTTCTTTCCGGAAGTCTCTTTTGGCAGAACACCCTCTACCCACCCACCCACCCATCAGGTGTCCCAGCTCTGGCCCAAATTACCTACTCTCACTTTCCTAACCTTTTCTGACCAACCTCTTTTAAAGGGACTGAGCACATTTTACCATAAAGAAGTTAAATGTTTACCTCTTACCCCTAGCTCTTTGGAAGCAGGATCTTATCTGATTGATTTCTAGTTCTTGATTGCACTATACAAAGAGCCATTAAATGCCAGGTGCTACTTATGCTTCTGTAGAATCAATGAATAAATAACAAGTAGGGGAGAGATGTCTCCTTTTCTTCTGGGCCACAGGACAGATGGTGAGAAGGTGAGTAAATGAGCGCTGGGCCGTAGCTCTGTCCAGCTCAGGGTACACAGAGCATCTCCCTGCATGGGGCCCTGCCCTCTGCGTGGGGAAGACACCTGGGCAGTATGACAAGTAAAGAGTGTTCCACATGAAGGACACATTGGGGTGACTGTCCTAAGAAGAGCTCTGACAGGTGATCCAGTGCTGACGCCTTTCATGATGGGAGAGTAGAACCAGAGAATTGCCGGCTCTGAGGTCCCATGGGCTCAGCGGGACTGAGATTAGAACCTTGTCAGTTAATGTTGAGGAGCCCAGAACTCACTAGCTGCCCAGCCTGCTTCTGTTTATCATCTTGTGGCCATGATCTAAAATTGGCCTAATGATCTCAGGAATGTAGACACATGTAAAATTCATCAAATAGTTCCTATAATTTCACTGTACTTTTCAATGGATTTGTTTTCTATAATTCCGACTTTCTATTTTCAGTTACTCTTTTCTGCACACTCACTAAAGAACTCCCTGTTGAAGATTCAAGAGGTCACTCTGCAGCTGCTGATGTGACACAGGCAGCCTTGTTCTCTCTTTTCCACTTAAATGGGACTCCCTGACCGTTGGTGGACCATGTTGGATCATGGCAGAAGGATGCTGCAGTGCAGTTTGAGCTCCTGAAAGTGAGAGAAGAGAGAGGAAGAGGGGAACATGAGGGTGGTGGATTTAGGGGTAACAATAAAGAAGGGAGTGGCCTAGGGTGGGAAGGCAAAGAAGGAGTGGGGAACCATGAGCTCCCCAAGTCAGGGTTGGGTGTCTTATTTATCTCTATGCCCCTGGCACGGAGAACTGAACCTGGGCCTGGCTTTGAGAAGAGATTAGGGAACTCGTTGTTGAGTGAATAAGTGAACTGCTGAATGGGCAAATCCACCTTCTTTTGGGAGATGAAACAGTTGCTGTTGCCTAGGGTTAGTGTCACATTCAAGCCCAGTGATAACTTGGGGAATGCATTTCAGTGTCATTGTGGAGCTTTTTAAAACATAGATGTTGATCTCACTTTATTTATACTGAATCAGAAGAGGGAGGGAGGGGCCTCCTCAGGCATGCATAAGTTAGAAATGTGTACCCTGAGGTTGGGAAGCATCCTTTTACCACTGTTTTAGAGTCATCCAGTTCTCCTGACCTCTTCTGGAGATGGCCTGCAGTGGCTGTAGATTCATCTCTTTGGTGGCATATTTGGGGAGGTCCATTCAGTGAGGTTGGCAGGGCCGAATGTCTCCTTGGATTTTCCCACTCACAGGAATCCCTACCCATGTACCAGTTCTCTGATGAAAGACAAATAGGCTGAGGAGGGAGAAGGGGACCTTGATAATAAGGAACACTTTGGCTGGGGAGCTCTTGCCGGTCAGTCCCCCACACAAGCCATAAGGATCTCACGAGGGTTAAGCACCCTCAGGGACCACTGTTTCCTCCTCAGGCCTGAGCCCTTTAGGCCCCACAAAGAACCACTTAGCAGAAATTCCTTTGCCAAAGCAGCCACAGTAAAGAAACGGAAAAACCTTTTAAAAACTTTCTAAACATTTATTCCTTCCTCACCCCCCATTGCCCCCACCACCACCACATTCACTCGGAGTGAAGGGCACGGCTTGTCAAATTCTCACCCTTAGTCACTGATAAAGCTTTACCTAGTCCCCCGATGTGATGTGCTATGAATTTTAGCACATAAAGAAGGTTCTCTCCATAGGCCCTGAAATCTTATCTTTATTGCTTTGGGTTTCCTGATAAATTATAACCCCCTGAGCATGACATACACATTCCAGTTAGTCATAAATTGATTAGAAACCTTTGGGAGGGCATGTTTGGTGGGAGCAGGCAGCAATGGAGTGGGTAGGCGTCGGGTAGGGAGCGACGAAGCAGACGACCAGGCGCAAGAAAAGGGAAGACAGAGTTGCCTCATTTAGGAGCCACCGCTGCTGCTGACCTCATTGGAATAATCATGCAAACTTCTTCCTAGCCTGGCGCAAGTGTGCCTTTTAGCTCAGTTCAAGCCCTATTTCCTCCATGAAGCTTGCCCCAAAGCAGGCAGGCGTGAGTGCACTACTGCAGTTGTGTTATCCTGCATTTTAACTCTATACAGGATGGTTTCTTAGCACAACCAAACACCTTGCAACACAGCTGTGTATGTGGCTTTGCTGTCTCCATCATTTGGATGAAGAAACTACGCTCAGAGAGTTTATGTTAGTTGTCCAAGGTTGTACACTAAGGTCAGAGCTGGGAGTTCCAGAGTCAAAGCCTATACACCACTCAGCCATTCATCAGTTGTGGGACCTAACACACACTACTTCTCTCTCTTTGTGCCCAGCTGCCTCCTCTGGAAAACAGATAGTGACGGTACCTGGTGCAAAAGGCAGTTGTATTAATTAAAAGAATTAATGCATGGAATAGTGCCTGGCACATAGTAAATGTGCCGTAAGTGTTTGCAGTTATTTTTATTCATTATTGTTCCTACTCAATATTGTTTTCAAGAATTCTATCACCTCCATTTCTCTCATGGTGTCTACTAGGCACATAGTAGGGACTCAGTAAATTTGAACTCCTTTCCCTTTCCTATTCCTTTGTCTTTCTGAAAACTGCCATCAGGACTAAAAAAAGTCACAACTGCTTGTTTTATGGAACAAAGATTTTTATGTTCCCTAGGAAAAGAAGCCAACACCGGCTCTATTGGATCAAAGTGAGCACAGTTCAGGGCCTTGATCTGTGGCCCTTGCCTGGCTCGAGTTCAGAGAATGATTCCTTGGAAACACACAGTGGAGATGGTGAGCCAAGGCCCTGTCATCTGAATGCTTGTAGTTCCATGTCACTGACACGTTGTGATCCATCGTCATGGTCTTGGTCCCCGACAGAGCTGTTTTGATAAAGGGCTGACTAATGGGCAGGAAGGGGAACTTTTCACCAACGTGTTTGTTTCCATTAGATTATGGATGTATTTTTAGTGTGGCTGAGAAATATCTAGGATCTTGCCTTGCAAGAGGATTTTGTGGACTAGGACTAGGAAAAAATAAATCTTGGCAGAGAGAGAAAGAGAGAGAGAGAAAGAGAGAGAGAGAGAGAGAGAGAGAGAGAGAGAGAGAGTTCACAAATGCTTGCTGATGTCATGAGCTCCTTCTTTTCATTGCTACAGTTTACTTAAGATGTAGCTCAGTTATTATTTCTTCTGGAAAGCCCCCCTAGAGCCACTTCCCAGCACGACTCATTTTTAAGTGACATCTAGCACAACTTTCACTTCATTGTATTATCATCTTCAGATTACCTGACAGTCTCCTCCATGGGCTGGGCTCCCTGAGGAAAGGAGTCGTGGCTGTTGGTTCATTTTAGCATTCTCAGACAACACATGCTCAATAATGTTTAATGAATAAATAAGTATATATATATATATATATATATATATATATATATATATATATATATATATAGATGGATGGATAAATGGGTGGATGGATGGATTGATGGATGGATGGATGGATGGATGGATGAAATACAGAGACCAGTCATTCTGCATCAGTAAGTCTTATTATAAGAGTGGTTATACTGTCTTAGCATCTCTCACCCATTGTCAGGTGTTTGTCCCTCATGTGATGCTGCATTTGCCTGATGCCATCACAGTTCTCATCTTTGTATGTTGTTCAAGTCATGTGGGCCAGTAAATGCCTCTGCTGCCAGACTGACACAAGGAGAGAAACACAAGCAGTAATCGTGGTCCACTGGGCCAGCAGCACACCCAGCAGAGGTGCCCCAAAGGGGATAGAGAGTCATGGAGCAGGCACAAGAAGAGTGCAGAGGTGACAGAAGAGTCTTATGTAAGCAAATAATGGACAAAGCTTCTTGGGTTTAGACAATAAATCCCACTGACTACAGCAAACAAAGTAGCAATCGTCGGGACCTTTATGGTCAGTTTTACTCTCTATTTGGATGAAGTCCCCATCAGGCTCTAGTGAGAGAGAGTGAATCTCTCTGGAGAGGCACCTGGCTCAGCCCAGGCAGTAGGACAGGGCATCTTCATCAGTCTGACTACTAAGATTTTTCTATTTAAGTGGCTAATCTAGGTGTCTAATGCTACCCACTTTCAAATGTCCTTGTCCTAAAAGCTAAGCAATGTTTCATCCAACTAATTTCACTTCTGACTTCAGGACATCCCTTGACTCTTTGCAGTTGGTCTTGTCTTATGTTATCTCTTCCAAAGTCATCTAGATCCTCATCCAGGGAGTTACCCTGGCAACCCAGCTGTGACATCTTGAAAGATGTCTCCGGGCACAAGCTTCACAGTCTGCAAGAGATTTGACTTGGGTTGAGCTGTGAAGCCACAACATATCAGCTCTAATAGGATGGCATCATTTCTCGTACCTCTGGTAGACATGTCACAGTTTTTTAAGAACATGGATAAAAATAAGACCTACCTTGACTGTGCAGGGAGATTTACTTAGAAAGCTGACCATCCCTGTTTTTTATGGTTTCCCTCACATTCCTTCTAATAGAAACTCCTTTCTGTTTTCACATTTTTCTCTATCTCATTACAAACTAACACAGTCAGGATAATTTTCAAGATAGCTTGAAAATTTTCTTGAATTTTCAAGAAAGCTATCCAGATAGCTTTCTTATATTAGACACCTCAAGTTTTATGTTGTATCCTTTCATTTCCTCTTTAGGAAAGTACTATTTCCCAAAGGAATTTCATCAATTACTCTGTTTGCTGTCTAGTGCATTGCATATTCATAAGAAAATTAGCTAGCCATTTGACTCTGAGGATGCGGATGCAATGTTATGCTGTTATGTTGCATCCTGTTTCTTTAAACATCCTGTATCAAAATTATTCATTATGATTCTATGTAGGTTTATTATGCTGGATAACACGCTACACATGTTCCATTCCTTTCATTTGCTTTTCAAATTGAATTTCAGTTAAGCTATAAGTCCTTTATTAATGTGTTCTATCAACCAACTAATTATTTGTTACTGGGAGTTGAGGATACAGAGATGAACATGACACAGTCTCTGACCCTGTAGGTAGCTGGACAGGAAAACTTCCATGATGCCAAGTTAACCTGTGGCACAGGGACACACTAGCAGGTATCTAGTGACAGGTCCACTTGCTTTCTAGAATCTTGGTATTGGAAGGAAATTCAAGAGGTCTATGGTTCTTTCCCCCATTTTAGAGAGGAACGAACTAAGTCTATGCCTACCTATCCTAATCCTAACCTATTTTTCATCCCCATCTCCTTTGCTCAGTCACGTGAAATTTCTTTCTGTCTGTGGAACATGGAGTTCACTCCTATCTCTGCCTTGGTACCATATTTTATTCATTTCTATATCTCCAGAAAAATGTAGGAGGCAAAGCTCAAAAAATGATCCCCCACCTTCTTTTCCCTTCCCCAGGCTCCCAAAGCTCCCAATGACCCATAACTTCAGAGCTCTTGTGTTGTGCCTGTACCTGTCTTCTTGGAAGGCTTTCTCCCCATCAATGGCACAGGATTTGCATGGATGTCCTACCTATGAGCCCCTCAGAGTTCAGGGTGGTGTGGCACATACAAGGTACAGACCATACACGGATGATGAATTTCTCAGTCTACTCTAGCTTTATGTCATTTGCTTCAGGACACACTGTGAGCTCTTACTGAGTTGTTATGAATATTTACAAGGAAAGAGAAACCCTTCTCATTCCTAGTACTGCCATTATGCTGTTTTAAGACAAATACAACACCCAGTCATCAGAATTTCTGTGATCATCTAACACCTCCTGGAAAGAAACCATTTATTTGCCTCAAGTACACATTCAGGACTTTGGACTTCCCTGACATTGGATGACTATAATCTGGCCCCACTTCTGGTAGTGTTTCATAAACTTCCAGAGGGGAGAAAGAAATGA
This sequence comes from Noctilio leporinus, assembly GCA_004026585.1. NCBI lineage: Eukaryota > Metazoa > Chordata > Mammalia > Chiroptera > Noctilionidae > Noctilio > Noctilio leporinus. The sequence goes on from PVIW01000121.1 coordinate 134,584, forward strand.
TTCCGGCCAAGTTGGGTCAATGGTAGCAGATCCAAGTCCTTATCACCCTTTCAAAGGGTCATAAAAATCCAATAATGTAAAACAGCTTTACAATGGGTATCCAGACACGATTTTCTATTTTTAAGTCTAATCCTGTAACAGACATGGGCTATTTCTTCTGCTTTGGCTCCATTTCCAGTTTGAAAATGGATTATCCTTTAACAATTAGTTGTATGTAGGTAATAGCTATGAGGAGAGTTGGTCTTCCTGGCTTAAAACCTCCATAATCAGGATGGAGCTGAGACCCATCCTTTTGGATGCTAAGAAAAGTAACTTAGAAACTGCTCCATCTTGGATTGCCTTTCCACCTCCCAAGGGCTTCATTTGTTTCCTTTGTAAATTCAGGGTAAGGCGAGTTGCTGTGGGGGAGGGTGGGTTGGGTAGGGGGTGGGATGGAAGACTTCTAAAGGGCTCTTTCCAACCTTATCCTGAGACCAGAGAAGTCGAGGTATCATCTAAGAGCATTCCTTTGGATACCATGGCTGCAAAGACCATTGATGTCTCTCTAAGTGACACCTGCTGTATCACAGGAAAGCAAAATCCTAAGGTGTGGAAGCCATCCAAAAGAATTTCACACCCTTGGAGACAGGAGAAGGTTATCACTTAAACCCCTCTGGGATAAAGGCGTTCTCTAATGTGAGACACACTGGTAGCTAGCTATTCCCTGAGACAACCTCTCCATAATAAAATGCCTTTGGGGCCTCACATGGGACCTTGTTTTCCCAGAACTGGAACTTTCTTGTCATCTCTTTCTTAAGATGTCAGACCCCAGCTCTTGTTTTTTACATTAATTCAAGTTGAAGTGCAGCATCTCTTTCCTGAAATGTCAGACCCCAACTCTTGATTCCTACATTAATTCAAGTTGAAGTGCAGCCTCGATCATATTGGGAAACATCCCTAATGGAAATGAATTCCCAGGTTTTCACTAAAAATCTTAGTGTCCTCACAAGCCCAATCTGGATGACATTTTGTATCTTATGTAATGTCTATTTCCTGAAGGAGTTGACATGATTCTGTATATTATTCTGCCAAACAAATTTTTAATAAGGCCTACTCCTAATTACCTCTTATGAATGAGCAGAAAATTTGAATCCCTGAAAACCAATCACCCAAAAATCACTTTTGAGACAAAACTTTCCAAATTTGATTTGGCTCTGATGTTGCAAAGCTGTAATGGGGCATCTCTGTCACATTTGCTTTTGGTAAAATACCTGACAGCTCTTGATGTTGTTGGGTCCCAGGGCAGCCACCACAAAATGCCCACAATGTCACATTGCTTATTTTGAATTAAAATCACTTGAGAAGTAGCAGGGGCAGGAGGAGCTCTCTGATGTTCCTTAGTCTCTATAAATGCATAAGTGCAGGAAATAAATCTCCACCGGAGAGGTGCCCTCCCTGCTATAAAAGGACTAAGACGTAGAGCAGTCAGAGTAAGGTTCAGGCAACCTTATCACCAGAGGCAGAGAATCCAGGGCTGAGAAGCTTCTACCAACAACCCATGGTCAATTTTACTAATGATGCTGACTGTCCTAAACCTACATTCTACTTAAATTCCTTACTGACTACACATCCCAACACCTATTCTCTTTTGTCTTGTCAAAGTCCCAGCAAATTTATTGTTTCATTATGTAAAAAATATATAAATGGCCTGCTCCACTTCTATCTCAGAGAATTATTCCTTTAATTCTCCCATGTACATATAATAATTTGGGATTTTCATTTATTATTCTGCCTTGTGCCAATTTTATTAGTAGTCTGGCTGCAAGGAAGCAAGGGCAGAAGGGGGAATTCTCTCTCCCTGATGCTGCTGCAGCCCAGGAAGATTCCCCCACAGAAGTGCCTTAATCTAGCCACTGATCAGTCTTACCCGGGGAAAACAATTTGCTGTTTACAGAGCACTTTGGTTGGCTTTTACAGAAACTAAGCAGGATTTAGAATATTCTCCCTACTGGATAAGTGAGGAATTTGAGGTCTGGAGTGTTTTTGTTGTTTCATTTAACACATTTTTAAGCATAACAGTTCCCCAAGTTTACATGGCTCGTATACGGTAGAGCCCGGTATACATCAGCCCTCTGATTAAACCACACCGTAGTGACCTGTATGCAGACAAAACACTGATGGAAGTGTAGGCCCTGGGGAACGGAGAAGGGCTCTCATTAGTGAGAATGTGAGGAAAGCTTGCAGAGCTATGTGGCAAAACCATAATGTCCTTGTGAAAGGAGGTCGGGGATTAAAGTCCTAAGAACACAACAGAGGAAGAGACTCTTCTGGCTCAGAGATCAGGGAGAACAAGGAAGGGTCTCCTGGGTTTTGAGAAGTGAAAAGCATTATGCAAAAATGAGATGATATTCTAGCTCCACCAAGCTCTGAGCTTACTGATGAGACTGCCCAGGATAGCATCTGTCTGAAGGGAAGCGCAGGGGACATGAGTCTTCAATGAATTAGTAAATGAACCCTCTTTCCTATGGATAAACTGGAAGTACAATTTTAATGCCCTAGCTATAGAAGCTCTTCAGGAAAGGGTTACTTGGATGGACATAGAGTGACTGGGCAAGAACTCTTTTGTTACATGCAAATAAATTTTACTAAAATTCAAACAGCTGGATTAGGAATGGTCAACCTGTTCTCTAGACCCCCCATCCCACCTGCCTCAGGTACACCTCCAAGTTGCCTCACACCTAACACTCTTGATAAGAAATTTTGGTGCAATGGGGTTTGCTTGGTGGAAAAGCAGAAGCTTAGGAGAATTAACCTAAAGCCTAGAAGAAAAACCTTTGGCTTTTTAGTTACCTCTGAGAATTGATCTCTTTCTTTATCTGGAAAACAGTAAGTAGCAGGTAAATGTGTGTGAAGTACAGAACACTGAGTGGTTGGTGGAACTGAACAAAGAAGTCCTTGAATACTTATATTTCATCCTCTAAGGCAGCAGGGGACTGGGGGACACCTTCATGCTGGGGAGGACAGAGAGCTCAGTGTCTAAGAATCTATGATGGGAATGAGGCCATCAGCTTGATGGTGGCTCCTGCTGGCCTTCCAAGGAGGAGGACCTTGGAGAGGGACAATTCCTCCTTCACAGAGTTGCTTGCTCTTCTCCAGGATAGGTTTTCTTTTGAAACTGTGGCTGTTCCTCTGAAAATATAGTTAAAATCACAAACCCTTGATATTAGTTTGTGATCCTGATTTGGCAATCACTATGATTGTTGGAACTAGGAAATGCCCATGAGGGAAAATATCAGGTACTTGGGTCTTTGTGATAAAATACGAAGTTCTCTTGCCAATCTCTCACAGCAGTGCTATGCGGGGACAATGGAACATCTCTTGCAAGATCTGTGTGTAGAGACACAGACATTTCTACGTGTGCTGGGATGTCCATACATCAGATACAGGGGCTTTGGATTTGCACACGAGAAGCTTATAACAGTGAAGAAGTGGGTACTGTATTAGTTTGCCACATGCAGGGTGACATAAATAATAAAACTGTATTTCCTCACCATTCAGGAGGGCAGAAGCCCAAGATCAAGGTGTTAGTAAGGTAGTTCCTTTTGAGGCCTTTCTTCTTGGCTCATAGATGGCTATGTCCTCCCTGTGCCCTCACATCCCTTGTTCTTATACACCAGTCATAATGGATTGGGGCCCATTCTAATGACTTCATTTTCTCTTAAAATTCCTCTTTAATGACCCTATCTCTAATTACAGTCATATTCTGAGGTACTGGAGGTTAAAACTTCCACAGATGAATTTGTGGGGGAGGACGCAGTTCAGCCTATCACAGGTACCAATCTTGAAAAAAGGTAAAAATATCACCTCAAAGATCTCAAAGGTATTTTATCTTCTTAAAAGCTTAGAGTCGTTCATCCCTGCCTTAATTAACTTTTTATCATACTATCCCATTTTTGAAATTAACCTCTCCTTTCCATTCTTGCCTCACCATAAGCAAGGATGTCATCCTGCCTTGTATTGTAGTTAACCATGTCTTTCCAAGTAGCCACCGAGAGCCTCAGGGCTGGCAGGACTGTCCTTCGGCTACTTCTACCACATGTGTCTCTACCACAAGGGTTTTTGGGAAGGAGACACACAGCCCTCATTTAACATAATTCACTCAACAAACACTGATGCTTGCTCCGCAGCATCTTCTGTGCTAGCCACTAGGCCTTATGTTAATCGAAATGAAGGAACTATGGTCATTATGACCAAAAAAAATGAAACGTGCATCAGACTAGGAAGGACCACATGCAGATCTGTGTTGTTCAAAGCTCACTGCAGAAGAATGGTGGAGGGGAGGGAGTTCTCGATGAGGTGCTGCTACGGGGCCCTGTCAACAGAGGACTAGGTGCTGTGGTGAGTCAGCATACCAGTTTTTATGGTCCATCCTCCTACTTTTAGTCTTTTTGTGACACTGGGAAAATTGTCTCATTTTTTCCTGAACCTCAGTTTTAGCATCTTAAAACTTAGACTTAATAAGAGTTCTTTCATATTTCGATTACAAAGGCTTCCAAAGTTGAAGGTCTATGGCTCCTGGCCTTGCAGAAAGACCCCTCCTGTCATCCCGCTCCTCCCCAAACATCATCAGAATTTGTTCTACAGCAGTGAGGTGACTCTCTTGGAGCCTGAAACAGGGCAGGTTGGTAATAGTTGATGTGCCAGGCTAATCACACAGTCAGGAGGCCAGAGGCCACTGACAGTTTTTTTCACTCAGCTATATTCCAGGATGTCTCAGCGTCCACACTGAGCTGGAAGGAACCACTGAAAAGTGCCTACTCCCCAGGAGAAGGCTAACCTCTTGCTGAATATTTGCACTTTTCAGCAGCATTAAAGGAAGTTTCTTTTCTTGTCAGCCCTTTTCCTGGTTCTTATTATATAATTCACATTTTCCCATGCTTTTCCTTTCTAGCCTATCAGATTTGTCTTCTTCTTCTTCTTCTTCTTCTTTTTTTTTCCCCATGCATGTGGCCTATTTCCTAAGTGACTCTTCTTTGTATTATGTGCTTGGACAACTCTGGAAGGAGAGGAAGACTTTTTCTGCTTTCTCACTTTATGGTACAAGAGCACAGGCTGAGTTTGAATATAGCTGTTAAGAGGCTGCCAAGAGTCTAAACCCCATCCAGAAAGTGATGTATTCCCTTCCTGGAACCAAACAATCCACTCCAGGGTGGAGTGGGGGAGGTGAAGGTAGGAGATGATGCCGGTACATATACGTCAGTTGTATCTCAAAACGCTGTGCTGTGCTTAATGTTTACATCTTCCCTTCTCCCTGTCATGAGGCTGGTGCTTTTTCAGGAATGAGTATTTCCAGTATATAAATGAAATACCTCATTTCCTGCATTTCAAACATGTCTTCAAAGACAAAACTCCCCTCATTTTAAACAAACAATGATGAACAGGGCACACAGATCTCTCTTAAACACGGAATGACAGCTTATATGACCTTTAGTGATATGACAGTGGCTTTGACAAATCTCATTTGTCTGTACTTTCCTTGGTGCGGGGAATGAAGACAGTTTTGAGGCTCAGGCTAATTCCTGGGTAATAAAATAGTAGAAGATGACTTTGAAAACTATAAAGTGGTATATATAATAATCTAGGAACATGCATACCATCACACTTCTCTACAAATGCAATTTATATCAATTGAATAATAAATGCATTTTTCAGCATTTCCATATACAAGATCTTCACATGCTAAATATGAATTAGATCTTCTTAGAAAAGTATAGTAATCTTATTACATGCATGCATGTCAGTATATATGTACCTTTCTACACACACTTATGGACATACCTTTTATATACCTAGTGCTCTCATGTGCTCAGTTTTGCAGTAATAACACTCATGCAGAATTAATAAATTTTTAATAATAATATAAAGACCTGCAAACTCACCACCCAAAACCATAGGTATAACTTTTGACACAATTTATATCTAGCCATGTGGCTGTACGCACATCCTTTGACTTTTTCCCACTGTGTATAATTATCAATCTGAAGCTTGTGTTCATCACTCTCTTGCTTTCCTTTTTATATGATTCTATGGCATTAATCCATAGCCTTATATAATATTTTTATGTCATTTGTGTTTAATTTAGAATATTTTGAGAGTTACTCTTTTGCACTTAATGTTTTAGTGTTGCTACAGTTCAACTCTTTTGACTGCTTATGTGACTACACCATGGTTTATTTTCCACTCTCCCTTTGATGGGCATTTGGGTTGTTTCCCAGCTTTGCTATTGCGAACAGTGCAGTTATGAGTGTTCTCATACATGTCCTTTCTTGTACTTGTGCAAGAATGGAATTCTGGAGCATGGCTATGTGAAATGTTCAACCTCACGAGACAATGACAATGTTAATATTTTACGCAACATCCCACACACATTATGTATATGAATGATTCCGATTGCTCAGATGGACAGTTGCTCCACTTAAGTGATAGAATTAATATTTTCCTATTTGGTATTTTAGTCAGAAAACGTTAAAAGAAAAAGTATGCTCATCTTTCATAAGCCTAACATTATATAAGTAAATGCAAAAGGGGATGTCTTGAATCATGCCTGATAAATTCAGACAAACAATATCACTGCCATAAAAATTATACCTTTCATGGAACGGTTTTATCTAATGTCCAGGGAAGATTAGCTACTAAACAGTACAACATGTTGAGTTAAGAGCCCATGTGTAGGCATTAATGCCAGGATATACACCATACCTCCCCAAATCCTTCTAAATGTGGGATTCTTTTTATTTTCTTATCTGAAAATAGAAGGACCTTTCTTGGTTGAAAACTCCAAGTACTTTCTTTTTAAAGAAGAGAGGTACAGATACATTTTCAAGTCAAACAATAATGTCATTAGCAGCTTGTCAATAATCATCAGCAAACATGACTATCTGAAATTTTGCTGTTCTCTTACCAGCCTCTGTTACCCTCTAAACTCAAGTCAGTGTTTTGATTGAATAATTACTCTTCTGGTTCAGAAATTGCTTATCTCTCTGGAATAAAAGCCACCCCTTTGCATTTTTCAATTTTTCTTTTTATTATTTTTGTATTAACTTTATTGGGGTGACATTAATTAATAAAATTGATAGGTTTCAGGAGCACAATTCTATGATACATCTTCTGCATATTGTATTGTCTATGTTCACTACCTCAAGTCAAGTCTCCTTCCATCCCCATTTATCCTTCTTTTACCCTCTTCTACCTTCCCTGCCCCCTTGTTCTCTGGTAATCACCACACTGTTGTCTGTGTCTATGGGTTTCTTTTTGTTTGTTTTATCTTTTCACTTTTTTCACCCAGCCCCTCACCCCCAGTCCATCTGACAGTTGTCAATCTGTTCTCTATATTTAGAAGTAAGTTTCTATTTTGTTTTTGGGATGAAACAAACCAGTTACTTTGAGTTATAATTTCACATGAAGCCATATGTCATGAGGATAATGTTTTCTGGCCTGAAGAATAAAAGAGGTGAATGAAGCAGCTTACCTTCACATAGAGCTGCTGGAACTCTTCAAGATTTAGCCTCCCACTTGGACAGTCCTTGAGGAACCCTTTGTACCACTGCTTGAGCTCATGCTCATTAAACTCCGTGCTCTTCACCAGGTCCTCCATCACTTCGGGGGCCAGCTTGCTGTTCTGTTTCCCCATTCTGCCTGAAGAAAAGGGAAGTAATGCCATCAGTGCCATAACTAGGTTATTTCCAACTTGGTTAGGGGCCAAGCTGGACTTCCCAGCAGTTCCTTGGTGGGAGCTTCCTCAGGGGTGTCTGAGCAAAGTCACTGCAGGTCTAGTTCCTTCTATTTGGTATTATAGAAAAGAGATGAGCACAAAACACTTTCTCACAGTTCAAAGAGCTGTAGAGCTCATTCTCCTCCATCGTGTGTCATTTTTCATTTGGCGTTGATGATCAAATGGGAGGGAAATTCTCCCTTTTCATGCTACTCATGTAAAGTATATGGAGACTGTTTATATTTTCCTCCTAGGAATTAAGTTTATTAGCATTTGCTGCCCATGTGTCTAATTCTACATTTAGTTTGTGGGGATATAGAGATTATTGACCAGAATAATAAGAAAGCTTTATAGCCAAATGATCAAAAAGTGGCTTAGAAAATCTGATCAACAACATAGGGAGCCTCAGCTGTCCTAGTTCTAAACTTGCAGCTTTTTTCCCTCTTCAAATGGAAACAGTTTATTTTTATTAGTCACATCCAGTCTTAATTTCTCTTCTCATTTTCAGAGACTTCCTACAACATTGCTTTCAGTGTTAACTAACCCTTGGTGGCTTAAACACTTAATTGGTTAATTTCAGTTGCTATAATCTCATTCTTCTATTATTATTGACAGTAAGTAAAACTAACAGTGCATAAGATAATGTTACCTACATTGATTATGTACCAGGTTGTGTGGCCAATTATCATAGAAGAGTGTAGTTGAACAGAGCATAGGTTTGAAGTCATTTCTTTTTTTTTTTTTTTCAGTGAAATTCTTATTTATTTATTTATTTATTTTTTCTTTTAATTTTATTGTTGTTGTATTACATCCATCCCTTTTTTTCTCCCCTCTGTCCCCCTCCCCTCCCACCCTTTCCCCCCAAAGTCAATCCCACCTGTTGTCCATGTCCATGGTTCCTTTATACTAGGTTCTTATCTAAGCTGCTCCCCTTCTTTGCCTCTGCCTCCCCCCTCCCCCCTACTT
>PVIW01000121.1:143399-176547 GCA_004026585.1 Noctilio leporinus
TCATTATTGTCCCGTAATGGGTGAGAACATATGATACCTGTCCTTCACTGACTGGCTTATTTCACTAAGCATAATATTCTCCAGTTCCATCCATGTTGTTGCAAAGGGTACAAGTTCCTTCTTTCTTTCTGCCATATAGAATTCCATTGTGTAAATGTACCAAAGTTTTTTGATCCAATCATCCACCGATGGGCACTTATTTTTACTGCTGAGTTGGCTATGTACTATGTCTGTTACTTATGGCAATATTAATGAATTGCATTATCTTCAATTTCTTCCTTAATAAAGCATATGTAATAACAAACTTCTTTCAGATTCATTGTCACGGCTAATTAAGGAACAGGTAGGTAAACAAAGATTAAAAAAACACTCCAAAATTAAAATAGTTGTATTAGCACAGGAATATTAAAGATAACTTAAAAAAATTTGCCTTCAGTGTTGTTTCATAACTTAGAAAAGAATGAAAACAAGACAAAGTAATTACAGACTGATTTAAAAAGTCAAAGTAAGCTTAAAGATCCAAGGGGCTACCAGAATAAGGAACATGTTACAAAATCTTGAAAATCCTGTTAAAGGAAACTGAGTTAGGCTTTGAAGAATTTATCCAAGGGAACCTAGTGCTTCATTCAACATGCTTGAGACAAATTCTCTCCCAGGCTCTAGGCAGGTCGACACTTGCAATAGCCCAGGAAAGGTAAATCTCATATCATACTTTGTTATTATTATTTTTTACCTTCTCAAACAGATCCCACACCCATTGTCAGTAACCTGCCCTAACATTGAACAACTATTCCATTGGCATGAAACCAAGCCACTACTTCCGGGGAAAGCCTCCCGCTGGGCACCATCCCAACAACACACAACTCTGTGAGAAGATCCCAGAGAGATGGCCTTTCATGCTCTAGGCTTTTCTGTTTGAGACAATGACCTGAGGATCAGCAACTGGGTCCTTTTCTCATGGAGCTTCTCTACTTATTTTTGCTCTTAACTCAAGTTCCAAGTCTCTTATTAGCAACCATCTCTTAATTATAAGTTTCTGTGGGATTCTACAGCTGGATATGGAAATCAAGTAAGTACTCAGATATCAGGTTTAATTAATCTGAGTTAGAAAACTGTAATTCATGATTATCTGGATAATCAACATATACACAATTATTTCCAAAACTTTCAGTACTTCACTTTGTTCTTTTCACTAGAGAATTACACATTTTCATTGTTGAACTAGAATGACAGCTTCTGAATACTGAGTGTTGGCTGCAGGGTAAGCAATGTGTTCAGCTCTTCACGAACTTGTCTAAGACTCTAGGACAAGTCAGGAATAGGGATTAGGACAGGTCTCTCAAGATCATGGCAGAACTAAAATGTAAACCTGAATCTGCAAGACGCCTATGCACAATCACAGACAGACAGGTGGGTGGAAGGCATGTTAAGGGCAGGTGAGTTAGAGCAGAAGGAGCAACGGCAGGAAGGTGAAAGGCTGAATCGGTGTCGGTTGGCACTGAGAAAAATGATGAGATCAGCCACTTTGCCAGGGCCTTGTTTGGGAAAATAGCTAGAGTCACCAAAACCACAAGCTCAAAAGGGAGTTCGTATTAATAATGGGAAAATGGATGGAGGGTTATTTAAAACCACCTCCTCCAAATCCCTTTGGAAGGTCAGGGTGTCTGCTTTTCTCTCAGGCAAAAAAGCTTGGATTCTTTATGGATCTTGTATGATTCCTTAAACTCTTGCAGCCACCTGGGGAGAGGGTGGTCTCACACACGCAGGGAACATTGTCAGGACCATGAATCATAGTTCCGAAGATTTAACTGCCTAGCTTCATGCTTCTTGGTTATGCCTCAGGGTCAGCACCATCACCCAGGTGTGTCTGGCAATGGGCGAATCATGCAGAAAATCCAGTTCTGAGCTGGCTCTAAGTGGCACTGACAATGCCCTCAGCAGGACCTGCCTGGATTAGCGATCAGCCTCCTCACTAGGCTCTTTGACTCCAACCCCCCTTTTTCTGCTTGACTGAATTTCTGAAATATAAGCCTCTCCCTGAAACCCTCAACAGCTCTCCATTGTCTGCACAACGTAGCCCCATCTCCCTACCAAGGCACAGCTCCTACCTGCCCACCTGTCTTTTCACTTCATGCGCCAACTAGGCAATCACCAACCGGTACAGGTCCCTGGGCTTATGTGCTTCTGCAGGCCCATGCCTTGCACATGCTGTTCTCTTTTCTCAGCAACTCGTTCCTTCTTAAAGTGGCTTCAGCTCACACATCACCTCCTTTGTGTAACCTTTGCAGACTTTCCCAGGCCAACACAGGCCTCTTTTCTCCTAGGCATCTCCCTTGTCTGCTAAAAGCTTCCACGATCATTCTTTATCTCTACTGGATTGTTAGTTTCTTGAGAGCACTGTCTACTTATCTTTGCATCCTTGGTACCTCATTCTAAGGCATGGGTGGCAAATATAGGGCCAAATTTGGCCCTCCACTTTGTTTTATCTGACCTGGCACCTTGTTTCTACCTGACTTGCTTAACTGTTAAGTAGTTACATTTTTACAGTCCTAAAATTATATTTGGCCTTTTGAAGGCAACCTTGAGGCTGATGTAGCCCCCAGTGAAATGAGTTTGATACCCCTGTTCTAAGTGCTCCACAAATATTTTTTGAGAGAATGAATGAATGGAGGGCAGGCACTGAGCCTCTATGAAGGTGCTCAAGGACCTTGTCATTGATCTTCCTCAAATTATGGTAGTTGGTTCCATGTTTTTCTTCTGGGAAAATCAGTCTCATAATAATCTGTATGTGAGGAGAATCAATGTAACCATGAGTATAAATATAAAATGCAGGCAGCATACTGTAGGAATGTTTCATTGAGCTATATAGAAACTAGCCTGTCTTTCTGGAGGTTGTTTCTTTGTCTGTCTTTATTATAAAATTTTGAACACCTTGAAGGCAGGACGCCATCTTTTACCTCCATAGCCCCAGTTCTTGGCATCAGGTGGTGCATAGTCCTGTCTCATAAGTAAATGAGAAAGCATCCATGGGTTAGCCCTCCCCACCTGTATTTCTCTTATTCCAGGGCTTCCCTGGTACGGTTAAGCAGTATCACTCACTTGGGGCCAGGAATACAGAAAGAGTAAAAATAAAAGTAAAACTCACTATGTTCCCAGTGAAAATATTTCATGACATAAAGTCAGGGAGATTTATCCCCAGCTCTGTTTCTGGTTGATTCTGTGATCTTGGGTAAGATCCTTTCTTTCCCTGTTGCTCAGTTTTCCTCTGTGATAAATAAGTGAGTTGGGGCAGATGATCTTTAAGGCACTCCTAAATGCCCCATCCCTTCACATTCACTGATTTGCAACATGTTTTGTGAATATGAAAATTTGCACTGCAGAACTAAAATCGGCTGTCTCGAAGAGTCAGAACATGTGAATTTTTCACCTGAGAATCTGTTAGTACTTGCCTGTTTGTTACCAGAGAAGGGAGGGGACAGTTTTTTTGGAATGAGTTATTTTTAAGCTTGAGTTCCAGGCTACAAGGTAAAAGCCAGCCCATCTGCAAACCAAATAATTTCTTTCTGTTTGAGTTACACTAAAGAGACACTCAGTACTAGCCACAAAATGGGACTCATAGAGAGGACCTGATGGGCTAGAGGGTCCCATGAGTGATGGGCCTTCGAGCAAAAAGCCCAGACCTCCTTAATTGCAGGAAAAAGTAAATTTCATACACAGTAGTTTACAAAAGGCCTTTGTGCATCATTTGTCCATATAATAGGACTGTCAGAGGTAACTGATGAGGAGTTGTATGCACAGAGAGATTAAGTAACTGACCTTAGCTCAACCAGCTGTCCAAAAAGCTTAGTACAGAGTCCTGGCTGGTGGCCCAGTGGAGAAGGCACCGGCCTATGAACCTAAAGGTCACTCTTTCCATTCCCAGCCAGGGTACATGGCCAGGTTGCAAGCCAGGTCTCCAGCCAGGTCTGTCGCTGGAGGCAGGTGAAAGGCAACCATACATTGATGTTTCTATCCCTCTTTGCCTCTCTCCTTTCCCCTCTCTCTAAAAGTTATAAATATGGATGTAATACAACAACAATAAAATTAAATTTTAAAAAATAGATAAAATATTTTTAAAAAGATTCTTAAAAAAAAAAAAAAAAAAAAAAAGCTTAGTACAGAAGGAAAGGAGTTCTCTGGAGCTCCACTGGTTTCTGATAGATTGTCATCTCTTGTCTGGATTTTGCCAGCACCTTCTAACTGGCCTCATCCACTTTCTCTCCTGTCTTGGTAGCAGGATTCCAGAGCAGAAGGGGCAGAGCAGGTAAGAGTGCCTGTAGGAGAAAACTGGAAGGCTTCCTGGAGGAGGGAAAGTGCCCTCCAGGGGAACCGAGATGTCCCCAAGGGCATCTTTCCTCCATAAAAACCTTTGGTCTTATAAAGGAGTCAAATAGAATACATGCACACCCACATGCATGTTACCCTGAGTTGTTTCTGACCGATCTAAGCTGACATCTAAGTCTGGCTTCCCAGGGCACAGCAGGGTCTGCTGCATGTGATGGGGCATACAGACTGGCTGGTCCAGCTCCTCCCAGGTCATCTGACCATCAGCCTGGCAACATTCACGTTAGACTGAGACTGGGGACTCAAGTGGAGGAGCCTAGTCACAGGTGCACACATAGCAGGATGAGCACATCAATAGGGCTCAGAGAAGAGGAAGAAACGGCTTGAAGGGCTCAGGTTGGAGACATATGGAGTACATGACATGCAAGGTACAGAAGAAAGCCTTTTTTTTTTTTTTAAAGATTTTATTTATTATCTTTAGAGAGAGGGGAAGAGAGTGAGGCAGAGAGGGATAGAGACATCAATGTATGGTTGCCTTTCACCTGCCTCCAGCTACAGACCTGTCTGGAGACCTGGCTTGCAACCTGGTTATGTTGCCCCAGGTGGGAGTCGAACCAGCGCCTTTTGGGTTCACAGGCTGGTGCCTTATCTACTGTGCCACCAGACAGGGTTACAGAAGGAGTCTTGATCAGAAGTTGAGCTGGTTCTAGTGTCAGATTACCTGGGTCCAGCCTTTAACAGATCAGGTGCTCTCTAGGTCCTGGGCTGCTCACCTGAACATGGAAATAACTGGAAGAGATTAGCCCTTGCTAGTCTCCTAGGCTAGCTCCTGCCCAGGTTGCCCTTTCTTTTCCTTACCCTCTATCCAAATCTTACTCCTGATGCAAGGCTTGGTCCTGATGCTGTCCTCTCCTTGATAGTGTGGATTTTGTATCAATAATGGCCCATGGCTTGCTTAGCTCTGGGTAAGTCAGCTCGGCAGAACTTTTAAGGTATTTTCTATAAGAAAGGCCCTGTGTTGGGCATGATGGGATATGTAGAGAAGAGTCCCAATCATGAAGGGCTCCGAGCTGACTGCAGATGTTGGCACCTCCTGGAATACAGAGTATGGTGAGAGGAACACTCATACGCAAAGCTGAATATCACAAGGAACAGAGAGACTGATTTTCACCAACTCTGGCAGCTTCACCTGCAACTGGTCCCCACATGAAAAACTCTTAAACAGTGTTTCTCAAGCTTGCTCATGTACAAGAATCACCCTTGGCTATCTTGTTAAAAATACAACTTCATGAGACCCATTTTTTTGAGGGGATTCTGTACCTAATAAGCCACTCAGGTGAGTATGATTCTCAGTCAATTTGGGGATCACTGACGTAAACATGAATAAAAATCAAAGTAGACGGTCTAAGGAGAAAACTCCCAAAGCAGCAGATATAATCCAAGTTCTCTTTGATTCCTCAGTGCCTCTATGTGGCATCCCTCATATGGTTTCCAGACATGTACAGGGGACACTAGCATTAAGCATGTAGAAATCATACAACTGAGGCTGGCCAAAGACTGAAAAGATTCGCCTTTGGGCTCTTCTGTTTTATGCCTTTTGGCTTCAGGTTGGAGAGCTTGAGGTTGTTCAAGATTCCACGGGCAGAGCCAGGATGAGAACCCTGGTCTCCTGGGCTGGCTGGGTATTCCCATCCTCCAGCCCCCTAAGCATGCTGTCTCCAAACACTCAAAGCCTGTAAACCAGGAGGCATGTTTACCCCTGTGCCAAGATGCTCCGACAATCCCCATTACCACCCATCTTGGATCCTGTAAACAAACGACCTTAGGCTGTTAGTTTCTAGAGACTGTTACCCAGCATACTGTGTGGGGTATTCTTTTCTAATGAAGGTAAATATCTGACATTCTTGTTCTTCCAGCTCCTCTCTCTCTCATCCTCTAAAAGCCAAGCGCTCATGAGCCGGCGGCAGTGTTGCCCAGGATGCAGGGAGCATGCTGATCACAGGCTGGCCTTTTGCATTATCTGGGGAGCAGCTTTGGACTAGGGGGGAAATCCTTTCCCCTGGTGTTCTCTGGTGACTTGACCTCAAACCCCGAGTCTCATGAATGAGATTATAGCCAAAGTCCTGGCCTGCAAGCATGAGCCAGGCAGGACACACAGACTGCGCTCTTGGGGACTCAAGATGAGGGATCATTTAGTTGGTCTGTAATAAATGAGGGAAAACATCTTGATGGCAGTAGCAGTGGCAGTGTTACAGCAAGTGACAAGAGTTTTGTTCCAGAAACTATAATAAATACAGAAAGTGAAAGCGGAAGTGAGCCCCAGAGATCAATCATCTGATCCAACTGCTTTGCTTTCTAGAGGAGCCCTGGGGAGGTTGGGGGACTCATGCCAGGGGACGTAGGAAGTTAGTAACAGAGCCCAGCAGCGCCCTAGCTCCTGAGTCTCTGCAGTGAGACTCACAGGCTTGTGGGCACTTGGATGGGCCAAGTGTCCCAGGCCTTGTCAGATTGGGAAGAGCCAATCCATGTCCCTGTGACCAGGGTGTGAGTGGTCTCTTTCCCTAGGCTGTCCCTCTATTGCTCAGGGGGTGAGAGCCTAAAGGGACCCTGGAGGTTTGCTGGATAGGAAAGCACTGACCCCTGGATGGGAGCTGCCAATGGACCTGAGCCCTCAAGTCTGACCTGGTAACTAGGTGGTCCAATGCTCCGGGTCGCTACCTGCAAAGGATCAAGGGGCCTGATCAGCCTTGAGGGCATCAGACTTGACTGCCATCTTCTTTCTCCTTTCCCAGGCACAAAGAACATTTCCCAAGTACCTGTGAATCCCAGCTTAGCCCAACACAATGCACAGCACCCAGGTATTAGGTTAGATCATTGGAAATGTTTCCGCTCAGACTCAATTGCCCTATCACCCCATGTGGATTCCCCTCTCTGTGAATCAGGACATAATGTCTTTTATTTCTCACTTAAGCTTAGTTCAGTGAAGGAAAAGTGTGCTAGAGTCAGGCCTAGGGTCCAATAGTGCTACTGTTACCTGCCAGGTGTACAACTTTTGATAAGTTACTTAGCCCTTTGGAGCCTCAGTTTCCTCATCTGTCAAATGGAAGAGAGGGCATTTGCTTATCAGGTTGTTTTAAGAATTAATAAGGTAACACATTAAGTTCCTTCCAATGGGACCTTCCATGTATCAGATATTCAATACACAGCAGCAATCACGATCCTGACCACAGGACCTAGCAAACCAGGCGCTCTCAAAGACAGGTAGCCATTGGGAGATTCAGGTCTAGATGTCTAGAAGTCACTCTAATCTCGATACCTACACAATATATGCAAATTGTGAGACATGGAGAATTTACTCTGGTCCTATTTACTCCCTTTCCTTGAAGTGACAGTGCTTCATCTCAGACTTGACAGAGGAAAGTCATCTGAGGACCACACAGCCCTGACTAAGCACCGACTGCTGAGTGAAATTTCCATCCAATTCCTTGCTCACCCACTAAACAGAAGTGTGAGCTGATTAATAGCTGGTAACCTTTCATCTGGGAGTGTGTCAGGCAGCCACCCACTTTTCTGCATCTTATTTTTACTTCCCTGTGCATCTTGCCTGTGACTCTCTCATGAGCTTCTGGGAATCAGCTTCCATGAAAGGAATGGGCCATCTCTGGCAGTGGCAGGGCCTCACTTAGTTCTGTGAGGTAACAGAGGAAATGCTTTCATTAATAATCACAGCCTTCTGTCCAACAGATTGCATTCCAAGCTGTACTGCCAAGTCCCAGTGGGGAAGGACAGCGGCCCTTATCTCAGAGCAGCAGGGAGCAGTGAGACAGAAGAGCAGACCACAGGTGCCCACGTCACCCGCACATCCCCAGTCACAGGGTAAGGAACAGCCCTGAGCATCCATGGTGTGTGTCCTCTCCTTGCTCTTAGAGTGAAGACAGAGGTATCCTGAGGGACAAGTGATAGGCGCAAGTGTCTATGAATAATGGTTCTTTCCCCTCTGAGAGCTGTTGGTATTCACCATGTTCTTACATCACTATTTGTACAGTCATCTAAAAAAACCACTTTAATTTGTGTAGGTGGGTCTTAAACAGAGAGAACTTTGAAATTCTCATATAAGGGTGACTTTATAAAAGTAAAAAGTTCTATTTGAAAAAAGTGTGACACTCCACTTACTCCACAAGCTTTGACTCAGTACCATCATATATTACAATTAAAGGTAACTGCAGTTCTCAAATCTATCTCTAGTGCAGGCCTTTCCTGAATACTAGGTGATCTTTATCTGCCTGCTAGACACGTCCACCTTTGTATCCTTAACCTTATCAGACCCAACATGTTATCTTCCTGAGTAAAAGTCCCCACCACCTGCTCAGGGGCCTGTTCAGAGCACAGGTTATCCGGGACTCTGCCCTCTCCTTCACATTCTTGTTTCTAACCGATCAGCAGGCTAAGCAGTCTGTAGATTGTACTTCACAACTCTCTCAAAGTCCACCACTCTCTGTTGCCACTACCTTAGATCAGGCCGTCACCATCTCCTAACTGGTTTCCCCATCTACAGTGTTGCCCTCCTCACATCCATCTGCCAACTATAGCCAAACTGACCTTGCTAACACATAAAATCTAATCATGCCACTGCTTTGCTTAACCCCTTCTGCGGCCACCTGTTATCCTCCCTCCTGAATCCAGTCCTCAGCATGGCATTTCATTTAACTGCATACCAGGACCTTTTTGGTCTCATCCCTCCCCATGCTCCCACCCAATGCTCCAACTTGCTGTATCATCCACCTCAAAGCTCTCAGGTTGTACATCAGCTGTCCCATTATCTGGTCTTCCAGTAAACTCCAATCCATATTTCCAGACATAGATGGGGGAACTCATCTTTGGTGACTTCCTCTTTTGCACCCTGACTCTAGTACACAGCGCTGTCACCACACCATGTTCCACAGCAGTCACCCTAAGACAATGTGACATCTCACTGGACTTGGGTTTTTTCAAGGTCAGAGTGACTCTCAGGTTTGCCTGAGCACCCAGTTCTGAGCCTACCACTGAACAGGTGCCCAGGAAATGTCAAATCAATTAAGTACTATGTGATCCCTGTTGACAAAGTGCCTAGAACTTCAACTGAACAATAAGAGAGAACCTATGAAACAGAGATCCAAGATGACCGTGCTAGATGACCTTATGGAAAGACCAGCAAATTGGGTGAAGAGTTTTTTACAAAGTTATCCTTCAAAATTATCTCAAGGAAATAATCACATAAATCTGCAGAGACTTTTAAACAGGATATTTATCTCAACATTGTTTAAAACTATAAAAATACAAAAGATTTAAAAAAAACGAACTAAATGGTCATCATCAGGCTATATAGATTTTGGCAAAACTACACAATGGAAATTATGAAGCCATCAAAAGTGGTAAATCTAAGTTGCTTGACATGGATTGGTATTGATGTAATGTCAGGCATTTACATTAAGATGCATAAATATGCAAAACAACTATATACTTTCAAGTATAAACACTTACCTGAGCACAGGTACAAAATAGAAGGAAGGAGAGGAATGGAAGTGGGTACAGAAGGTAAAAATATATATCATAAAACACAGAGGGGCTTTATATAGAGAATAACAACAGTGTGCCATGAACAAAGTACAATTAATATAAGTGTACTTATTTTGAGTTTTGAGGTCCCCAGAAAAGGAAAGGAAAAAGAGAAAAGTTATTGCAATACACCATTAAGAACAGAAAACAAGTCACAAAGCAGCATATGTAGTATTGCCTTGCTTTTGCTTTACATGCATATGCTCAAGAATTTTGGGCTCTACATAACTTATATCAAAGTCTTAACAGTGGTTATAACTGCAGGCTATGGTATAATGATACTATTTCACTCCTGAATATCTTTCTGAACTTTTTATAATGAGCACATATAACATTTATACTCAGATAAGTAGGTAGGTAATTTCAACAAATAGGTGAACAAAATGTCTTTTGTTCACCAAACAATCAATCTCAGGAATCCTAGCAAGACAAATTTGTGGTACTTTCAAATAAAGTCACTCCTTTTCAAACAATTGATTCACAGCAATATTGTAGGGTTCGCTTGCAGGCTGGCGACCGTTAGTTCTGAGCCTCATCCTGGTTAGCTCTAAGTGAATTGATGAGCATGGAGGAGCAGCTTAGGAGAACCCAGAGCCTGACACCTTCTCCCCCGTCTCTGCACCCTGCAGAAGCAGTGATGGGGAGACACAGTGTTGTTTCAGGGGAATCCCTGGGTTGAAGTCTCCAACCTTCAGGATAATCATGTTGGGATGCTTGAGCCCCCGGGATGCCTTCTATGATCAAGCATGACGTTACACATGGTATTTGGATAATATTATCACACAGTATAAGTTAGATAAGGTAGGAGAGAGCTATCCTGTGTGCAATATAATGACTGAAGTTAAACTTTGAAAGATAAGAAATGCAGAGGAAATGATTCACAAGTCACTTCTGAGCACCCAAGGCCAGGTCTAAGATTATTCAGTGAGGCCCAAAGAGGAATCTACTTAAAGGTCAAGGAAAAAAGGCAAGAAGGTGAAGCAGAGCAAAATATGCTGCCTCCAACTATGCCTTTTTGGCATAAGGATTATTTTAGGCTGATAATTTAAAATTTTATTTATTTATTATTTTTAGAGAGATGGGAAGGGAGAGAAGCAAAGAGGTAGAGAGACATCAATGTATGGTTGCCTTTCACCTGCCTCCAGCTACAGATCTGACTAGAGACCTGGTTTGCAACCTGGTTCTCTGCCCTGGCTGGGAATCAAACCAGCAACCTTTGGGTTCACAGGCCAGCACCTATCTGCTGTGCCACCAGCCGGGGCTAGGCTGATAATTTTTAAGAAATAGCAGGCATAGGATAATCTCTGAAAACTGAGTTAAAGTTATCCTTCTTCTTCTTCTTCTTCTTCTTCTTCTTTTTTTTAAAGATTTTATTTATTATTTCCAGAGAGAGGGGAAGGGAGAGAGGCAGAGAGGGAGAGAGACATCAATGTATGATTGACTTTCACCTGTCTCCAAGTACAGATCTGGCTGGAGACCTGGCTTGCAACCTAGTTATGTGGCCTGGCTGGAGGATCCAACCAGCGACCTGTGGGTTCACAGCTGGCACCTTATCCACTGTGCCACCAGCCAGGGCTAAAGTTAGCCTTCTGAAAGACACGTTTATAAAAACTCTATAAGGCTGTCTCCCACTTGTACCAGGAAAACAGGTACCTAATTGCCTAGAAATTTACTAAAGGAAGAGGCAGTTGACTTAAATCTGCACAACAGTCTTAACCTTGATTGCTGTGCTTTGTCGGATAACCTCCTGTAATTGGCTTTCTTTCAGATCAACATCTTCTTTTGTCTTTCCTGAAGATGGTAAGGTTGTGACTTGGGCCATTTTGTAGAGTTACTCAGTTTTCCCAGGTATTTCCCATGTACCCAAGAGGTATATATGTTATTAAACTTCTGCTCATTTTCCTCCTGTTAATCTTTTATTAGGGGAAGGGGTGGGGCTTCGTCAAAAACCTACAAGGGTAGATAGAAAATGTATTTTCTCCTTTGCCAACAGTGGTATATCTGGATGTGTCTGTTGATCAACCTCCCCTGCCTTTTTTTTTTTTTTTTTTTCAGTAAATAAGGAAACGGTGATTTACTTGAAGGTAAGGGCTACCATTCTGTGTTTTGAATGTGGAACTGTGGACTACAAAGCCAGCTGATAACCTCAGAGCAGTTTCCCAAGGCCCTCCTAAACGGCCTGTGTGGGTTTTCTGTGCTTGAATAGGTTCACAGGACACCTTTCCCTAAAATACCAAGGCTGGGTTTTCAGTCCCAATACTGCCAGTGTTTTCCCATGTGACCTCAGGACAAGCCAGCTTCCGGTTTCCCATCTTCAAAGGTTCTATGAAAGTGTCCACCTCAGTTAAATCACCAGGTCATCATAGGGAATAAACTATGGAGGTAGCCCATGAATTGTAAAATTGTTTCTAGCTCTTAATTTAATGTACTTTTCAGGACATGGTAGGCAAGAAAACAAAACTCAGGGAAAAGAAGTGGGCTTTGTTAGGCAGGGATGACGTGGAGTGGGGGTGGAGGAAACTGCAAAATCCCAAGCATGAAGGAGCAAAGACACCTGTTGATGAGAAGTTAACAGAAGGTTCATGAAGAAGAAGCTAAAGGAAGAAAAGTCAACCAGGTGGCCTCTTCTTGGATCTTTGGGAGGGATGTGAGTGGGTAGAAATGACATATTTAGCAAAGGCTGCAGAGGAATGCTGACCCTTTCCAGTGAGGTTCCTGCCTTTGATGTGTTTCTAGCCCTGAATTATGCTCACCCTGTCCTTGCTGGGCCTTTGTGAAGTATCTAGCAAGGCTGGAACAAAGCACTTTATTGTGGTGCATGAAAATGATCTTGGCCAGAAGAGACAATGCCAAGGCTGAGAGGGCTAAAATTAGACCTTCTGGTTCTGTTTGACTTGGCAGTTGTGTGCACAGGCTACTAACATGGCATCCTCCACCCCAATCTGGGGCCTTTCTGAGAACACAGGTAACCTGCTGAACAAAAGGAAGCGTTGCTTCCTCTGTCACCCTGTGGGGATGACAAATGCCTTGGGGCCTGTGTCACTGCCACTTGGCGCAGTATGTTGAGTAAATACCTAGTTTGAATGGATATGTTTGCTTGTCAGCTAATTTGCAGATTAGGATAAAACCATCTCTCTCCTTCCCTTTAATATAATAGTTTTCATAATGAAATCAAAAGGAAATCTCAGGACAATCATATATGTGAACCTTCTACTTATCTTCACTTAAAAATTTACAATGGCACCTATGTAACCATTGCAGAAACCAAAGAACCAGGTATAAGTACATCATGCAGCGCAGAAATACTATCTATGGGAAGGAAGACAGGCCTTGGAGTTCAATGAGGTAAGATCCCAACTCTAGACGTCGATTTGATGGTGACTTTGGGAAAATTACTGAACCTTTTCTATCCTTTTTATTCAACTTTAAATTGTATGTATTAATATCTACCTCAAAATGTTAAGTAAAATAATAAATATATGTAAATGATATTTTAGCAGCAATAATTATGTACTTACTTTGTGTTTATGAATTATGCACCTCACCCTTACAATAATTTTATGAAGTAAACACCAGTATGCCTTCATTTTACAGTCAAGAAAAATAAAGTTTAGCGAATTTAAGACACTTGTTCAAGATCACAGTAAGAGAATGGTGGAGTTAGGATCTGAACCCTGGAAGTCCTCTTATTCACTATTCTGCCTCATTAAAGGAGACGAGAAACAAAAAAATCTTTTCCAGGACAAAACTGTTACATTAATGTAAGGGTTCATCATTCTCCTTCTTGCTGGGTGCTGCCCTGATTTATGCATTTCTTTACCCAAGGAAGGCAACTTAATAAGGTACTCCACAGCTTGGTCAGTTGCTTATCTCACAATTGCTAGCTTCTGAGATCTAGCAGTGGGCTTGGATGCTAAATACAAAAGCAGCAGTTGAAGGGACTGAGAATTGTTAGCCAAGAGAAGCAAAGACTCAAAAGAGGAAATCTGAGCTCTCCTCAAATAAGTGAAGGATTTACTGGCACAAAAATAGACATATAGATCCACATAAAGGAACAAAGAGTCCAGAAATAGATCCAGCTATACATAATTACTTAACATCTGATCAAGGAAACTTTTCAGAACAAGAGGGAAAGGAGACATAATTTTGCAAGTAATGCCATCATCATCACTTGATAGCGATTTGATGAAAAAAGTCAGACTTATATTACATACTGTGTTAAAAAAGACATTAACATTGGAACAGTTTAATATGAAAATTAAGTCAAAAACAATACTTACAAACAAAACTTGGTAGACAAATGTGAATAGCTATTGTATATGCATATAGCTTTAGAGATAAAAAATACTGTTATTAAGGAAACCATTAGAAAAAGAAGAGATGAATGATCAGAGTGTGAATAGATAATTCATACCAGAATAACCACAAATAATGAACAAACTTATTAAAACATGTTTAACCTACTTATTAAGGTTGTTAAGACTTACTACACATTAAAAGCAGTGGCAGAACCTATAAAAGATAAGATTGATTGCTATAACTACATAAAAATTCAAAGTTTAGGGAGTCTAAAAACATCAGAAAAATAAAGCAAATAGCTAAATGGAGAGATATGCAACATCAATGTCTTTAAAGTATTAAAGATGCTTAAAAATAAATGGGAAGAAGATACTATAAAAGGTAGGCAAGAATATGAACAGAATATGAACAAAGATGAAATGTCAATGGCCAAGTTCAATCCTACAAATAATCAAACACTGTAATTGTATTTTGGTGCGATGCACTAGAAAATACCTGAAGTCAAGATGCGTTAAATATCAACACTTTTGATACTAGGGGAAGCTATCTTAGAGAAATTACCTAAGCCCTGGCTGGAGGCACAGTGGATAAGGTGCCGGCCTGCAAACCCAAAGGTTGCTGGTTCTATTCCCCAGCCAGGGCACATAATGAGGTTGCCAGCCAGGTCTGTAGCTGGAGGCAGGTGAAAGGCAACCATACATTGATGACTCTTCCTCTCTACCTTCCTCTCTCTCTGAGAATGATAAATAAAATCTTCAAAAGAAAAGAAAAAAAAAGAAATGATCTAAGAGAAAAACATTATACACAAAGACATATTTAATAATCAATGCAGCCTCATTTAATAGTGGTCAAAGTTCTAAAACTACAAATAACCATTCCTCATTATGGAAATACATAGTCAAGTAGGGCATGTTAACTCAATGGAATATAAAATTGTGAGTACTATGTTGAAACATGGCAAATTACTTATGATATTCTAGGTGGAAAAAAGGAGACACAGTATTCAATGTTTATTATAACTATTAACTGCAAAAATGAAGTTAATTGTTTTACTCTGTTCTTCCTCACAAATCAGTAAAAAGTAAATAAATAAATCCTAGTTTAGGTCAATGCTTTCCCTTTCCAGATGAGAAACAAAGGCCTATGGAAGGCATAACTTTTTTCTAGGAGTGTAGAGAATATCTATAGAAGATCTAGATCCGGGGCCTGGTCTCCTGATTGCCAAGTTCAGTGTTCTCTTCAAAGTCAGCTTTCACCCAGAGGCCATCGACACAAACACTGGCAAGGGGACAGAAAAAATGGGCTCTTTCATTTTCTAGAAAAGCTAAGGCAACAGAAACAGAAGATAGAACGGGCATCTTGGTCCCAGTAATTTGGGGAAGAGCCATGACTTGGCAAGCCCAAGTCAGAAATTTCAATGTTAGCATATACTCCTCCACTTCTTATTTCCTGATTCCAATCAGTCAGAAATTGTGTCATGTCTAACCATAGCATTTGTCTTCTGCTGTCCATCCCCATGCCTCTACCTTACTTCATTCTTCACCCCAACTTTTTTTTGCAAGAACTGCAACTACCTATTTAATCTTCCTGTTTGTAGTCTGTACCTTTCAAATGTGTTCTTGACATTGCTGCTATATTCTTTTAACTAGAATAATTATCTGACCATTTTATGCCTTCCTGTGGCTTGAACACAGTCTAAATTACTTCATAAGACCCATGGGGACCACATGATCCTGCCTGTGTCCTTTTCACCTTTCAGTCTTATCTGTTACTATTCATACTTCAGATTTTCAGATGCATGTTAACATTAAATTTTCATTTTTGAAAGAGTCTCAATATTTTATCAGACCTCTGTTAGCATAGTAGGCACTTGTTGCATGGATAAATGAAGTAACAAATGAGATAAAGGAGATCTGATAAAAATGTTGTATTTTTCTTTTATTAAAACTATTTTCTTTTTAAAAAATATCTTATTCATTATTTTCAGAGAGAAGGGCAGGGGGTGGAGGAAGAAAGGGAGAGAAACATCAGTGTAAGGTTGCCTTTCACCTGCCTCCATCTAAGGACCTGGCTGGAGACCTGGCTTGCAACCTGGTTATGTGCCCTGACTGGGAATTGAACCAGTGACCTTTGGGTTCAAAGGCCAGCACCTATCCACTGAGCCACCAGTCAGGGCCTAAGACATTTCTTAATAACACTGATGTCCTGGCTAATTAATCCTCTCTAACCATAAGCTCCATGACAATGGGTACTATGTCTGTTCTGTTCACTGTTCTATATCCAATAATTAACAGTTAAATAGGTGAACAAATGGCTGGATGAATGATAAAACTTTGCAACACAAATCTGTACAGCTGCATGGAAAGGAAGAGGAAACCATCAACCACATTTGTGGAATTAAGAAAAGCTTCATAGGCAAAGCAACCTTCTGCAATAAATGAATTAAGGGTTGTCAGGCAGACATTATAGACACAATGAGGTGCAAAAGAGTGTGGCATTGAGAGATTAAGGAATAATAGACTAAGCAGGAAAACTTGAGGTGGGCAGGATAACCTAATGGAAAGGGTTAGACAGAGTTAGATTCAACTTCCAGAGTTAATTCTCACTCTCTGCATGACCTCAATCAAGCTATTAAAACCTCCCTTGGCTTTCATTCCCTCATCTTAAAGTACATTGTGAAGATTAAAGATGAGATAATATAGAAGAATATTGAATATTGCATGGCTTAGAATAGGAGCGCTCCCTCTTTTCCTAATTTTTCCTCTTTTTCTTAGTGTTAATCAATTGGGTTGGCACAAGTATCTTGGGCTGCCCCAGCCATTATGTAAGACCAGGGGCCTCTTTCAGATCTTAAAACCTCTCCACAGGATTTTCTCTGTGGGCCACCAGCCTTATCTCCAGATCTCACTTCCTACTGCATGTATCAGACTAATGCAGAAGAAAAACATTTTGGTTCCAACTCAGATTAAAGAGGAATGGTCAATAGAACAAGAAGAAATTTATTTGCTAGCTAGTTTCTGAAGTTTTTATTCATTTGATAGCTATATCCAAATATTCTGGCCCCTACTTAACTCTCAGTAGGGAGATTATATAATTGATTGTTCAAAGAACACATTTTGAGGGTAAAAAAGGTGATATTTTTATGGAAGCATGATGGCCATTATTCAGGGCTATCCTGAGCAAATTGGGGTGTATGATCGATCACCTTACCAGTCCAACTTTATCTTCTATCAAAATCTTTTATTTGCTATGCTTCAGCCATATCCACTTTGTGGCCTTCTCTCTAACAGATCAAGTTTATTTTCATGTTAGGTCCTTTGCATTAGTTTTCCTTTCTCCTTGGAATTCTCTTCTCCCAAGATATTTCAAGGCTGACTTCTTACCATTCAAGTCACTGCTCAAATGTCACACTCCTAATGTCTATTATTTCAAACAGTTCAAAATAGATCTCTCTATTGACATTTTCTTGTAGCATAGTGCACATTCCTTTCATGGTACTTAATCCTATTGATAACATTATGCTATATCATGATTATTTGTTTAATGTCAGTTTCTCTAACTAAACTATGATTTCTAGGAGGGCAGGGATTATGACTGTTTTAGTTCACCGTATATATCTAATACTAGGCAAATGATAGATGTTTAATAGCTATTTGTTAAAAGAATGAATGAATTGATGAGACAGGGCAACATGATAGATATAAAAACAATAAGTAAGTAGGAAGAGCACAGATCTGTATTGGATCTTAGAGTTACTTAAATTTTATGATTTTAGGCAGATTACTCAATCCCTGTTAGCAGTATCAATTTCTTTATCAAAAGCAAAGCACCTGTAGCATCCTTACCACAGACAGATGTCATGAGTATTAACAAACACTGCACACCTCAAAAAGCCTCTCTTCCTTTTTTCTTTTCTCTTTTTTTACTTAGTTAACTGTGTGTGTGCAGTTTTGGAATAACTGAACATCATAAGGTATAAGTATCTGTCAAAAGTGGAAAGTACTCACTTTTGTGAGGACACCTAGGCAAACATAAGGACCTTTTGCCTTTGAAATATCTTCTCATGTGGCCAGAAATTCCCATCTGCCTATTCCATCTTTTTGGTCTTCTTTTGCTCATTCATTTTATATTTATTAAGCATCAATGGTATGCTATACACTGGACTTAGTTCTGGGAATGCATTGGCCAATTAAAAATATATTGAGTCTAAGAGTTTTATTTATATTTAAGCATTTTTTAAAAAAAAGATTTTATTTATTATTTTTAGAGAGAGTGGAAGGGAGGGAGGCAAAGAGGGAGAGAAACATCCATGTATGGTTGCCTTTCACCTGCCTCCAGCTAAGATCTGGCTGGAGACTTGGCTTGCAACCTGGTTATGTGCCCTGGCTGGGAATCGAACCAGAGACCTTTGGGTTCGCAAGCCAGTGCCTATCCACTGAGCCACCAGCCAGAGTTTTTAAATTTTATTTTTTAGAGAGAGGGAAAGGAAGGAGAAAAATAGGGAGGGAAACATGAATGTGTAAGAGAAGCATTGATAGGCTGCCTGCCACTCCCAGCCCCCCACCCCCCGACCCCCACCCACTGGGGAACTGCCCACAACTGAAACCTTTTGATTTACAGGCTGTCACTCAGCCCACTGAGCCATGTCAGCCAGGGCTCTTCGTCTATATTTAAGTCCTGAAAGGACTTAGAGGCCTTAGTTAGTCACATATCACTGTAAACAATAATATTGATAGCTATCTGGTATTGTACATTCACTCTATCCCCAGGTCTGTCCTGCCTGATCCCTAATCTTATTTAATCTTTACAAGGACTATGCAAGGTAGGACTAACAGTTTCCAATTTTAGGCAAAGAAACTTCAGCCATGCAACTGGTGAGTAGTAATGGTGGGGTCTGAATTCAGGGCTGTGACACTACAGCTATGATTTACCTTCTGGTTCCACATCTGCCAGCTAATCACTTTTTATGCTGTATTTGATTTAAGAAGTAAAGATTTAACATTCTTTAGAGTTTGCTTCTTTTTATTAGGCTGTACTCATACATGACTGTGCAATTTAATAAATATAGTTCTTATAATAACTGATGTAAAAATATGGGTCCATAGCCCTGGCTGGTGGCACAGTGGATAAGGCGCTGGCCTGCAAACCTAAAGGTCACTGGTTCGATTCCTAGCCAGGGTACATTATCAGGTTGCAAGCCAGGTCTCCAGCCAGGTCTGTAGCTGGAGGCAGGTGAAAGGCAACCATACATTGATGTTTCTCTCCCTTTCTTCCTCCCTCCCTGCCCTTTTCTCTAAAGATAATGAATAAAATATTTTAAAAAATTAGCTATACATGGACATGGACAACAGGTGGGATTGACTTTGGGGGGAATGGGTGGGTGGGGAGGGGGACAAGAGGGGATAAAAAAGGGGATGGATGTAATACAACAACAATAAAAATTTTAAAAATTAGCTATAAAAAAAATGGGTTCATAAATGATGGGTTTCCACTGGCACATGGACACTGCCTGCCAGTGGTACCAAAATCTTTCAAAAACTAAACTTAAAATGAAAGCAAGTCATGATCCAAGAGTTTCTGTTTTCTTAGACTAGACATGTTGAATTCATGGACCACACAGGACTATGGATATATTTGTATTGGCCAGTGTGCTGGATGCCATGTTTTAAAAGACACAGATTTTAGGCAGGCATTCTGCTTGGTCAAAATATCATCATTTTAGCAGTCACTTAACACCTGACCCACTTCATTTCGACCTATAAGAGATCCAAAGGTTAATAATGCGTTGGATCTGCTTTCTAGGTATTCACAGGCTGATTAGGAAGATGCTACCAGAAATGACATGAAGAGGATGATGATGATAGTGGCAGTAGTAGTAGTAGTAGTAGTAGTAGTAGTAGTAGTAGTAGCAGTAGTAGTAGCAGTAATGATTATAAAAGCAAAACATGCCATTAAAACTGCATAACCAGTGTTCTGGGATCTCAGCCTAGATTTGACTCTCTTTCCTACTTCCTGTTCCAAAACAAAGTGACAGAAGAGATGGGATTTCAGGCAATTGCAGGTTTTGATCAGAAGAGATTTTTCAGAGCTTCCAAAATGAATGCAGCCATCTGCTTATAAAGTCAGCCCTGAAACCTGCTAAGTAGTTTAGACAAAATTCCCACCAAGCACTCCACGTTATGACTCCTCTGACCTACTATTTTCTAGAATCCTATCTTCTGTCCCTAAGCAGCCAGCCTAATTTCAAAGAAATTACTCATTCTACTAAAGATGCCCAGAAATCTATGCCAAGGACATTGTCCAGGCTACCCTGAAACCGGTAGTGAGTAACGTGCACAAAGATGTTCCTCTCAGTGGTATTTAAAAAGTTAAAATGTATAATAAGAGGATAGTGAGGTAAACTTTGTCCACACATGTAATGGAATATAATATCTTTAAATGACATTTGTGAAGAGTTTTCATTGCAAGGGTCATGCCAAGGGAAAAAAAAGTAAGATATAAATTTTAAAGAAATGAGTAGTCGTGTTAGAAACAATATCTACAAAGGAGGAAAATGGAACATATAAATAAGAGATTTATATAAATAGGTGATTTTATTCTTTTTTCCCATGTTTTGTTTCCAAAATTTCTACTATGAGTGTTATTCTTTTTAGTCAGAAGAGGGTATTTCTAAGCACTTAATAAGAGCAAATACCCAGCTCTCACTCAAGCTATTTATAAGCTGCTATATCTGAGTAGGGACTTAAGGGACTGAGTATTGTTCAATGAATGCCAACAGCAACGTTCTTTAGTTCTAGTTCTTAGAGTTTTGTCAGATGAGTTTGTATAACTAGATACAAAGTCTTCTGGGGAAAAAAAGTAATCTCCATCTCTTTCACCTAATAAATAAAGAAATATTCTGCTCTTATACCTAGACAATGACACAACTGGATTGTTCCCTCTGTTATAATGACATGAAGTCAATCACCATGCCAGCAATCAGTGGTGTCCAAGCTAGCTCCAAATCCAGAGAAATTCATGATTCTTGGTTATGTGCCACAGGAACCAATAGCTATAATCCAGGGAAGCTAGCTGGAATACTGTATACATTTTTAGCTTTTCTTCTATTAGAACATCCTCCAGTGAGTTTTCATTCACAAATGTATAAACTTTTAGACCCATTACAAAAATCTGAGTACTCTGGTTGGCATTTTAGGAAGTGGTTCCCACATACCCAGAAGAAACTGCTCACTTTATATTCATTAAATAAGCAGGCACAAGAGGTACAAGAACATTATGTTGCTGTCACTGTGCTATGAGCCTTTATAAACACAATGTTCTGAATTCAGACATTTATGTTTTAGAAAAAGTGCCCATTACCTTCACAAATGGTTTTAGATGTACCCAAAACAGGAGCTAGCATGTCAGCTATACTCAGCGGTGTATTTCTGATTATGAATTCATCTAATTTCTTCATTTAAATCAAATGCTCTTTAAGAACAGCAAATACTACTTCATTATTAAAAATTATCAGTTACCCTGGCTGGTGGCACAGTGAATAAGGCACTGGCCTGCGAACCCAAATGTCACTGGTTCGATTCCCAGCCAGGGCACATAACCAGGTTGCAAGCCAGGTCTCCAGCCAGGTCCATAGCTGGAGGCAGGTGAAAGGCAACCACACATTGATGTCTGTCCCCCTCTTTGTTTCCCTCCCTTTCCATCTCCCTAAAAATAATAAATAAAATCTTTAAAAAAATAATAAAAAATTAAAATTGTCAGTTAGATACTAAGTATTTATAGTATCTCTGGTTTTTACAACAATTTAGTGAGATAGGTTAAATTCACACTTAACAAATGAGAAAGCAGGCTCAGAAAGATTAAATGATTTGCCTAAGGCCACACTGCTATTAAGTGGTGGAGTCAGAATTCATTTGGTTCTGATTTATAGTCCAGTGTTATTTCCATTTTCCCACATTGCTGATGTCTAATTTTTAGATTATTTTATTCATAACTTCTATTTTATGCCTCGGGAAACTGAGAACACGAGGAGTGAAATGACTTGCCCGAGTTCATAAGAACAAAAAACAAACTCAAATTTGAATCATTAATTGCCTCTATTTGTTATTTTTTAATTATGACCCCCTCAAAATATTATATTATAATATAATATATCATGCCTTTTTGTATTATTTTAAATGGACATGAAATTGAAAAATATTTCACAATATTGCTATTTTTCTGATTTTGAGATCATTTTAAAGTCACAAATTTACTTCCTTTTCATTGGGAAACCATACAGAGCTATAAACATGCAGTGGGGCAGATTCAGAGCTATTAGCCATGAGCCACTTTGGCACAATTGTGGTCAGATTTCCATCCAGAAACAAAATGGGAGTGATCTCCAGGGCTCAGTAGCCAAGGCACTCCAGGAAGCCTCCTCAAGCTTCTTGGCCTATTGTTCAATTTTTTTCCTTTTAAATTTTTTTAGGAAGGGAAATTAACATTCATTGAAGGCCTTATACATGCCAGAGACTGTGCTAAGCACTTTCAGACGTTATGATATTAGTCCTTGTAATGAATCTCAGGAATCTATTTTCCATTTACAAAAGTTAAGTAACTTTTTTCAGAGTGACTATGTTCATCTCTGAAGCCATGTCTCTGTTTTCTATTGTGTATTTCTCTAGAGAGAAGCAGAACTTGTGAAAACATCTTGTATAAAATAGGCTGCTATTAGCCAACTAATAGGGATGTGTAAGACCTTATTTGGATCCCGATTCAGATAAACTTATAATTTTTATGAGATTTGAACACTGACTACATATTTGATGATACTAATTTTTTGGTGCGTTACAGTATTGTGGACATGTTTTAAAGAGTCCTTATAGATATAAATTTAAATATTCATAAATGAAATAATATAATGCCTTCATTTGTTCAAACTGATCTGCTGGAGCGGTAAGAAAACTGACTTTAATATTTGTTAAATGGAGTGATGGGTAAATGAAAGTTCATTGCATTATTCTCTTAGAATGCATATGCTTTCCACAGTATTAAAAAAAAATTTTTTTTAAGCCTATGTAGATTGGTAGAGAGAGTCCTGTATTTAAATAACACCTTTTCACTAGTAGCAGTGTGACCCTGGATAAATTACTTTCTGAGACACAGTTACTTAGTCAGAAAATGAAGCATACCTTGCAGATATTTACCTTATAGAGTTGTAATGTGAACTCCATGAAGCACTGTGTATAAATATTCAGCATAGTGCCCTACATATTCTGTTCTTTACAACATTGTGAATTAACATTATTACAAAAAATAAATGATCTGTTTTCTCTTTTCTTTCTTTATTTTATCTTAAGTATATTTTATTGATTATGTTATTACAGTTGTCCTAATTTTTTCCTTTTGCTTCCCCTCCACCCAATACTCTCCTTTCCCTACAGCAATCCCACCCCCTTAGTTCATGTTTGGGACTCTTTGTGCTTTCATAATTTGTATGTCTATTTCCTTCACCAAATAGGGAAGTTTTCCTTCATTATTTTTAAAATAAAATTTCAATTTTTTGCTCTTCCTCTTCTCCTTTTGCCACCCCCATGATTTGAATGTTGGTACATTTAAAGTTGTTCCAGAGGTTCCTAAGGCTCTTCTTCTTCTTATTTTTTAATTCTTGTTTCTTTATTCTATACTGGTTGACTGTTTATCTCTTCCTTATGTCCCAAATTGTTGATTTGTACCCTGGCTTCCTTCCCTTTAGCATTGGTTTCATGTGGATTTTCCCTCATTTTATTTAGTCTAGCCTTCACTTCTTTCCTTATGCATGGTAGTTTAGCATATCTGTTAAGTCTGTGAGCATCTTTATCACCAGTGTTAGCTTGGTTATCTTCTTGGCTATTAGGTTGACCATCTTCTTGTCACTGACTTCTCCCACTGGAACCTTGACCCACTCCCTCTTTTGGGCCATACTTCTCTGTCTCCTCAATTTAACAGGCTCCTGTGTTTGCCTCTGTCTTAGATAGAGCTGCCTCACCTTTTACATTGTAAGGGGCAGAGCCTTACGTGTTCATTAGTGCACGATATCCAGTGTTACCACGTTGTGATGCTATATGTGGGAGAGGGGTCAGAGAGGGAATAATGTCACTTGCTCAGTACTCTCCCCATTTCCAGGCACTTTACCCGCTTCCTGCATGGGACTGGTGCCCCTCTAGCTATTACCCTGGTTGCTGTTCTTAGGGTGGTTGGGTTTGTGGATGTTCTAGGACTCCGTGGAACCTCTCATCAAATGAACTCTGCTGAGAGACTGGAGTTTCTTTCTCTGCTTCAGGCCCCTCTGGTTTTCACAGTCAGAAGCAATGAGGCTTTATTTCCCCTGGTGCTGGGAACTAGGAGCTGCGTGGTCTAATCTGGGGCTGGATTGCTTCCCAGGTGTCCCTCTCGACTTTTATAATGTCTGATTCCTTTTTCCATCATCTGGCCACAGACACTGCCTTGCTGCCATCCCTGCCAGCCACACTGCATCCTCTCCACCCTGGCATTGCCCCTCCTACCTGTCTGGTATTTCTTTTCATCTTTGGAGTTCCATGCAATTCAATTTTATGGTAGGTCTGGTAGTTTTTCGTTTTGAGGTTGTGGTAATCCTTCATGTGCTTGTGGAAGGAGAAGAAGCATGTCTACCTATGCCTTCATCTTGTCCAGACGTCTGATCTCTGTTTTCTTTTCCTTGCTCTCATGACTTAGACTAGAAATAAGAAGTCTCAATATTCAGATGAATCTGATACTGGCTACGAGCCAAAATTCTGTGTACAAGGTGACCTACAGAGCCCCTCTCTGGGTGAATGTCATCCCTTTCCATTTTTTTCCTTTGCCTAGACCTCTTGTTTTATGAGTAAATCATGCCATTTTTGTACTACTCTTTCTACAACCAGTTTATTGAATGGGTTGACTATCTAGCTTTATTCTTTATCACCACTGCCTCAAACATGCTCTACTGTGTTTTCCTTTCCCATCTCACATTGATTTATTGGGCTGATCTATGATCTTTTAGGTCATTTTCAGGTATCAGAAAAGTGGTTCTTTCTGGTTATTAAAAAGTTCAGTCTAATTTAAACATAATTTTTCCATTTATATGCAGTTAAGTCTCCCCTTCCTCAGCTCGGTTTTGAACTAAGCAGCGGGGAAGCATATATAACCTTGATGTGATCATTTGTACAAGATTAGTACTTGGATTCTTAAATTTTACCCTGCATCAAAGATAAACTAAAATTCTACAGTTGCATGATAATAATAAATTTCTTACCATCAGATGACACTATCTAATCCATAGAATATGTTTAAAGTCATCTCAAATTCATAACTGCTAACTAGAGAAAGTTGGCAATCTCATCTTTATTTTCACACAAACTAAAACTTCTCTAGGACTTCACGCTTGTGATGACTACAGCACAGGTGTGATGTCTTAAACGCATGTAATGACTCCCAGTTTTATGCACTTTCCCTTATATGCTTCTAGTTCAGCTTCTGTCCTTTTAAAGTAGCTATGAAATGGTAATAACTATTTTTTAAACATAAGTTCCCTGTACAAACATTGCAAACATAAAGTTAAGCAAAGCTAAATAGATACTGGGGTCTTTACAACCAGAATACTCAGATTTATTATGAATATAAAAATGTGCAGGGAATATCTAAGAATGGAATGTGGGAAACACTAGTTCCCTCAAAAATGCTTCTGCAAAACTCTTTGAGGAGAAATAACTGAGTATCTTGAAAACATTTCTTTAAAAAAAAGTCTAAAGTGTCCTTACCGCCAAGTTTAAATACCCTCTTTCAATTCAGCCACTTCATCTAGAATGAGGAAACTTTCAATAGGTCTTCTTTTTA
Source organism: Noctilio leporinus (assembly GCA_004026585.1). Lineage (NCBI taxonomy): Eukaryota > Metazoa > Chordata > Mammalia > Chiroptera > Noctilionidae > Noctilio > Noctilio leporinus. The sequence goes on from PVIW01000121.1 coordinate 169,470, forward strand.
AAGCTGCCTCATAAGCACTGATTTGTTGTGAAATTATTTGCTCTTGGAGATTTTGCTTACAAATGTAGAACAATCTATGCTAGTTCATTGAACTTATTGTGTACATATTGTATATGCATATATGTACATATGTAGTGGTATGTATGTGCATCTCTCCCTCACCCTGGCTTTGAGATCTTTTCTCTCCTTTGCCAACATGTGCACACCTGCAAACCCTCAACAAATGAAACCCTGACTCAGACATGCGGATTGTGTGCGCTGCTAAGTTCTCCTTTTGTGCCATTATTTGGTGTTAATTGCTTGACATGTGTATGATGGACAAAACATACATAAATGATAGTGCTAGGGCCACAAAGAAGTGAAGTAAGGGTGTCATGGGAATGTGCCACAGGCTCTCCAGGCACCTTCGAGGAAAGGGGAGAGAGGAGATAAAGGTCAGAAGGCAATGGCAGGCTGGCAGAGGTCCCCAAACATTATTTATGAGGAGCTCTATAAATCGCTGGATTGGGGAAGGATCATTTATCAACTGGATGTTAGTCATTAGAAGCTTTGGGAACTTTAGTAGGAGGCATATCTTAAATAAATGGAAGAGTTTTTTCTAAACAAATGCAGGGCTGCTGGACTAACCTAGGGCGTTGATTCAGTTAGTCTACCTTTTCTAAGACCACACTCACCATGCTACCTGAGATGTGTGTGTGTTAGCTATTATTTAACTACTGGGAAATTGGGGCAAATATACTTGGAAAGAACAGAATACTTAGATCATGAGGCTAGGAGAAATAATGAAATGAAGACTGAAGAGGATAGGCAAGAGGGAAGGTCAAGGTCTGGAGTGGGAAGAGGAATTATTTACTACCTACTGTGCACTTTTAGGTGGCATATTTACATAAGGTCTTCAACATTCCCAGTTCATGGGTGAGAAAATAAGCCCTGTTTCCAAATTAATAAGAACCAAAAGCTCTACCCAATTCTGTGAATCATCCAAGACTTCTATAGAAAAAACTTCCGACTTCAGGTGCAACTTTTTTTTTTTATTTAAGATTTTTATTTTGTTATTTTTAGAGAGAGGGAAAGGTAGAGGGACATCAATGTATGGTTGCCTTTCACCTGTCTCCAGCTAAGAATCTGGCTGGAGACCTGGCTTGCAACCTGGTTGTGTGCCCTGGCTGGGAATTGAACCAGCAAACTTTGGGTTTGCAGGCCAGCGCCTTATCCACTGTGCCACCAGCCAAGGCCCAGCTGCAACTTTTACAGCTTTCAAAGGGAGAGAAGATGTTCCTTGTTTAACCACAAATAAGAAACACACTTGAAATTCCCTAGTAAATGAGGCAGGAAATAGGCGGAGAAGGGAACACTTAGGAAAAGCTAAAAGGCTCTTAGGAAAGCTAAAGACAATATGGCTATTCGGGAAGAGAGAGAGAATGAGAGTGTGTGTGTGCACGTGTGTGTGCGGGGGCAGTACTGGAAATAAGTTTCCAGTGCCATAGGAAGGAAGGTTGTTTTTCTTATTGTGAAAGCCCTGGGTAAAAATAATGAAAGACTAGATCATGTAAGAGTTCCTCCCACAGATAGATATTGAAAGATTAGTCATAAAACTAGTTGGAATAAGGGAGGGTGGGGGAGAGTATCAGATAGCAGTCCCCCCCTTTTTTTGTAGGTATTAAAGGATAGAAGTATTGTAGTATAATATTTAAACCAGAAGGCTGGATCTTAAAATGCTTTTTATTCAAGTTCAGTAATTTACTGGACGTTTGGGTGTGGCACAGGGTCACATAATTTAGCTGCATTGAAAAATAATAGGTGATCTTAAAATGTGAAAGTGTCCTCTTAGTTCCATATTCTGTTTTTCACTATTTATATGGCAGAATAATGACATAAAAAAAAAAAAAAAGAATGTGATGGAAAGGGGGGTCATTTAAATAGAGAATGAGAGAAACAGGAAGTTTAAGGACTCAATGTAGGTATTTCTTCTAGAAATTTTCTCCTTTATATACCTATACCACCTTTTGTTTATTTATATATTAAAGATTTTACTTAACATTTCCAAAGAGAGAGAGGAAGGAAGAGAGGCAGAGAGGGAGAGAAACATCAATGTATGGTTGCCTTTTACCTGCTTCCAGCCATGGGCCTGGTTTGCAATCTGGTTATTTGCCCTGGCTGGGGAATTGAACCAGTGACCTTTGGGTTCTCAGGCTCTCACCTTATCCACTGTGCTACCAGTCAGGGCCATACCACCTTTTTACTTCCTTTACTTACATTTATCTGTCTTCCTCATTAGGCATAAATTTATTGAAGGCTGGGGTTGTATCTTATTTAATGTTGATTCCACAGTGACTACACAGTGCTTGGCACATTTATGCAGCAGTTACTTGTTTTGTTGATTAAGCACTGTTAACTGTTCAGCACTCTTAGTAGCTCAATTTGTTATTCAGTGGTTCCATCATGAATGGGGTTACTATTGTTCAGAGACTAGAGTGGTTTATGAACCATTGATTTCTCATGAAAGGCATGATCATAACTATCAGTTATTGAACACTTTTAATAGAGGCATTATATTGTTTACATAAATAGTTATGTACTTTCTGTTCAAGAATTTTATGAACTACTATTTTAAATGGAAACTGAGGCTGAGAGGCTGAACAAGTTATTCAAGGGCATAGAACTAATAAGCTGGGACTGGCAATTTTTATCTAAGTGTATCTAGCTTGAAAGCTCTTGTTTACATTTCCTCTCATTTCTTTTGAGCCAGTTCAAACACTGGGGGTGATGCTAAGGAATTTTCCCATTCATAAACTAAAAATGAAGAAGGATAAAATAAATGGTTTTCACATCACTCTGAGGAAAGAATACCTTTACAAACATCTAAAAGAGAACAGTTTTGTTTAAAATTTGAACTTATTTCAGCTTTTTTTAAAATTTTCGTAAAGTTTCCCATATCAGCAAGAAAGCAAGCACTAAGCATCTTATGTATATATTTCAAAAACACTTGAACTTCTGCAGTAAACAGGATTGATAGTCTTCCATGAAGTCATAGCATCAAATGTCAAAGAATTCCAACAAACAGAAGTTGCTAATTGAGTCAAGCAGTGTTATTTGATATTGTTAAAAAGAAAATATTATGTTAACAAGCATGCCAACTTTATTGATAATGATTAATGGACCACTAATGGAACATTTCATTGATAACTTAAGATTATATTTCAAGAAGTCAGAAATAAGCACACTAATAATAAATTAATAAAACCAATGCTAAATATAAAAACCAGAGATTCCTGTAGCACCAGAGTCTACTCTTTTAAGAAACCTTCAACCGCTATAAACATTCTGAAATATGAAACAGCAGAAATATTAGGATCTAGTTGTTTGAATTAGAAAAAATTCATCCAGGCTCCAAAGCACATTTAACACATTAATGATTTGCAAAAAATCTATTTACATTCAGCACCTCAAAAGTTCATAGATTTTCAGAGCTTAAAAAGATAATAAACAAGACCCAAAGAAAGGAGAAAAAAGTATACACAGGGTCACAGATTTTTATTTTCAGGAAGTCCCTATAGGAGCAAGAATTAAAAATATAGGATTCATTCTATAGATCTAGAATTGTAGGCAAATTAAACTTATTTGTGAACAGCTTGTCTTTTGTGAGCAATACTTCATAAAAATGAAATATTTGTTAATTAAGAGAGACCTACTTTCTATAAAAAGTTCAGCAATTACTGTTAGATATATTGAGCTTGAAGGCATTTGGCGTATGAGAGCACTTCAAGTCTTACATGTAATTTAGAACAAAAGGAAATAGATTGTTCACCTAAAAATAATCCAACAAATGGGTAGTAATACAGTGCATTGTCTTCTAAGATTTTTTAAAAAAATTGGTGGTTACACAGCAGGTCATCTGTGTTAGAGGTGCAATGAAGTAAAGCAGTTGAGAAATAAAGAGAAAGCATAAGAATTATAACAAATTATCTTACTTGCATGCTTTAAGTTAGCTGATCAGGTATAGCACGTCTCTTTAATGTATTCACAGGCACCTTATTATTAAAGTGTCAAACCTCTTTGAGGATTCTTCAGTAATTTGCTATTCCATTTCTGTTTCATTCATTAAGTAGTTTTTAAAGCACCCCAAAGATCCCCATTTATGAAGTTCTCTCTCAATGAATCAAGCTGTGAGCAACTCAAACTATTTTGATTCAGTTAAGAGAGCATAAGTTATCTTTAGAAACCAACCATAAATGAGAAATGTAGTGTTTTGGTCCCTTCACAGTGTGAACATGTTAAAATAATTCCATAACTCATGAGACCCATCATCTAAATGAGTGGTATACATAGCTACCATAGTTTAGGTTTACATTTCCTCTTTTAATTATTACTGTCAACTCTAGAAAATAGGGGAAAATAATTTAGTTCTACTTAGTAAGAGATTAACAAGAAGATGGTCATGTGAGCAGATTAAAAATCACTCTTAAAGGTATTAACATAGTGCTTTATAGCTTTACTGAAAATAAATTATAAAATAATCTTTAGCTTTTATTTTTAGTAATAAAGATATTTATAGCAATGTTAATTGTTCACATGCTCTTAGATTTTATTTCTTGATATATTTAACAAGGTACATTCAATTGATTCTTGTTAGAACAAATGTTTAATTGACAAATATAGAATATCCACTATAAAAGCCATTGTACAGCAATTGTAGAAATATGGAAAAGGTTATTAAAATCTCAGCCCTTGTGGACTTTGTTTTTATATGGTGGATGTATCTTTAAGATAAAAATATTCCTTAATATACTATTTTTTATGTGTATTGGAAGGATGGTCTAGGTAATTTGTATGGATTTCTTCCAGTTTGTATACTCTATTTGTTCTGTGAATTAACCACTGGGATAGAAATATCAATCATTTATTCATTTATCTCTGTATCATTTGATATTTTAGGAAATTTAATATATTTATATCGACTAAGTGTAACTAAAATGGACATTGTAATTTCAATCTTAGATTAGCTGAATGTGATTCCTTAAAAAAAAGAACCTTCCTATCTTCATAAATAATCACTAATCTTAAGGGCCTAGAAATCACTTAATACAAAGAAAAAGACCTTTACAATGACATTAAAATACATTGTTGTTTATGAATTAAGAAACCATGCATTTGATATTAATGTTATACTGTCATTCTGTGAAACTCCTCAGAGCCCCTCAGCGATCTTTGGAATCCATAACCATATGCAACCTGAATAGAAAAACTATAGCTTTCCCAGGACAGCATTTCTAATCAAGGTAGTTTATTAGCAAAACGAGATCCATAGCCTTGTAAATCAAAGCAGGACACTTAACAGCTACAAGTCTCTGCTGTCTGCAGAGGCTACCAGTGTTCAGAATAATCCTGGAATGCCTGTTTTCAGAACAGGATAACAAGACCAGGTGACAGTGATGCAAGAACATTTGTTAGTAGCAGACTCTATGCAAGAGAGAGCACATCCCAATTGAGTAAAGGTTTACCACAAGGTGGATGGAGGGTGGGTTAAATTAATGTGTTAAATGGTGAATTTGTTGAGAAACTCAACACCTTGCTTCTTCAACAACTTCCAAGGGCATTAGCTACTCTCTCAAATGAGACAGAGACTAAGAATGACCGTCTTCCTCAGGCCTCCTCTAATGTTTTAGCTGTTTTAGGTAAGAATTCCTGGCATTTCCCCTCAAGGCGACATTTGTGGTTGGTTTGGGTTATCTTTCTGAATGCCTGAGAGATTACATTGTTGGAGAAGGAACAGAAGATCCTGGGTTATTTTTAAAATGTTTGGAGCTTTATTGTATAGACGCTCAGGAAATGTTTATGGAAGAAAGGGAAAGATAGAGAAAGCAAGTGAGGGAAAAGGAGGGGAAAAAAGAAGGAAAGAGAAGGGTCACTGGGGCAGATATTACTGCCTGCCACGCAGTCCCTGTCCGACAAGACAGACAAGAGCTGTGCAAGAAGAGCCCACAAGCCCTATACAGGCTCCAAAGGTTTTTAAAAACTGCACTGCTGGCCTCTATAGGGTCTAGACAGGCTGAAGCAGTCAAGCACTCTTCTCTCAGTCTTCTTGGCCCCCCATGCCTCCCCTTCTCTGAAGGTGGCTTCATCTGGAGGGTTTCCAGGAAGGCCAGAGGCTGGCATCTTGGATTTGACTCTGCCTTCTAGGAGGCAGAGGAGCTGGCAGAGCCCAGGGTATGTTTACACTGCGACTTCTTCGCTCCACAGCGTCCAGTGCCTATAGCTGCAGCAGTCCAGGAGGAGGCAAGAAGGGAGAAGAAAGAGCATAGAGCCTGCAGCTTCTCTGAAGCAGGCAGGAGTCCCTGAAAGATTCTGGGAGCCCAGCAGGAAGGGGATGGAAAAGGGGCCGGGCAGTCCTCAAACAGGAGCTAAAGATTCTCTTTCAAAAAACTCCAAAGATTCTGAAGATATTGACTGAGGTGCCGAAGAGGCCATGAAAACCAGATGAAATTTCCGAACAGGTTGGTCTATTAAAGATGAAGGGCAATAGAAAAGAAAAAAAGAGGTTTTGCAAGTAAGAAGAGGCAGAGGAATGAATGCTAAGGTGTGAAAGGGAACCCTTGGGACCCTCTAAACAAATGTTCTGGGACCAAAGAATAACTTATTTCAGCAATGTCACTGAGGATGCTGAAAGTGCACAGACAGGCCCATTTCCGTTCAACATTATTTTTTAATTGTTTATGCTGCAAACTAGAAGTTAATTGACTTTTCCCTTGCTCATCGCTCTGAGTTGGTTCCTCATTTGCAAAACAAGACATTTGGACTGGATGCTTTTGAAGGTCTGGGCCAGATGCGAACCTCTGTAACTGTCAGCTTGTGAACCAGGGGATCTGAGACCAAATGTCTATGAACTTTAACACCAGATTCCCCTTCTTCCTCCACCACCCATTTAGCAGTGCAGTGCACACCTGCATGGCTCGTGGAGCTGGTTCAACTCTCAGGGGTGACAAGAGTACAGTTCAATGGTGAGAGACAGTTGCTCCTTCTATGCTGAATTAAGGAAGTGTGGAACAGAGAAGGCAGTATAATTTATACTTTGGGTTTC